>VZRF01015809.1:802324-1097916 GCA_013396875.1 Vireo altiloquus
AAAAGCCCCAGCCCCTTGCCTGCGCGGTCGGGAGGACGGGAGGGCGGCCGGCGCGGCGGGCCGGGCGCGGGTGCCGGTGCCGGTGGCCGCGGGGCGCCTGGATGCGCGGGCTGTAGGGTGGCGGGCATGGCCGACAAGCGGCGGTCCTCGCCAGGCACCACCATGAGCCTCAAGGCTCACGCCTTCTCCGTGGAGGCTCTCATCGGGGCCGAGAAGCAGCAGCAGCAGCAGCCGCCGCCGCGACAGCCTAAGCGGCGGAAGCTGGGCGGCGAGGACGAGGCGGCGGAGGACGAAGGGGGCAGCGGCTGCTGCGCCAAGAGCTCCCCCGCCGCTGCCGCCGGCAGGACCTGCGGCGACATGGACTTGGGCTGCGCCGCCCGCGCCCCCGCCGGTGAGTGCCGCCCCGCTCCCCGCCGCTGCCCGCGGCCCCGCTCCTCGGCTGGGCTCGGGATCCCCTTTCCCCGCCGCCACCGGCGCTCCGATCCCCCGTTATCCCTTCTGTCTTTCCACGCTGCGTGGGCACCCAGCACCCTTCCTGGCGGTGCGGATCCCGGCACGGGGCAGGGCGGCTGCCGGCGGGGCTGTCGGTGCCGCAGCGCGGGGAGCGACGGCGCGGGGCTGTCCCGAGCCCTGCTTCCGAGGAAAGGGCGAGCGCTTATACAACACATATGTGTATGTGTGCTGGTAAAAGTGCATGTGCAACTATGTATATAATTATGTGTGCACATATATATACACACACACCCACCCACACACACACCATTTACATATATGTGTGTGTGATTTGCTGTGTGTGGAGGGGAGCGCAGTTTCACGCTGCACGGCAGAAGCCCGTGGCCAAACGAAATGCGCCGCCGGCCTCGCACCCCGGACCTGCTGCCGCCCGCCTCGGCCCGGGAGCGGCACGGCGGCTCGTCCCCGGCAGCCCGGCCGCCCTGCCGCGGTCTCGGCTCTCGGATCGCCCCCTTCCCGGAGCCAAGGCTGCGGCCCGGCCCGGGTCGGCGCACGCCGTCGCTGCCGCCGGGCTGTCGCGGCGGCGGGTCGGCCGGGGCCGAGGGAGTCCCCGGTGGCAAAGCCCGCACTGCCCCGGCCGCTATCGCTTCCTCCGCTCTCTCCGCAGGCGGCTGCGAGGAGAGCTTCCTGGCGGCCTCCCCGCCCGCCTCCCCCGGCGGCTCCCCCAAGGGCTCGAGGCCCGGCTCGCCGCTGCCCACGCCTCAGGCGCCGCGGGTGGACCTGCAGGGCGCCGAGCTCTGGAAGCGCTTCCACGAGATCGGCACCGAGATGATCATCACCAAGGCGGGAAGGTAAGGGCACGGCGGGGCCGCCACCCGCGCGCTCCCGGGGCGGGCGGGCACATCAAAGCCGGGGGAACCCTCCAGATTTACGAGGCAGGTAGATGGCGATAATGTTAGATGGGCACGGGAGCATGTGGCGTTTCGGGTTTCCTGTTCATTAGGGCGAGGTCTGGGAGCGCCGTGCCCTTCTGGGGGCTTTTCCCCTTTCCAGGGGATACACATGGTAAAAACCTGGGAAGTATAAAAGTATTTGAACTTATTAGAAATTACAAAAACATATTTTATTGAATCCATATGCTACCGTCTGCGTTTTCAGAAAGGCTTTATTAATGATTGAAACGCAGTCTTAAACAACACAAAGCTACGTTTGTCTTGAGTCCAGTCGGGAAATTTCTGTTTTATCTTACAGGTGCACTGAAACAACAGCAAAAACTAGTTAGCCACAGTCATGTTTTTACCCTCCTGCTTATTTAGAAATGGCGGAGATAGGATTTTTGTTTCCAGTAACGACTTTTAATTGATTGGTTATATATATATATATATATAAGCTCAGCAGGAAATACTGAGTGAACTGGAATAACTTTCAGGTTTATAGAATACAGAAGAGTATTTTATTAGCTTGCAGTCAGGACGTTTCTTTTTTTTTCCTTTTTTTTTTTTGGCTTCAAGAATTAAGTTTTCTGATAAAAAGCATGCCAAAATAAGAAGGGCAGTTTTATGTTAAAACCACCTCGTTGGTTAATTAATCCGTTTCTCCATAGAAGGATCTAAATCTTGAACATTTGGTTTTTCATTGTTTTTGTTTTGTTTTTTTCAGAAATTAGCTCGTAGATTCGTTTCTGCTTTCAATAAAGAAGTTTTACTATACTTTCAAAGACAGAGTAGCTCTCGCACTTCACCTTTAGTAAGTTGCAGACAGGAAGTCCCGTCTCAATAAAGACCATATTGTTGGGTTAGAGCATGGCACATTGGCTTTTATAACTGCATCCTTGCGGTGTTATAATTGTATCACCGTGGATTTAGCTTTCTAATTCGCTGCTACAGCAATGACACACCATTTTCTGCTGTCATTTGAAACTTC
Source organism: Vireo altiloquus (assembly GCA_013396875.1). Taxonomy (NCBI): domain Eukaryota; kingdom Metazoa; phylum Chordata; class Aves; order Passeriformes; family Vireonidae; genus Vireo; species Vireo altiloquus. The sequence continues at coordinate 804,701 of VZRF01015809.1, forward strand.
AGTGGCAATTTGCCTTTCTATAAGCCTTGGGCTTCCTGGGTGGAGGTGGTGTTTGCACATCTCCAGGAATACATTTCTTACTAATATCTCAAATGGGCTTTAAATGTGTGTACTGCTAAAGTGAAGTCTCAAACCCAAATGATTTACTGTCTAACAATAAAGTTGAAATGATGTGGTAATAGCTGTACTCCCAAAGCGTATCCCCAAACATACGAAGCATTGTTCGAGTAAATGCACTTTAGAAATCTGTTTTGACATATCGAATGGGCCATTTCATGGCTATGTAACTATAATCGTCCAAAAGGACTCTGTAGGCTAAAAGGAAGAACAAGAAAATCCCACGAAGCGGTTACTTTTCCTAAACAACCATTCCCGAGTCTGTTTCGTATTAAAAATGACCTCTCTCTTTCCAATGTTCAGGCGGATGTTTCCCGCAATGAGAGTGAAGATCTCAGGTTTAGACCCACATCAGCAGTATTACATTGCTATGGATATTGTGCCAGTGGATAACAAAAGATACAGGTATGGTGGCTTTTAGGCAAAAAACATATGATGTAAGCTGTAGGGTGCTTGGCTGTTGGAAGAGAATATTAACACTACATAAATTAGCAGAAGATTGTGTTTAACTTTCCTTAAAGATTCTTATTTTCAACCCGGTGCAGTTTAAAAGATCATGTTGTACCAAGTATGCAAAAGCAGCTAAAATTTGTGTTGAAACTCTTTGTGATACATCTTTCTCACACTGTGTATGTACTGTGGGCAGATGCTCAGGTTTGGCTTTCAGAGTGCAGTTCTGGTGTGGTCAGGAAATGTTATATTTTATTTCTCATCCTGTCAGTGAGAATTGTTTCCTATTAACAAATAAATATGAAAATGTACATTTTCTAGTGCTAAATGGTATTAACATTAATAATATTAATAGCATGGATATCTGATTAAAATACTTATAGGCTATCTTGATCATATTTCAAATTGCTTATATAATTTAATTTAAAAGCTGTTTATCACTGAGATATTTGGTTGCTTAGACTCAAAAAGGGTAATGTTTCTAATTACTGTTATTTAAAGAATTAATGGCATTATTGTCTGGAGAATGATGTGAGGAACAAAAGAGGTTGTTCTTGAACATTTAGGAGTAGAAATTATGTGCTGAAGCACTCACTGTTTTTGTGCTTTGAGGGAGCTGGTTGGGCTCTGCAGAAGCCACTGGCGCTGGAGAAATGTTTGCAAGATTGGGCCCGCAGCAGTTCCTGTTGAGAGTTGAAGCCGTTTCCAAGGTCTTGCTGTGCAGATGCAATCCCTTGCTCCAGGGTAGCCAGGGGGAAGCCTGGCCAGAGGAGTTCAGGGGAGACAGGATCAGGTCTTTACCAATTGCGGGTTTGATTGTTCTAACCTGTACTTAGTATAATGTAAGGAAAACCACTGCAGATTTAGTTCTAGAACTAGGAATATTTCAGACCAAGATTAAAAGGTTGGTTCTGCAGGAATGCTGCCTCGTTTCCTAAGCAAACGCTGCCCTGTGTTTTTCCTGTACTTACCTCATTGACTATTTTGTCATTTCTCGTGGGGTGTATCTGACTTTTCTTAGAAGCATTTTAGATTTTGTGTTTTTCAACAAGGGGCAACAGATACCAGGGCTGAGGATGCCCAGCATATACAGTTAGGGGAGTCTTTCTTGTCTGTACCATAGAGGAAAAAATGCTTTTTTTTTTTCTTTGTACCAGTGCAGTGCCGTCCAAATGAAAGCTTTTTTCTTGCTTTGTGTTGCATATGTGCATTTCCCTAATTTACTGCAATCTAAACATATAATTCCTAGAAGTTCTGAACAATTCATAAATTCATAGAAAAAGCAAGGTAATAATTCAAAATTAATTAAAATGTTAATACTAAAAAGCAGTTATTCTGAGTATGAATTGTTTAAACCTAATTTCATTTAAAATAATTACAGTCATACTGACTTGTACTGTCTTCACAGTGTGGTACATGGTGCCCAGATAACTGAAGTAACTTAACAAGAGTTGTATGAAGGGCAATATTTTCACAGTTGACAAACTTGAATTTTTTTGTATTCATGTATTAGTAACCATGCCTTTTGAGCTTTCCATGAAATATTGTATTACATGTTTTACTTGATGCCTCTTCTCATTCTATTCTGTGATTTCTATTGCTGACTGTTATTTCAGCTCTGGCTGTTCGTGCAGCTTCTCACACTGTCTTGCAGATCTTTAAATTTCATAGACATGACAGCAGTCACATGGAACCTAGTCTTTAGCTGACAGAGCAGATAGCAAAACTAATGGAAGTGAAGAAAATTACATCTAGGTGTGGATTTCTAGCAAAATTTGACCTTACAAATATTTGGAAGCTTAAGCTGTAGCTCAAAATGTGTATTTATAACTAAATGTGTATTTATAACTGTATTTACTTTTCTAGGAAAAGCATATGTTTATTATAAACTGAGAAATAGAAAAGAAATGAAAAATGTCACAGCAGTGATCTGGGGTTGAGAATTTTTCCCCAGGAGAGAATTTCACCACCATTCTAGATCTTAGCTATGCAGCTTGATCTGAATTGTATGGAATAATACCTGCATTGGATAATTTTGTTTTCTGTTCTGATTATGTTGCTTGTCATTTTCTAATAAGGAACTGAATTGTGCAAAAATATAATTTGATAAAGTCTTTTTTGTTTTCATTAAAAAATACAGCTGAATTACTTGAATTTTACTATACTTGAAAAAAAAAACTTTTAGGTAATTCTTTTTAAACTGCTTTGTGAAATGTCTGCGTTCAAAATAGGTTTTCTACCAAAGCAGGCACAATTTTTGTTACAAAATCCCCTCGTGAGCATTGGCCTGTCAAAGGAAATACAGATTCTGTGTTTTCAATTTTTAACCTTTTTGCAATACTACTCAAGCCTATTAATATGGTCTACAGAAAAATTGAGGACATAGTTTCCCATACTTCCATTATTTTTCCCAATCGTAATGTTCTTTCCCTTCAATATCTTTATTTATAGAGTCTTATATTAGACTCAACATGATAAGTCTTCCAAATATGGAATTACTACTCAATTTGATAAAAGAAGGACCAGATTTGTTTGCTAATGCCTTTTCAGAGCAGAGCTGTACTAATCAATGAACTGACACCAGCTTAAAGCTCATTTTGAAACCTAGTGTTGAGACTGTGGGTGGTTTTAGGAGGAGTAAGGTCAGATCAGAGCATGAATTTTAACCTTATTTTTGCAGGTGCCAGAACTATGTTTTGAAACAAAAAAAAAAAAATTATTTATGTAAAATTAATAAACAATTAACATGTTTTTTTAATTGATGGGTTTTGCTGTATGCATGGGCCCTAATTTATTAATGCTGGATGGGTCTAATAAATTGTTTTGGTGCTTGTGGTTAAAGGTATTTGTTTTCTTTTTGTAGGTATGTTTATCACAGTTCCAAGTGGATGGTGGCTGGTAATGCTGACTCCCCGGTGCCGCCTCGTGTTTATATTCACCCTGATTCACCTGCCTCGGGGGAGACGTGGATGAGACAAGTGATCAGCTTTGACAAACTGAAGCTTACCAATAACGAGCTGGATGATCAAGGGCATGTGAGTACTTGCTCTTTGGTGGCATTATGTGTAGGCACGCTGCTCAGCCCTGAGAGGCTCTGGCGTGCGGCTTCGGGGTGCCAGAAATAGGCTTGACTTTTCAGAGTTGTTTTGGAACTTTGCTGTCCAGATCTAAAATCTGCTTACTTTCTGCTCCGATAATTAGGTGCTTGTTAGAGCCTGCTGTTTTACTCCCCCCTCAAAGAGAGAGCTCCTTCTGCAAAGTAAGACTTTACAAGAGTAAATTGCCTAGTGCAGAGGGGCAGAATTGCTCTCAGTATTTCCCACTAAGCATGTTACTTGCAACTTCTGCTACGATCGAAAAGGACACTTAAACTCACAAGTGGCTAGAAGAAGCATTAATAGTGTGTAATAACTTCACGTGAATAAAAATACACTTAAGTATTTTCTTAACCTAAACGTTTGTGTGAAATCCCGTGAGGTGTTAATAATTGCAGTCAAAAAACTAACAACATGGGAGCTGGGTTTGCTCTGATGATGATTTATTACATACCTTATGAAGCAAGACCCTTTCACAGCTGAGGCTCATTACTTCTGAAAAAACTGGCGAAGACGTATGCAGTGTGAGTGTTCTGTTTGCAAGTTCTAAATTGTTTAGTTATGACATTATCTAATGTGACAAAATGTATTATGTTAATATTTCCTTTTCTCTTCAAAACTGTTGAAACATGACATATGTAAGCCAGTATCATTCCAGCAATCCCTAAAATAGTTTTACTTGACACCTTAAGAAATAATTTAAAAATGAGCATTTTTTTTATTCAGAGTGAAGTCTTTGATTTTACAAACCCGTGTAATAAACGGCAAATGTTGGCATCCTTTCAGAAGGAGCATCAAGTTCCAAGTGGTAGAGTTTTAAGATGTTGGAGGAAGGTTTTGAGACAGGATGTGGATTCCATTGTCCTTAGCGTAACCCGAATTACTAACCAGGATACTTTCTCCTTCAAGGAAAGGAGTGAAAGAAAACATACCTGGCACAGATACCACACAAAGATACCACACTCGCCTTTCAGTATGGTTACAACTCTGTGACATTGAGCCAAGTATTTTGTTAATACATAGTCTGAGATTTTTCCCCCTCATTTGTGTTTGTAAATGAGATTAACAGAGGCAGGAAGGCAGAAGAGTGGCTGAGCTAGCAAACGTGGTAACAAGGATAAAAAGACTTCAATTTGTACAATAATTTTCATAATTTTATTTTGTTCTTCCTTAAAAAAATGTGGATATTCACATCTCTTAAATTAACAGTGCTTTTCTTAGGATAGTACCAAAGAGGTTTTATATTGCTTGTTTCCAGAATTACATTTATGGAATCTTATTTGGCAGTGTCCATTTGAGTTTGAGCACACGAAGTTCCCTTAGTTTCCCCAGCATTTGTGCATTTGTGACTCTTCTCAAGTGGGAGCTGTTTTCCCTGAGTCCTGAGCCTATTGTAAGGGCTCTGAAAGTGAAGAAGATGCAAATAGATAAAATGTTGTTTTCCAGCAGCAAGTTGGTTTTTGTACTCGCTTGGATGCAAAGGGATGATCTGTGGGCACTGTGGTCCACCTGTGCACTTGGAATTGCAGACTGCCCTGTGATAAAATCTCAGCTACGCAGAGAATTGTGTTACTGTGTTTTTCCATCCCAGATTTTAGCTTTGTTTTTATTCTGAACTGAAACCTGTGTAGTGTACACAGCACACCGTTAATTGTAATACTGAGGGATTTATATTTTCTGGTCTTTAGTTAAGTATTTCAGCTTGGAAGCGAGTGAAGCAAAGCTCAAGTACAGTGATTTGAGACACATTGAACTGATTCAGAGTTATGGCAGTGCCCCTCCTCCCCAAAATGGAAATTTAAGTATTAAAATAAAAGGACAAAAGAAGGATGACTGTAAAATAATTTCATATTTCTCAAATCTGGGAAATTGCAAACATGTCATTCATAATTACCAGAAAAGGCAAAAGCAGAAAGCAGAAAAGTGTCTCTTCCAATGGGTACATTTTTTCTTTTAAAGCTATGGTAGTGTGGAATGCTGTATTGAAAAAGCTATGTAGCCTCTGAATGCCTCTAGCAATAATGGAAAACGAATAATCATATTTTGTGATGAATATAAAAACCAATTGTTTCTCAAAAGCAGGAAGAAACCATTTTTCTCAGGAGGGTACCAGGGATGGATGGAGAATTAGAACAGCTAGGAGTCAAGGCTGTACTGTCCCTCCAATATTTCTTCTTATTTCACATGTTCTGCCTCTTCCACTCCTATATGAACATGGAGTATATTTTAGATTATTAGAAAGTGGGTTTTTTTTTCCTCTTGTGCTTAGGCAGAGTGGCTTAGAAAAACCTTGGTGGGGTTTCCACCAAGCAGCGTTGGGCTTTAGCTGCTGTTTTTTTTGGGAATGCTTTCCCTGCTTTCTTGTTCTGGCAATCTAATCCTCTTTGAAATTGTTCCTTTATGCTTCCAGTGCTTGTCAAAGGTGTAAGCTTTTGCAGAGATTTTGGGTAAAAATCCCAAGAGCAGGTTTTGGTCTTGCAGGCATTGAGGTAGGGAGCTTTGATGATATCAATCTAGAGCCCTTTTACCTATTCTAGAGTATTAACTCTCAGGATGTTTGAGAGAAGTGGCCCATGTCTGTGAGAATAGAGACTGTATTTGCACTAAGGCCCTAAGATAGAATTCCTATGCAGTATTTATGTTGTGGTAGTAGTTGGTGGCAGCCTGTTCATTCCCCATGTTGCCCTGGGATTAGCATTCTGCGCAAGGAGATCAGCTATCTCTAAGAGACTCCCTGCCCAAGGGTGTTCCAGATCCCGTGCTGCCTACTGCTAATTTCATCAGTATTTCAAGTGGGAGTTTGTGCCTATGAAATTTTCTAGTGCTGCTCAGCAGAGAGATTTTGAAGCACGTATTGCACATAGGACGCCCTCCGATACATGGGTTCTGCTTGCAGTCTGAGGAGATGAAGCAAAATTTGTACAGACATGTTTTCCTTGTGTGTTTCTGATCTCAAAAGGGAATTGCAGGCTGAATTCCCTTCTTTGGAAACACTGCTGTTCTGATAGAGTCATGAAGACACACACTGTAGCTTTTGTGTCTTTCATCTAAATTGTGATGCTAAGGAAAAGAAAACCTGGATTTTGCAGTTGTCACTGAAAATGCATGCTCTGGATGCTCTTTGTTAATGCCTCTCATCCCTCACTCTGTGGAGTGAGTGCTGCATTGTAAAAGCAGTCTCTCCCTCCGGCTGGTTAGAGCTGGATAATTTTTCTATTGCAATGCAGTTTTTAAATTGAATTTCAGTAGAGGGGAAAAGTCAATATTTTTTATGCTATTTTCCATGCTTTTCAACTGAGTATTTTTTGATGCAGAGGAACATCTTTTAGCTTTTAGTGAAAATGAGGCTGTTAGTGTGTTAATTGTTCCTTGGTGGTTGGGGTGCGTTTTTTTCCTCATTTGAAAGTGGGGCGAGGCTGGAAGCAGAGGCGGACTGTAACTCTGCCCAGATTTGGCTCCAAGCAGCAAGCTCTGCTTACGGTCAGTGGACAGTTATATATTCTTGTCACCATGAAGAGCTGTGAAACGTCAGTATTTGCACTTGCAGTTTTTGTCTTAGTACAGGAGGAATTCATGCTCCTCAGCCCCACACACTTCCCTGACTGCAGAAAGCCTGGATGCCTGTGCTTTAGAGGGAGGATAAAGGAGAATTTCTGGCAAAAAGAGCGGCAAAGACTGTGCCAGTGGTGGGGAGGTGACTGTGCAGTCTTGGCACTGCCAAGCTGCTGGAGGATTGGCATCTCCCCTGTGAAAGAATGTCTGGCTCTCCTTTGCCCTGGCTGAGATGGTTGTGCCATGGTGGTGCTCATGCTCAGGGTCAGCTCTGAGGCATCATCGTGGCAGCAGCTCTGAACAGCCATTGCAGAGGTGATCCCAGCTTCGTGTGCCTGCAGGTGCTCTGGTGGCCTTTGCGCCCTACCTGTGAGATCCCTCCTGAGATGTCTTCTGTCTGATCGTGATTTCTTGACAGCTGCTCTGGCCAAAGTATAATTTTACTTTTTGTGAGAGAGGTCTATTCCCCCAAAAACTGTTTTGGTCTTGTTCTGAGAGGGCTTTGTAGAGAGAGGCAGGCTGTTAGTTTCGTGTAATGCCGGTTGATATTTGGGAACACAGTGGGACTTCTGATTGGGGATTTTTGGTGTTAGATTTTAAGGACATGAAGGGAAAGTTGCTGTTTCTGCAGATAAACTGTTAGATCCCATTGCTGCTTTTAAATGTGCAAGCACTGTGAAATAAAAAGCCAGAATGTCCTTTTTGTTAGCTTTTTCTTCACAGTAGCTTTAGGTGATGCTTTGAATAATAGAGATAAAATGTTTCAGAGTGGATGTTGCATCTCCCTCTCCTTTTATGTCCTGTCTTCATATGTTGCTCTTTAATTCACAAGGGCTTTGCAGTTATGCATTATTTAGATTTCAGAGTCCTTCAGGTTGCTAAGAAAGATCCCATTGTTAGAAGACATGGTACAAAATCCAGAAACAAAATTACTGCTACAGAATTGCTCATTGCCAAACAGCGTGTCAGCACAGGAAATTTCAGTATAGGACAGAGGCCAGACAGGTTGCTCTTAGGAGATGACATGGATCAGTTTAGCTGTAATAGCCACCCAGATAAGCAGTGGGAAGTGTTCATCTCTGTGCTGCTTTGATTTCACTTGTTCTGATGTGCGAGCAGAGCTCTTTATAGCTGCCAGGGTTATCGTGGATGTGTGGGCAAGCAGTAGTTTGCACCACAGGGCTGATGAGGTCAAGTAATCTGTGTGGGAGCAGAATGTGCAGGCTCAGTGGCACCCAGACAAGTGGAAAAGCACAGAATAGCAGTGGATTCAAATGGTGAAACTTCTCTCCTTGATAATTTCTTTTTCTGTTGCACTATTACATCTACACAACTAGATGTTGTACCATCTCCCCTGGTACCACTTGGTGTTTACAGGAAAGCAGAGTGAGGAACATGCTGTTCTCTCCTCATTTTCGTTTTGTAGATCTTTGCCATTGGAGAACTGCAAGGAGTGTTGTGAAAGAGAAAACACTTCCGCATGATAAAAAAATCTTTCTCTGTTCAAGATTTCAGTGAGTCGAAAACGACTTCATGTGAGAGCATCCATAGAGCACTCCCTGAGCAAATTATTTGGAGTCTGTGATGTCATTGTAAAAACCTTACTCAAAGGCTAATAAAAGCCCTGATTATCCAGAAACTTGCCTTACCAAAACAGGGTCATGTAATCTGGCCAGGACCAAGTGTCTTAAACTAACCAAACTCTAGTTTATCCAAATGAATGTAATGTCTTCTATATCATTTGGGTGAATGAACTTCTAGTGGTGTCTGGCATAGGGGCTCTGTTCAGTGCTTGAGCACACGCACATTCTGAGGCTACTCAAGAAGCAGGAAATTAAAAAGCTCCCACAGAATGTTGATTAGTAGTTCCACAGGCCAATAGCCATAGGACTATTTATTTATCAAGTTACTAATTTCTTCAGGCTTCCAACAATAATAGTTGAACTTTTTTATTTTTTTTTCCTTGAAATCTTCTATTTTAATAGTGGCTAGCTGAACTGGAGTAAAATAGAAGCAAAATTATGTATTTGAAACCTCCTCTAAAATTGCAGTGCAGTACCAAGAGGTATTTGTGTGTTTAATTTTATGCACTATGAGTTTATCCACTTCTCTTTTATAATTTATTTTTGATTGAGTTTTTGTATGCTGGGAGGCGTTTATTGAAATTCATTGTATTATAAATCAATTCTTATTAACACTTTAGGATTTTGGATTTTGGTATGATTTTACTCTTAAGTTTATGCTTCTTCAGAGTGTGAAAATCTCGGCTTGTGTTCCAGCCAAGATTTGTTTCCAGCCTTTGGGATATAAGGAAAAAATTGCTCCAATAGCATATCCTGAAGGTTCCAAAAACAAAAGGCAAATTTCTGCTGCTGTTAATCCTGTTAGATCAAATCCAGACTTCAGTGGAAAAAAGTGACAAACTTCCATAATTCCAGCGGGACCTAGACTTCACTCCTGATTTCTTTTTTTTTTTTTTTTTTTTTTTTTTTTTTTTTTTCTTTTCCTCCTTTTATTTGAGCCAGTTTCAATTGAGCCAGTCTCTGAATTTGGAGCTCCTGAGTTGTAATTTGTAAATGCTTTGGGTTGGCAATAACATAAATGCACAGGGATTAGACTACTGTATCAAGAACCTTCAGAGGTTAAAGAAAACATTTGATTTCCAGTAAGTGGCATGGTAAACACATACCATAATCTGTTCCAAAAAGCTATTCATCCTGAAACAGCAGGGTGTCCTTTCTAATAAATGTTATCTTTTTCCTTTTGTGACTGTGTAGATTATCCTCCACTCTATGCATAAATATCAGCCTCGTGTCCACGTCATCCGAAAAGACTGTGGTGACGATCTGTCCCCTGTCAAGCCCATCCCTTCAGGAGAAGGGGTGAAAGCCTTCTCCTTTCCAGAGACAGTTTTCACTACTGTCACAGCATACCAAAATCAACAGGTAATTTGGGCTTTCTGATTTTACCGGCATTTTACAGGGTTTTCTGACTTTACAGGCATTTCAGAGCAGGCCAGAGATATAAGAGAGAGGAGAAAAGCAGATACTTTTATTATAACACTTACTAAAATAAAATTATCTAAACCCTTTTTGTAGTACCTTTCATTGGTAGTATTGCTGCAGTGCCTGGAGGCTATAGCTGAGACTTCAGAGATGCTGCATGTAAAAAATCATTCTTATTATGGAGATCACACATTTTAATTAGCATGCCTAATAGTGTCTTGATTATAAATATAGCATTGAAGAACAAGGCAAAGAGCAGTCTAATTTTTAAAGGTGTTTCTGTACCTTTAAATGTAGATACGTGTCTAGATAGAATTTTTAAAGCACTTTTGTTCCTGACTCCAGTGCTTTTAATCCTCCCAGGACCTTAATAGAGAAGCTGAGTTCTGAAGAAAGTGGCAGTTGTTTTTATTAACTACATTCATCTTAGATTATTAAGGGCAATTTTTCTGAGTCCACATGGATTCAAATTCAAAAGTAAACTGCAGGTTGTATCACTCAGCTCTTTCTACCTCTCATTTAAGTATTAGCATACATAATGACACCATAGTGTTGTGACATTTTATCAATTCCATATAAATTATTGCAGCTGTATTCTTTGAAATTACATATGCATTGATATCTTTACAGAGAGAAAAGCAGGAGTGCCATGTAATTACTGAAATATAAATATTTGGTGACTTTCCGATTTATTAAAATAAATTACAGTTGGGGTGGGGTGTGTTTTGCTGCGTTTTTGTTTGGTTGGCTAGTTTTGTTTACAGGTTGTTTTTTTTTTATGGAGGATAATAACCTCAAGATAATCTGTATTTTCACATTTCCTTCTTGACAAGTACAGAAATAAAATTTAATTTAAATTTTATTGCAGTTAGACAGTGTACTCTCTTAGGTGAAGAATGACATTTGCCTGAAGTTCTTTCTCAGTAATTTCAACTGCCATTTGGCAACTTTAAATACCTATTAGCTTCTCTGGGGATCTGCAAAAATACTGATCGGAAGATTGGCCCTTATTTTGCTATGTTTCTGGACAACCATCTTAAACCATACAAATATGAAGATGTTTCTACTGTCAACTTATTTATCTTGGGAGGATTGTTTTCTGTGCTACTCATCTGAGTTTACAGGTAATAATTTCTCTTAATTGTATTCACAGATAACTCGTCTGAAGATTGATAGGAATCCATTCGCCAAAGGCTTTAGAGATTCAGGCCGTAACAGGTAGGTGCTGGGAAGGAGCTGGGCTTGTTCCTGCTGACAGAATCAGTTTGTGAGGGCTGTTCAAGGTGAGCACTGGTACTTACAGACAAACTAATCTGAGAACTCAGACTCCTTCAGGGACCACTCAGACTTCCAGTAATGTTCTCTGTGGTGAGCTCCCATTGCTACACCTCTGACTGTCTAGGCCAAGAACAGGCTGGCACTCATGAACTCAAGTTTCCTTTCAGTGGAAGCAGTGACGTACCATGAAGGCTGCAAATGGACTTAATGTATCCTCAGGTCCGTGATTTCAGGCTGAGCTTGAAATCTCCTCTTTCTCCTGGCTGGAGACTCAAGTTACAGATATCATTGTCAAGCTCTAAGCCCAGGTTCTCTCGCATGGAAGCGGCATATAGCATGGATGAACAGCTTGTTTCCTCTGAAATGGGGAGAAACTGGTTTGTGCAGTCACCTTACGTTGAGTGTACTTGCCTAGGAGGGGGAAGACCTGTGTTCAAGTGTCTGCTTAGTCTAAGGAGTTTTAAATCTGCTTCCTAGGTGAATATCTTTTCTAATAGGCTACAGAAGACCTTGAAATGAGATCAGTTTCCATCTCTTCTGTTGTGGATGGACTGATTAATTGCTCATTCTCTCTTGATCCATGAATCTTTCAAAATAGGAATGGGAAATCAGTGCAAAGTGGAGATTTGGGTCTGGTCTGGGCTGCCAGTGCCAATGAGGTATTTTATCCAACAACTGTTTAATGCAAGCTGCTTAAGTCTGTTTTGAGTTGTATGTTAAACCATTTCAGCTAAAAAAAAGGCAATATTTCATTGTGGTGTATATTATACATCAGTTCCAGCGACCACATTGCATTTGGTGTCTGCAGCTGCTATATTTATGACCAAGCCTTGCAGAGAAGGGAGCAGACTGTGTGCTGGTAGGGGTGATCAGAGAGTTTCTTTTTGATAGGTCCTTTATTGAGCTTGTCTGTTAGCAGATGCTACAGCATTAGAGCCTGTTTTGTGCTTTCACCTGAGTTACATACTGAGACTGGACAGCAAATGAGAGTAGTTTTTAGAAGATGACTACTTATGGAAAGGATTAGGCAATTGTAAAGACTTACAGGCATCCACTGTTAAGTTTCTTTTCAGCATCTCTGAGATTTTTTCTTATAGAAAGAAATAATTATCCATGTTCTGCAGCCCGGATGGGATGTCCCAGGTGCTGATATAAATAGAATTTTGCCCTCCTTTGTAGCTTTCTAGTTAGAAATTAAGTTAACAGTGGCTTCCAGGTAAATGCAGTGACTGAAGAAGCAAAGCATGCTCTGTGTACTTTAGGAAAAAAGGGTTGCCATACCTGCTTTGTTTGAAAGCTCTCTCTCTCATAGGCAGTGTCTCTGTTATTCTTGCTGTTTGCAGAACTATAAAATAAGTACTAAGGAACCTCCTAAGAAGTGTGAAACCCTGATCCTCTGAAATGTATGAGTTTAGGTTGACTTAGAATTTCTTCCATAATGTTATATGAAACAAGAGAAGACACCCTTTAAAACAGAAAGGAAAGAATTGTTCAGAAACCAGTTTTGAACAGGTCTTTGAACATGGCGGGACAGCTCTGGAATTATCTGAGGACAATGTAAGAGTACTGCATCTGCAACCACACAAATACAGTTATGGGACTGGGTGTATGCAGAGAGGTGTTTTTTGTTTGGCTGCTAAGAATAGTCTGGTTCAGGCATTAGAAAAAAAGCAGGCTATTTTGATTGAAAGACAGTTATTTTTTATGGAAATGGATTATGAAGGCCAGTCCTGAAGGAAGAGCCAGCATCTGCAAAATGTTTTGGAGCAGCCTTTACATGAGGTCTGAGTGCTTTTGCTCTACAGACACACTCGTTACAGAATTGACTTTGCAAACTCTTGTTTCTTGCAAATTGACATTGTTTTACTGAAGTCAGTATCGCTGTTTTCTTTTATAGTCTGCATTGCTGGATAAGTGTGTTTGGGAATTCAGCTCAGAATTTTAATTGTCAAGGAAAATTTCTATTGGTTTACTCAGTTGATTATTAATTTACTCTGTTACTAAATACTGAAATTAAATGTTAAATTTCTGTTATTCTCATCATTCTAGCTGGTGTGTTTATCATTGAGGCATTTTTGTCTGCAACAAGCTTAAAAAAATACTGTGGTAAAATCATACCAAACTTTTCGATATTGCTTTAAAAATTGCAGCTACCTTACTCTGCACTGCTGCATGCAGTAATTCCATTTAATTAAAAATATGCCCTTCTGGGACATTCCCATTCAGTTCCACAGGCTATTTTACAGAAATCAGTAGCTTCACCTTTTAAAAGCATTCCCTGTGCATTTGCAAAGTGCAACAGAATTTATGTGCTGAGAATAGTTTCATTCTTCAGGTGGGCCTTAAGTTTGACCTTATAAAAACTTTTACTCAGGAAAGGGCCAGAATTTCTCCCTTTAAATACTTTGGGAAAAACATAACTGTTTTGTTAAATAAACTTGGGCATTTGATAGTGCAAATTAGGGTGGTGATAAAATGTGGAAATTGTTCGAAGGCATCTTGTATAAATTATCGCCTTGGCTACACTCCTCCAGGAGGTGGCTTTTATCTCCACTTTAACTAGAAATGAAAATTCACCATTACTGCAGAAAATTAAGGCTATCTTTTTAGTCCAGGTTCAGCTAATAAATGCTTCATAAATGTTTCCTGACAGGCATTTGTGTTCCTGCTGGAAGGAGCAGTATCAGAACATGTTGGTTGCTTCAAATTGGGCCATTTGCATAATTCAAGTTTACAAAATGCTGCTGCTCGAAGGCAAGCACTTGTATGTGGTGTGTGCCTGATGCTGACACTTAACAGGCCTCTGGGGCCCAGCAGCCAAAAATAACACCAAAATTATACCTTTAAGTATATATACCTCTGAGTTGCATTATTCATAAACAATTGTCAGAAAACAAATGGGCCTTTACCTTCAGGAAACAGAGATTCTTCTAAATAGTGTCTGCCACCATTGTCTGCACAGTTATTCCTGTTTCTCAGGACACTTGCAAGAAAATAAATGAAGACTTTTATTTTCTAAAGGCATTTTGCTCAGCAGGTAATCAAGACACGATGCTGCTTTATATGTGATTTTAGTAGCAAAACATCTGTACACTCATGCCTTGCTTGTATTCTTAGTGTGATTTTCCAGCTCATCAGTAATGACTGGGAATTCTGTTTTAATAGAAGTTGTCAGTGGATTACCTTTTTTCTAGGAAGAAATAGCAGATCATCCCTCTGGCAGTTAAAGTTAACTGCCAGAGGGATGATCTCTTTAAGAAATATCATACTAGCAAAACATTTAACATCATTTTAGCCAAGTCTTCCTACTCAAACAGCTGTCCCAAAAGGCCCAAAATATTGAAATAGAGAGCCAGGCTTGTGGAATTGGCACGCTTTGTGTGCTGTCAGCCCAGTGATTGCAGGTCTCTGTGGTCTCATGGATAGGCTGTAAGGCTCTTTTCTAAAAATCAACTTCAAAATAATCCTGAAATGTTACTGGTTTTTGTGTTTCTGAGGTAGAGTATCCAGAAATGAGTGGCAAAATACAGCTTGCTTTCATGACACTGTGATTCCTTTGTTTTAAATAGAATGGGACTGGAAGCTCTGGTAGAGTCTTATGCCTTCTGGAGACCTTCGCTGAGGACACTTACATTTGAAGATATACCTGGGATACCCAAACAAGGTAACGATTGTCTTTGTGTTCTTTCAAAAAAGAATGAAAGAAGATGAAGCTTTTCCCATCATACCTTACAAAAGTCTAGGTTAGTGCGTCACTCGCAAGACAGAAACAACCAACTAACTGCACTGCCCCCATCCCCCCTCATCAGAGTTAGTCTGAGTTAGAAGACTAATTCTGACTCAACCACCATGGCAATAAAAATGTTAGATTGTATAGAAAAATCAGATCACATGTGGAAGAGAAGGCCAGTTATATAAGGATTAAACAACCTGTTCCTTAACGTTATGCTCTGACTAGATACAAAAGGTAGAGGTCAGTTAAAGATGACTTCTGTTGTACACATCCAAACTCCAGTGTAGGAATTACTTGTGTGTTTAAGAAAAAAAAAAAAAGAGTGAGAGAAGAAATGTTCTCAAAAGGAAAAAATAAATAGTAGGAAGCTTAATTTGTTTTCTTCTTAGAACCTCATCTTGATTCTTAAAGACCTGAAAATTGTTCAGTAAATGGGCCAACAAATTTTATCTGCATCCTAGAGCTTAAAAAAATGGATCTCCTCTCCATTTTGCTTTTTCCTGCTCCTCACTCTTTGTTGGAAACCTCTTTATTTTCACTTTCCCCATTGTGTAGGTAGTGTCATGAGTGAGAAAAATATTTAAATGGCCTATTTGGACAGGAAATGGAATCTCTGTACTCTTTCTTGAGTTCTTTTCTTACCAGAGTACACCAATGCACGTAGAAAACCTCTCAGCCTTTTCCCAGCTAAATAAACATACTGCTCCCAATTCTTCGCATTTTCTGCTACCAAATCTACAAACATCCACTCTGCTTTCTTGATAATGTATTGATTGCAAAGTTGTTAAAGATCTTCAGAGCAGAAATCCGGAAAATCCAGAAATTCAGAGAAATGACTTTTGACACCTTCTGAGTTCACTCCTTTGAGAAATCTTGAGCATCAGTCCTTGATGTGGGCAACTAAAAGGAGGTTTTGTGCCAAGTCATAGATACATTGGGTGAGTGTTGGCAGTTTTGGATGCAGCATGGAGATGAGGGATGGTCTCATCAAAAAGGCCTTTAATGAGAAGTTAGAATGAGACCTGAAATACCTTGTCAGATTGTGTAAGGTTGAAAGGCAACTGATAATGCAAGTAATCTGTTTAGGAAACAGACCAGCTTCACTGGCTGTTTCTATGCAGGAGCATTGTTTGAGAGCAGGGAAACTGCTGCCACCGTGAATTTCTCACTTCCTTTTCTACTGTTACCTGAGGTTAAGAAGATTGTTGAAGTTACTCTTGATATTCTGAGGATGAAAACTAGGATCCTTGTAAAAGCTTTAGTCACCTATATCTTGGCCATAGAGACTTTCCTAACGACCCTATCAGAAATTTGTCTGGTTGTTAAAGTGCCCATCTTTAGGTAGTGGAGGCACTGATGGAGATTAAAAGAAAAATATGTCTTATACCAGGATTTCTGTAATGTGGCAGTGTCTTATGGTGCTTTGTGCTTGTGGTGTCCTGTTAACAGAGAAGAAGCAGTAGGCAGTGTTTATTAATAATGTAGTTTTCGTTTTTACTAGCTCACCTATTATGATACCTTGTTAACCTATTGACAGCATTTATCTCTTTGTAACATCAGGCTGTTTGATTGTTAATGTGATTCATAAACAGGAGGTCTTCCTTGTTAAGTGCCTTCTGCCTGAGAGACTGTGAAAAGCCCAGTTAATTTTTCTACACTGAGTTTTCAGGAAGATACAATCTTTTAAGAAGAGGAAATGTTTCTTGCGGCTGGGAAACTTTCCGTCCTGAGAAAAGGCTTCACCTGTAGCAAGCAGTGTGTTTTCAGGAGAATTCAGTACTGGGATTTGTAATGTAAAAAGTTCTGATATCAGTAAATTAACAATTTGCAGACAGTTTGCTGCAAATCTACTCAATCGAGAAATGAAGCATCTGTGCACAGTGTTCAGCCTACGCTTTTCCTGAAGTTATTCTAAAATTTTTTGGTTGTTCTCCGAATTTTCTCTTTTGAAGTCAGAAGTTTTTTGTTCAGAAGTTGGGATTTTTCCTGAAGCTGTTATCTGTGAGAGCCTCTGTCATCTGAGTTAAGGAGCTGGTTCCTCAGCTGGTGCTCTGACAGTGACAGTCGGGCACAGAGTGCTTGAAACACATTCCAGACTGTAGCAAGAGCATAGACAAGCCAAAAATCATCATTTTGAAGAAGGCTTCCTGTGATGTGGTACTCACTTGGCTACATCTTAACTGCCGTGCAATTTCCTTCCATGTCGTATAAGGAGCAGTTAACCTTTTGGGCAGGAGCTCTAAGTACTGAGTGATGGTTGTAAAAATGTAACTTCAGTTCTCTTTCTTGGTCAAGTTGTTTCTTTAGATATATGCATGTGGTTTACTCACACATCCTCCTGCATGTGTATGCAAAACTTTTTAATTAATTTGATTTGGATTCCATCCTAAGGATTATCATAAAAGACAAAGGTCTTATCTGTCACAAAGGAAATGGACCTTTCCCAACGTGCTTCTTACGCTGTATTATTCTCTTCCAGGAAATGCAGGTTCCTCTACTTTACTCCAGGGATCTGGCAGTGGAGTGCCATCTACCCACCCTCACCTGTTACCGGGTTCCCCTTGCTCATCTCCAGCCTTCCACCTCAGTCCCAACACTAGCCAGCTGTGCACCCTTGCTCCAGCTGACTACACAGCCTGTGCCCGCTCGGGCCTGGCCCTGAACAGATACAGCACTTCCTTGGCTGAAACCTACAACCGGCTCACGAACCAGAGCAGCGAGACCTTCGCACCCCCGAGGACTCCCTCCTATGTCGGTGTGTCGAGTAGCACCACTGTGAATATGTCCATGGGTGGCAACGATGGGGATGCGTTCAGCTGCCCGCAGACTGGCTTATCCATGCAGATTTCAGGGATGTCTCCGCAGCTCCAGTACATCATGCCCTCCCCATCCAGCAATGCCTTTACCACCAATCAAACCCACCAAGGCTCCTACAACACGTTCAGACTGCACAGTCCCTGTGCGCTCTATGGATATAACTTTTCCACATCCCCTAAACTGGCTGCCAGTCCTGAGAAAATCGTTTCTTCCCAAGGAAGTTTCTTGGGGTCCTCGCCAAGTGGAACCATGACGGATCGGCAGATGTTGCCCCCCGTGGAAGGAGTGCACTTACTTAGCAGTGGGGGGCAGCAGAATTTCTTTGACTCTAGGACCCTAGGAAGCTTGACACTCTCGTCTTCTCAAGTGTCTGCACATATGGTTTGATGAAGCCTCTAAGTAAAAGTACAGTATGTTTGGTGTCTACAATGTATTTCTTTTGGAATATGAAAGGACACTCATGTAGCTTGTAAAGTGTGTGTATATATAATACGAGAGGAAGTTTCACTGAAATTTTGTCTTGCTTGTGGCCAGATTATTCTCCTATTTTGAGTTACACAGAGTTTGCTGCAGTGCAGACTGCTTTAGTTTTCTGGTATAATACACTTAGTTGTATAACACGTTGGGACATATGCAACAAATTAAGTAAGACTTCCTCCCCTTTCCCCCTCCTCTGTTCTAACCCCTTTAAAGAATGAAGTGACACTTGGAGTATTAAACAACACAAAAAAGCCCACTTATATTTCCTATAGTACTAGTGAGTTTCTTTAAAACATTCATACAATAAGCTGATGCACCAAAGGTATTTTACAAGTCTCTTCTCTGTTATAAGGGATACAAAGGGTATTTGGACTTCTTAGTATTAAGCATCAAGCATCCAGCCTAAAATAGAAGTTTAGCTAATGGATTATTTGCAAAGTAAACAAAAGATTAGTTTGCCTTCTCATGATATGCTGTTTTTAGCTTATCAATGGCACAGCATTCTCACTAGGATTTGTTTTTTTCAGCGTTAGTCTAGATTTATGATTATATATTTGAAGACAAATAATGCATATTTAAATTTTGGTGATAGGAAAAATTTAAACCAAGAGCACTAGAAACAGCATTCTTTTGTATGAAATTAACTTCGGGGTGCTTAATTTTTGTCAAAGAAAGGGCTTGATGCATTTTTTCCTCCATAAATATTTTCTATAAGACATTTATTGGACAGTAGGATATTTTAATGTATCTTTGTTTTTGTATTTGTACTTTTTTAAAGGAAAATGCAGATTTGATTTAGGAAAAAAGTGAGCAGGGTAAGAAATTCCTTTATCAGTTTTACCTGTTTTGTGTGTGTGATGTGTTTTGGGTTTGGTTTTTTGCTTTTTTGTTTGGTTGGCTGGTTTTTTAAATAAGGACAAAATTTCCTGCATCCTGAGTATTTCAAAAATGCATCACCTGTATCAATTAGGCAGATGACCCAGTTTGCCCAAAAGTGTTTCTGGAAGAGGAACATTGTCATAGCTGCCTTCCTGTTGCTCTGGTTTTGTCCTGGAATTGGAGAGGTTTCCTTCATTCCCATCTCTGGTTTCTAAATGGCACTTGTAGGAATGTAGATCACCATCTGCAGACTTCTCCAGAGTGTAAGGACACAGGGAGACGCTTACCATGGTGAAATTTCTGCCCTCATCTGTACCTGCACAGCCAAGGTGTCTGTCAGTCCTTCTGCAAAAGCTGCCTCTCAGCTGCCTGTTTGTCAGGGCTGAGCCACAGAGGTTCAAATTTTAGTGCTTGAGAGAACAGGTCATCTTCAACAGTATGCTAATCCTCATTTATATTGTGCAGGTAATGTAAAGGCATTCTAAGGTGGGTACAAATGTAGTTGAAAATGTTTCCCTAGTCAGCATTGAAGGAGATTAAGGTCTTTCAGGTTTTATGTTTGTTGGATTTTTTTGGTGAAGGTGAATTTTCATGTTTCTCAAGTGTTCCTATATTGTTTTTTAGCAAATAGTGGGCTTAACTACTCTCACTTCAAGAAAGACTCATTTCAGCTAATATTTCTTCAGTGGGATGGAGATAATGCATGCAGAAACAACCCTCTTGCTACCTCCTCATATTTGGGAATAGAACAGCAGTCTTTGTGCCTGTGCCTGAAGAAGGCTTTATTTCTGCCAGTTATATATTTGTTTTGTTAAAGATATGTATAAAGTTCTCATTCAAAGTTAGAAAGAGAAGAGGATGCAATTGAGGTGATGCGGGCTTGCTTCTTTACTGTCTCAAACTTCCTAAATGACCTTTCTGAGTAAACCTAAGTTCACTCAGTCTCTATCAGACTTTTTTCCTTCTGAAAAATGCAATAATAGCACTTCTCTTCCTCTGAGGAAAGGGTACATTGAAGGGTACATTGAAGACGAAGATCATGACATTTGCTGTGCTGTGGACAGTAGGTTACAGATGAATTGCTGGGTAGTGTTCATATATGAGGATAACAAAGAACATTTGTGGTACTTCAGCTCTTTAGCTGCTCTTGGCAGTGCAGGGTCCTTTGAGGCAAAATTCCTAGAAGAGACCTGCAGTGCTAAAAACACTAGTCAAACTCATGGTAATGGCTTGTGAAATGGTTCTAAGGTGTGTAGAAGAAGGGCAAATTTTCAGCTATGTAAATTGTCATGGCTCTCTTGGTTTAAATTAAGAAGTAACTTATGCATAGTTATGCCTGCTTAAGCCAAAACTGAAATTTTGTAGATGGAAGAATACTTTAGTGGAAAGATGGTACAATTAATCTGTACTTGAAAAAGGGTAATTATCCATATCAGCTTAAGAGCTGTGACTAGGTAGAGATGTGGAAGAGCTAAATCATGTGTGTTCCTATAAGGAGAGAAAAATAAACGGTTGTGCATGGATGTTCATGGTGGTGCTCCTGTCAAGACTATGTACTTGATTGTCTGGAAATTTTTTAGAACTGGTCTCTTATTTTTCCTCAAGTTATTATCATATAACCACACAATATTGTTTCATTTGTTCCTTAAAATTTGAATAATATTGTAAATACTGGTTTGTAATTGTGAAAGACTAGCTTTTTTATCAATACAGTAAATGCTATATATGCATTATATCTATAATTATATATCTGTATTTTACAAAAATGCCACAGAAAATATATTAAAGTGTGTATTCAAACACTTTTTACTATATTTGGAAAACTGAGAGGCTTGAGCCTATTTTTTTTGCTACAACTTCAGCAAGACCAAAGGCAGTGACTCTAAGGTAAGCTCTGAATTTCCGAGACTTAATACAGCAAGCTCCAGCAAGTCCACAATTCTTTAACCATCTGCAGTTGAACCTCTCTTATTATTTCTGTGCAAAAAAATTGTCCCAACAGATGCTGTGTACAAGAAGCTACTCAGGCTGAAAGCAGAGCTGTGAGGTTTTTATGTGGGGAAAAGGGACTGAACTGCTTGCCAGGGTTTTTAGCCAGTAATGGAACTTCTGTACTTCCTCATAGCCCATGTCATCCCAGTTGCCAAGACCAGTTCAGCTGCCTTATATCAACTGGATCTGAGAAGTTAGCACTTCCATGTGGCCAGTTTCTGGGGCGGGAGCTTGGTACTCTGCACGTTTTCTCTGTATTTCTTTGGTAATTTGCCCTTTGATTCTGCTAGTTCTAAATGCAAAGAGCCATTGATTTTGAAGGCAGAATTTACAGCCTATAATCATCTTGGTCTACTGTTACTCAGCAATGAGCAGCATTTCTCCCCCCAGAAATACTGTTATGCATAGTGGCCTTATTTCCTATTGTACTGCAATAAATGATTCCATGTGACGTAGGGCGCAGGGCCTGAAAATATGATTACTTCAGAGACTAGGGTTTCATAGTCACTTAACACCAGCATTGTTGCAAATGACCAGAATTAGGGCAAGAGAAGTAGGCATGAAATGCTTGATCATAAATATCAGGCCTCCAGAGAGAATGAAAGCTTCTGTTTTTAATAAGAGAACAGTCTTCTTTTTTTCTTTTCTTTTTTTTTTTTTTTGAATAGCACAAACAGACTCTTAAGAGGGTTTATTTCTGCTTTAGCAAAGAGACAACTGGAGCAACTTGAAAGTCATGGACATTGTTATCATCGATACTAGTATGCCTGTACCTTAAGCAGTTCAATAGAAAAAATATAAATCAGAAGTAGATCATGAGTTCTATGGGTATATTTTTATTGTAAAGATAATAAATCTAATTAATCTGTGTAGAAGTGTGTTTAAAAAGGTTTCAATTTATCATAATGAGTTAGTGCATTTTCGGGGCGACTGCACTTCAGATGACAAACCTAATTATTTGTAAGTTGAGCTCTTCATTAACATGATCCTCAAGATTAAATATTTCGCCCTTTATCTAACACGAAATTGGAGATATGTCAATTTAAGATATGCAAAACTACAGGAAAATTCATGTTCTGCTTTATGTTCCATCATATTCTTCAGTTATGTGGTTGATTCAAAACACTGACATGCCAAGGTGACACACACTTGTAAGAGGTGATGACTTGCTTCATTAGGAAATGACATTTTTAGAGAATTCAAGTTGCTTTAAATGCTTTTTGTCGGTGCTATTGTGTTCAAGCTCTGAAAAGGTGTTTGTTAGCCAAAAAAGCAGAAGTCCTTTGCAATCACCACTTACTCTTGAAATCCTATGTATTCACCACTTACTCTTGAAAAGCAGTGTTGAATTGGCCATAAAACCATCTCAGATAGCTGGTGCCCTATACCTAGACAGAGCAATTACAGAAAATGAGAATCTGAATCTTCTGCCTCAATTTTAGAACTTGAAATCCAAAAAGTAAATGTTTTTAAGAAGCATCAGTAAACCAGATCAAATACTGTGAGTGAATAGAAACACTTGCTTGGCCTTCATTTGAGTGTCACTTTCAGAGGTTTATTGTCACTTAAATAGTTAATATCTCACATCTTCCACTATTGCAGAAAGAACATTAAACTTCCATGAGCTCGATAAATGTCCAGATTTTTTCTTCGAGGCCTTTCTAAATGTTGGAGGCAGCACCCAGGTTTCGAGACAAGCACCTGGGCTCCAGTGTTGTGGCAGGGAAGGGCAGGAGACACGGAGATGGCACAAACAGACCCTGCAGTGCCACCACACCCTTTTGCAATGTCACAGCTGCTGTGGCCATACCCACAATGTATAGTTCTGTCCAAGCATCTCAGTGCACCTCTCACAGGAGGCTGTAGCCTAAACTGAGCACTGATATCAGAGGCTGGTCAGGAAGGATAAAGTGGGATGTGGAAATCCTTGGTCTTCCTGAAAGCTGGGACATGGCAGTGAATGTTAAGCATAGCTCCAGCACTGACTTGTTCTTTGCCAATGCTGCTGCCACTTTGACTTTGCTGTGCCCTTATGTTCATTTGCACACCACTGGTTTTATTTAGATGCTCTAATAGAGAGCCAAGAATAAATTTAGAGCACGTTGGAGGAAACTTGGGCTCACTGTGGCCAGTGGTAATGTTGCCACTGACTTGAGCTTTATGGACACCACATTTTCAGACCTAAGCCATCCCCCTTTCTGTTCCGAGTGCTTTACCCATGCAGCAGCTGTAGTCATAATGGTCTTGGCCATTTTTCTGTCCATTTGTGATGTTTTTCAGATGGATAACTGGCTTTTTGCATTTCACGTTCTCGTATTTTGTTTTTAAATTTGTGGTTCTGCAGTTTTTGAGCCACAGACTGAAAGACAAGACAAGGCTGCAACTCGTTGCTCAATCCCCCAGAAGCCTTGCCGATGGATGGTGTATTCCTTTCCACTGCAGATAATTGACTATATATTTCCCCACAATGTTTTTATTGTATTTTACAGAGAAAAGTAATAAAAATAGAGGTTGTATCACAATCAAAGCAGTGTTTCCATTCCTTAGGCACTGTTTTTCAGTAACCCAAAGGAAAACACCTCCCCACCCTTTCCTGGTTACTATACTCAGTATATGGTTCTCAGTAAGAAGAAAACCAGATGCCATATTTAAATGTAAGATGGCAGAAACCAGAAAAGCAGAAAAATGGGTCCCAGTTCAAGGAAGTGTTCCCAGATAGTCTTTGTATTCTTTGAAGCGCAATACGGACACTAGTGCTTCCAGAGACATCTGCAAAGACCCCTTGAATCACCCCTCAGACAATGCTGATGGTGTGTGATAGAGGCCTCTGAAGCAGTGAGCACTCTGGATTACCTGCCCCACCCTCAAGCAGGGTGTTGTCCATGTCACACAAAGATGTGCAAGCAAATGTCATTTATGTGGTTCTAGTAATCTTATGCAGAAGTGTAACCTCACGATTGTTAAACAGGCCCCAAAGCTACGTTAAGAGACCAGATCTCGGGGAGAATTCGTTGCAGGCCAAGCCTGTACAATCCAGTTATCCTTGTGGCGGTAACTGAAAAGCATTTACAATGAACATAAAAGCAATTATCTAAGCAGACATTTATTTCACTTTGCTATAACTGAACATTTTGGTGGGGGGGAAAGGGGACTAAACGTCTAGGGGCTGTGGCACTGAAGGTTCCAGTCTCATACAAATTTTTTGTGGAAAGAGAGGAGACTTGGGAAACAAAACTTAAATTAAGGCAAATGAAGACTGATCTGTTAGTAAGGACCCTTTAGACATCAAAATATACCATCATCAATGTCTAAAAATGGTTTGTCTGGTGTCACATCCTTGCATTCAGTAGAGGACAGGCAAATGAAGACTGATCTGTCAGTAAGGACCCTTTAGACATCAAAATATATCATCATGAATGTCTAAAAATGGTTTGGTGTCACGTCCTTGCATTCAATAGAGGACAGAACAGTTAGATTAAGGAGTGAAGTGTTAGGTAGAATGAAAGCTTTTGATAAGCTGAACTACTTAATCTAAGTTTGAATGTTGTTCATTTTAAGTCCTAACATTCTTATATTCTTGTTTGGTTTGCCTTTTGGTTTTGTTTTTGTTTCTTTTAGCAAAGATGAGATGATGCTTAAAAATTTCCAGCCAGATGTGTCTCCAAACTTTCCCAGAGATGATGGATATTCAGATGTAATTTGAATTAAACCCATTATGTAGATAAGTTTGTTTTATAGCTGGCTGCAGCTGTGAAGTTTGGATTCAGATCTGTAACTCCCCTTAACTTTGAAGACTGTAGTCAAATCTGTGGTTTTGGATTTGAATCTCCAGTTGCTTGTTGCATCAGACTGTCATTCACATCTGTTCCACCACCAGCTCAGTGCAAGACTCTGATACCAGTTTCAGACTCGGCAGAGCTGAGGCTCAGAAAGGCCCCTTCTCAAGTGCACTTACATATGAGCAGCGACAGCAGCATTTTGTAGGTCTGTGGGTTAACAACTCTCTACATGCCATCTAATGGCCATTGATGACCCACCACAGAGCCTTGGCTGGTGGGTCACAGGCCGTTGGCTCCCACCCTGCAAAGTATGCTTTGCATACTTCCTTCATATTATGTTTCTGTGTAAGTGAGAGCTGTAGCTTCCCACAGGGATATTACGTGATCCAGTGTGGAAGGAGAGAGGGTTGGTGTAATTGCAAATGGGATGAAAGCTGCTCCTTGAGGTACTCTCTGAGGCCTTATCTGTACAGAGTGCTTGCTGAGAAATAAACTAGGAGTGAATTTACAACACCTCAGCTCCACAGGTGGGCACTCTTAACATGCAGTAAGGAGAAGGTGCTCGGTGTGGTAAATAAGAGAGAAAATATTCCACACAAGGGATGTTCCAGTGAGGATACAGTGCTTTGAGGCTGAGGTCCTGCAGTTTCCCTCTCTTGTTTGCTCTACAGGCAGACCTTAAGGCTTCAGCCACACTGTAAAAAATAACAACCCACAAAATCTGTCTGGGAGGGTGTCACTGGTTGTCACTGTGGCACAGACGGCCTCACCAACTGCAGCGATGGAGCCACCCATGGTAAATGCTGGACAACTCTTCTGACCTGTTAATAGCTGGCAGACTATTTGATGACAGTTGCAAGAATCTGATGCACAGCAGTATCCTTTACAGCAGTTTAATCTTTGTCATCAAATCCCCCAGCAGCCATGATTAATAGCAGCACTTGAGCTTGTTTTGAAAGTTGTATATTTGGCAGCTATGAACTTTGATCTATGGTTTCACTTTAAAGAATCATTATGACACAAACTTTTCCTGTAATCCTTCCATCTAATTAAACCACACACAAATACTATGTGGGGAAATATGATGCTATTGATATAAGCTGTGTGTTTATTACATTATTTTAGGCACTTTATTAAAGTGGATAGTTGTTCCCAGCAAGACAGTAGATAAGCTCCCCAAAAACAATAACATCACCCAGAAAGAATATATAAGAGAATTTCCCAAGGCCAAATTTGATTAGAAACTTTCTTTGTTGATTAATACTGTGCACTTGAACCCTTTAAGGCCTCAGATGTTTTAACCTGAGCTAAAATTACTAGCATTTAATGAATTCAGCCTACTTATGTGTACTTTTCCACAAAACGTTTGCCTTTGTTCCAGATAGCCAAACAACTTCAATACCTATCAAGATAGCGTCTGTCTTCCTGAAGTAATTCTTTCAGTATTTGGGTACAATCTGACCAGGAAGTTTTCAAAAATCCAAGAAAATTTATTTTCATGTAAGTATTTTAAACAACAGAAAAATCATCTTTTATAGCTGAATCAACAATAAACCAGCCGTTTCTTTCTGGTCTCTGTCCTGCTGCATATTTCGTAGAGAAATTCCCATGTGGCAGATAATGTTCATGTTTTCAAGATGAGAATATGAACCGTGGATCGGTCTGATCATTATTTTTTTTAGGGTCAAGGTACAGGGCTACATAGTCTGGACTAAGCTGGCTTGCTTGTGCATCTCATCTTCATGATCCCAGCATTTGTGCAGAAGTGGATTCTTTCCTCTAGAGCAGACTACCTAGTCTCTGAGCAGTGATTTTATGGAGCTACCTGGAATCCCCAGAACTTCTTGTGATTGGCCTACATAGATCTCTTAATCTGAGTGCCACCAAACCGAGAGATAATAGAGATATGAATCACCACCTTGAGGTTCCTACTGCTGCCAGGGCCAACAATGTTTATATTTGCTGATCACCATCTTTTCCATATTTTCAGGGTAGACTTTCAGCCAGCTGGCTTTTGGCTAAAACATTATTCCTGTCAGTACTGGTTAAGCCCAGTGACCATGGTTTCTGAGTCAGCTGGAAACCAGACAAAGTACCAAGTGTAATAATTTTCCCAAGTTGTCTCACAAATTTCCAGAGACTTCATATAAATCTATAACAGTTGAAGCAACATGAGTGATCCCTTAGAGAATTCACAGCTGAGCACCCTCAAGCAGAGAAATAGCTGCCCATCACCACTCACTGGACTCGATCAGAAAGAGACCTGCTCTAATGCAATTCCATCTCCTCGTGCCAGGTTCTCCAATCTTGGTATTAATACTCTGTGATGATCTGTGTCCAAGACTACCACAAAACTAAGCAGAATTAGCTGGGACATTTGTTGTGTGTCCGTTGTCATGAGGGAGGCTGGATCACTGGCCAGAAATGGCCTTGACCTAACCTGCTCCTGGATAGCTGAACATGAGCTCCTTGAGCTGTCATCCTCTGTTTAGTGGCTCTTCTCTGAAAAGCAAAACTTGCTTAGGTAACCTGGAATCCCTCAGACGTCTACACAAGCAGGGCTTTGAGTGACAGTCGTAGGCTGTGCAGAGTGGAGGTGCCACATTATTCTCAACCAGCCACCTAATCTTGTGCATGGATCTGGGGTCAAAATGTATTTCATATACAACTAGAATAAAGTTTTGTATAAAGAGCTTATAAAACCTCATGAGGACTTTTTACTAGTTCAAGGGCTGCCTCTTGTTCTTATTGAACTCAATGGGAATTTTGCTACTGACTTCAAAAGAAGTTGAAAGGAACCATGAGGGGTTGATTTTCACTCCTACATGTGTGCTTCTGCACACCAAATTTGCAGCTGGAAGGGCTGTGTTTTAGTTGTTTCTGTTGCTGTACTTGTTGGGTTTTTGCTGCTTGAGAGTTTGCATAAGCACAAGATCTGCTACGTGCAGATCGTCTACACACGGGCAACGCTGTCTGTGTGCTACACACATTGGTACAATGCATATGCAGTGCAAAAAGAACTCATTAAGCTACCTCCTCTGAGTGACTCAGTCTCCTGAGAGGCAAAAATCTCTCCTAAACACATAAGGACTGATGAAGAATGTTCCTCACTTACCATTGTAGGATGCATAAAAGCGAATCAAATATAAATTACTCCTTTTACAGGTCTTTTCCCAGTCTGCAAAATGGAAAGCTTCAGTTTCTTTCCTATAAGCAGGCACAGAGCCTTAAGACCAGATTCAAGAATCCAAACAGTTGTCAAAATGGTTTGGAACTTACTTTAACCATTTCTGAGTGCATTCTTTTCCATTCCTTCTCTGTGGCAATTTGCAGAGGATGAGGCTTACCAGCTACATCCAAATACACTCCATTAGGCAGCAGGGCATCTTGCACAGGAGTGAGTTAAGGCTTTGATGGTTCAGAAATAGGAAGGAAGTTGTTTGGAATGGGAGCACAATTTAAAACTAGTGATTCACTATGAATAGGGGAGTGACTTTGTAAATATCTCTCAGTTCTGTACAAACCTTGTGAGCACTGGAGGCTCATGGGGACCTAGCAAAATCAGAGAAGTCATTTCTGTGTCAGTAATAACACACTCTGTTTGCTTCACAGTTGACTGAGATCTGGCTACTGATAACTTTCTTTTAGGGATGATTTCATAGGCTGCAGATCTTCCTGCTAGGAAACACTCTTATATTGCATGCTTCAATAATTACCATCCCATTCTTGATACACATTCTCTATGAGTCTATAATAATAAATAAATAAAGAGTAAATAGCATTACTCTTGCATAGATTTTTTATGTACCTCATATATTAGCAAGTATTATCATAACCTTCTTCAGTGATCCTGTAGCCAAGCCATATGTATTTAACTCTTTCAACCTTCCATTGTGAAAAGATTCCAGGGAGACCAGAAGAAAAGTTGAGGCAATATCAGCATCTCTGAGCAAGTATATAATGGAAAGCAGAGTTGTTGGGCCCTCAGCTTCTCAAAAGAAAACTGCTTTGCTTGATCTCTCCTCCTTTATGACTCTTTTCTGAATTACTCAGACCATGGGCATGGAGTAGAAGATTGCAGAAACTTCACAGAAGATGAATCTTGCTAAACCAGAGAGGACTGAGTGACCAGTGTGATGTGTGTAGGAAGATACTGACTGTGGAGATGGAGAGTAATAAGTAGAGAAGATTGGTGAAAACCTACACAACCATGTGGCAAAAAGCTTGGGTAGTCCCATAAAGCATCAGCACCTGGTTGCTGATAAGAAACAAATCCAGTTTTCTGAGCTGACTGGTGTTTCTTTCTTCTTCATGAAAAATATGTACTTAAGATCTCACACTCTGAAGCTAACCCAGTCAACTTTTCAGAACAGGTTTAATATCTTTCCTTGTATTTGAGGTCAAAGGGCTTTGCTGCAGCTGCAGCTCAGTCAAATAATCTGGACCTGTTGCAGGAGTTACTAGTCAGAGCTCTGATTTGTGTCAGGTGTAGGTTCAAACCAGATGTGACAGGGATACTTTCTGGTGTTGAAAGCTAGAGAAGGTGTCCCACACTTCCTGGGAGCTTAGCCTTGGGCAATAGATACTTAAAATATATTTAAAAGGCAGACAATAAAAAAGTGACATTTTATAACAAACGGAGTAATAATTCATGTAATAAACAGAAATATCCCATACCATGGTTGTGGTGGTGCCTAGTGTTGATTTTTTTATGCTTTATGTGAGGCTTGCTTTATGCCCAGGATTAGTTTTCCAACATCCAAGAGTGATAAGGGCTTTTGAAGGTCTGTAGGTAGGTCTATAAGATAAAGCCAGAGAACAGCTACTAGCTTTCTTTTTGTTAAAGCAAATATAAGTACCAAACCTAAAAGAGTGTCGTGGAGACAGGCATTGACACAGAAGCCTGATTTCGAGGTTCAGGTCATTTAAAAGGTGGAGTTTAGATTAATAAACCTTCATGGCTGGAAGGGAATGAGGAGACTGAAGGCATATTTGCACATATAAGTCACCAATACATGCAAACTGGACCTCATGGTATCACAGCTTGGCTAGACTTGCCTCTGGCAGCCCTCAATGTGGAGTGAACAGGCAAGGATGCAGTGCAGATACTCATCATCCATTGTGACCTGACAGGTGTTTCAACCAGAGTCTTTGGTACCATTTTGTCACTGGGTTTTATGCCCAGAAGTCCTGATGGGACTTCATGGATCTTCACTTTGCATTGCCAACAGTGTTTTAGTATATAGTCAGTGACTAAGAATACTTGGATGGACAGTTTCATTGTGATAATTAAGAATAATTTTCTCACATTGATATGTTAGACTTTTTAAAAAGCTGTTCATGCCACTTATTATTCACTAAGGGTCCAATACTGCATCCTGTTTCCCTAAATGTTAACAAAAAGGAGGAAATGTGTGAAATACCTATATGCGGCTGCCTGTGTCTTAGAAACTCACAATACACCCTGCATCTGTAAAAGCACAGCACAACTCTCTTCAATAAGCAAAACGACAACATATGTATTTAAATATCAGAGTCTGCTTCTTTTCCCACACCTCTGTAAAATCAAAGTTTGAAACCCTGTAGGAGCTCTTTTAAAATATCCTGGCTTCCTTGCTGCAGACCATATGTTTTTTCAAAAACCAGGACTGCAAACTCGAATAATTGCATGACTTGCATTCTATCACTGCAGACTGTGCTCCACTGGCTTCAACTGGCACGGTTTGGTAGCTGTTACAGATGCCACAATTCATTGCTTTGAAGTCTGCACATTAAAAAAATGGGGGGGAGGGAAAAAAAAAAAGCTTTCAAAAGATTGCCTGACTTTCTGTTATGAATAAGTCAACATTTCGCAACATCTGTCATAGTCCCTGCCACTTCAGCTTCCTTCCTCTGCTCAGGCTTATGGGCTTTGTGTTAATACTGGAGCAGCTGTGAATTCACACTCCAAGTGAGGTGCAGCGGAGTGGCAAGGGCAGGTAACTGCTTTCCCTGAGGATCAGGCCAGTAGTGCTGCCTTGCTCCTGCTGACACCAGGTGAGGGGACAGAGAAAGCCTCAGCATTGCAGTGACCTCTCTGGAAGCACATTGTCATTGCAATAGTCTGCCACAGCCTGTCCTCGTGAAAGGGCCTCAGGTCATCCCTGAGGAGCCTACAGGCACCCCAGTCACCTCCCAGCACTGCTCAGGCATTTACCCCTTCTTCTCTAGTGCTCTGCACAAGGTGTTAGGGACACTTGCAGCTTGGATCACTGGCAACAACTGACCTGTTCCTTTTCTTGGTGTTTGGAGGCTCAGGGCGGGGAATCCCCACTCTGCTCAGTTCATCAGCATTACTAGCTCAAGTGTTACTGTCGGAGGAAATAAGTCTTCCCTGTGCTGTTTCCTTGGTGATTGATTTTCATATTCCTAGATGCAATGTGTGTAACCTCATTCAGCTGTTAAATGATAGGACTCTGAGACAAAAACATGGTGGACTGGCTATCAGTTTGTTTTAATTAGTATTTGAAAATATTGCCAAAAGGACAAAGCAGTGCTATTAGTGGTAAGATTAAGCTTTGACTATTGAAGTACTTGAACACTAAGAAAAAGCACATTCACTTTGGCAACTTCAGCCCGGCTCCCTGGAGAATTTGCAATGTGATACCATTTTGCATGCAGCACAATTTCCCCATTAGAAAAGTGACGTCAACCTGCCCTTGGCATGTGCTAGCAGGGTTCCTCACATAGTGCTCATGCCCAGGGAGGTGCCCTGGCCGTTGGCAAGGTCCTGGCTGTGTTGAACTTTGGCTCTTCCATTCAGACTCCAAATGGAATCATTCCACCCAGGCTGTTTTCAGGTTTGAATTTGGGGGCTGGAATTGATCGCCTCGGAGGGTGCTTCCCCCGATTCAGCAGTGTGTTCGATCACAAGCATCTGTAATCCCCATAATCCTGCTCACCCTGCTCACCTTTTGCATGGAGGATGGGAAGAGAAATAGTCTGACTCCATAAAAGCATGCAACACTGCCTGTGACCCTGCTTAAAAGCCAGAGGAAGGTGTCCTTGAAGCTATTAAGAGGAGCTATGTGACAGCTCTTTACACAATTATTTTAAGTATTGGCTTCAACTTCCTTGTTCATTTCCAGTATATTTTTTGTTTGTTTCTATTTGCTAATGGTATTCTGAACATGGTGCTCATCTGTTTCAGCTGAGGTGCTGCTACTGAGGTGGGTTCCTCCTCCCCCCCCATACTGTTGGTCTGTTTTATAGAACATGGGAAAAGGGTCAGGGCAAACATAATTAAAATGCCAGCACATGAGCAGATTTTGTCCACATGTTCTTAAGATCTTGTTGTTCTCGGGTTGGCTGTTTCTATGTACCAGGTGTTAAGACCAAGCTGTGTAATAAGGGTTTCATATTAAAAAAGTATATTTGATGTGGTATATTATTAGCTGCCAGCAGTGCTGCCTTATCCAAAAGGTAAAATGGGAAGTTTTTGCATAACACTGCACTTTGCAATCTTTTGCAATGTGAAGCATCTAGGTCTTGGAAATGTGAATGCATTTCTGTAGATAGTGCTTTGTCTCTCACTGTCAGCTCTGATTTGGGAGGGTTTCTAAATCTTTACCACTTGAAATCACATTGAGCTGAAACTTGCCCAAAAAACTGTCAGCCTTGTTGCTTTCTTTTCTTTAACATACTGTTCATTACTTCCATATACCTTCCCCCACAAATAAAAAGTGGCAAAAAAGGAAGCAAAGGACTTTTCAAAAAAAACCAGATTTCTAACTGATGATGATTTACAATCTTTGCAAACAATTAGACTTCAGTGAACAGAGAGATTTTGTTTTTATTTTCATGATTAACATTGTTAAAGAAAAATATTTTGAAGCCTTGAGATACTGATGTTCGAAAAAATTAATTAGAACCATGCTGTGTTTTTCATAAGGATATGATTGTCTATCATGATGCTTGCAAAAGTTCAGATCTGAAATTCAGAAACATTTATCCATGTTTAACTAAGAATCAATATAAGAGGCTAGCATGAAAAGAGATGTTGTTAGAGGTAGAAGGGAACATTTTTCTCAAGAAGAATTTGTGAGCAGAAACCACCTTTGCTCCTGCTGCTCTTGTCCTTTTTAGTTAACAGGATGCCTAAGCTGCAGATGAAAGTGACACACAAAAGTGATTCTCTGAACAAGCAAGGTTAAGGATTGTGGTGGTGTGAAAATTTTATTTGTTTCAGTTTTCGTTTCGGTTATTTGAAATTTCCTGTCACCCCTTTTTCGGATTATAATGGTATGTTCTGTTACCCCCACGTTTTCTGTAAAGTTCTGTTACCCCGTTCTCCCCGCCTAGGTTCCAACCAAAAGCCTTCTGTTAAGGGCATGCCTCCTCCCCTGTTCCAGACCCTTCCCTGCCTGTTACCCCAAGCACCTGCCCCTCAGCTTGTCAATCCTCCCCCAAGCCACCGCCCGGTTCCAGAAAGTTCCCCGCAGNACCATCTAGGATACTTCCAGGGGCAGAATTTGGGCTGTGGGGAGGGGCAAAGCTGGAATAAGGATAGAACAATGTTGAAATAAAGTGAAATGTGGATATATCATGCTTGCATGAATATGCCATACTGGGGTCGTCTCATTTTGTACCATGTAAGTCTTACCAGCAGCCTGGGAAATACAAACTGAGAGCCACCATTTGTCAAAGATGGGAGTCTGTGCATGTACACAGTTTTTATACATGTTCTTCATACATAGCTACAACACATGGACTGGTTTTCTTGTTACTACATTATAGCCCACAGCAGAAAATTGAAACTTCTAGGTTTCCATTCCTCTTTTTCCCCCAAAGAAGATATATAAACCAGGTCAGATAAATTACTTTCTACAAGCACTACTAACTCTCCCAGAATTATATAAGGCAGTTACAGAAACCCAGCTCAGATGTAACAAGATGTCTGTAATTAGGTGGGATGAACTCTATCTAAAATCACCGTGCTAAGGATTCTGACTTCCTCTGGATCCCCTTGCATATACACAGGCGTAATCCTTAACACAGCAGCCCTGCCCTTGCACACAGTAACTGCTTGTCGTTTGTCTGAGATTTGCTCATTCCAGTCCTATGGTTTCCTTGGAAAAGGAAGTGCTTTCCTATCGATGCTCTGCAAGGTGCTATCCATTAGACAGAGTGACATTTATACCTGTGCCTGGAACAGCACCCTCTAAACATTGCAGGGTGGAACATGAGCTCCTTCTGTCACTCCTCCTGAAGTGGCACTTGGGAACGTTTTGCACTTGGTGCTGGACATGCACAACTGTCTGTTCAGAAACCTAAAACCTTAGTGTTTTGAACATCAGGTGTGGCCTAATTCTTCCACCACTGTAAAACCGCACTGGCAAAACAACTTAGCTGCCTCTGTTCTTAAACCAGGCCTTAACTAGAGCTGCTACGCTGTGCCTTTCTACAGAATCCTGAGAGCAGAGATCAGCATCTTCACAAAGTTAAAATCCCTTTCCTTTGTCAAAAAGGCTTACTATAACTAAGAATTAGGTGTGGGCCAAACTGTCCCTCTCTTTCCTGCTTTTTTAGCATAAAATTGAACTATATTGACACAAAGTTGTGTTGTTATCAATATAATGGTAGTGTCCATAGAGCTACTTCACTCAGTGTAACTCATTACCAATAAACTACGCCTGTATATTTACTTATCTATGCTGAAATAAATACATTGCTGCAGTTGTTACTGTTACAGTTAAAATTGACGTGAAACTTCCAGTTACAGCTCCCACTTATATATCTAATTATAATGTTCTTAATCTTGCACCAACTTTTCTTGGCTGAAACATTGTATTCGCACTCATTTGAGAAAAATATTCATGGTTTTATCAGTCATGAGTAAAGTCACCATTTCTATTTCATAACAATAGCCACACAATCTTGCCTTCATATTCTATATGTATGAAGTTTACATATGTAACTTGTTATTTTATATGAGTACTTATTTACACATATGTACACAGACACATAAACTGATAAGGAAAAATATTTCAGCATTACGCTTTCAAGGAATTATAAAGTTAGAGCAGAGTGAAAGGTTTGCAATGAAACGTAAAACTTTACTGGCTATAAGATTTCATTACTAACACAAAAGTCAGTCCAATACTTTGCTCAGGCCAGGGTCAACTTATTTTTAGCAGGCGGGATAGCCTTATAGCTAAAATACGAGGGAGGATAAGGTTTGAATTTCCACACAAAAGCTTCACATTGCTGAGTAGCTCCTAAAAGAAAGAAAGAAAAAAAAAGGAGTGAAGTCTGTGTATTGGCAAGAATGAAGTCTTGCTAGATTCGGTGCAACAACTTTGGATTTGCCTTGATATGTGTATGTGGGAAGGATCCATATGTTTGTTTCTTTTTGTGTTTTCATCCACTGCACAACATCACTACTTTATTCCTTTACTGAAATTGCGGGGCAGAGGTTGGTGTGAAATAACTCATCCACGCACTAGCCAGAAGGATTTCTTTAGATAAGATGTTGGCGTGGTTACCTCCTATGCCCTCCCTCCTTCCCCGAGTGAGTGTATTTGTGCCAATGAGAAGGTTTTTAGAGAAGGAGGGGTGCTAATGCACACATAGTTGTTCCAAGTTCCTGAATAATTATCTTGGAAACAGCTCTGCAGTTTCAGGAGTCATCTCCTCAGGCAGGAGGCAGCAATGCTTCCTATTTTAGTCAGTCACAGACCCCAAGGTGTCAATGAAGAGAAAAAAGATCTTGCAATGGTAGTCACAGCACATGGTCACCGTGAGCGAGTCTCACATCATTGTTCATTTACGTTTACTGAAGAGATCAATGCTGAATAAAAAAATTAAATTCTAAACTTTATCTGTAATTGGGATGTACTTTCTGGAAACATAAAGCATGTATTAACAATGTTGATCTTAGAAAGATGAAAGACAGAAAGAGGAAAAGTGGCTGAGTTTTCCCCTGTTAATTGCTTAACACTCTTCACTAAAGAATTTATTGTTGTAAATAAAAGATATCTTGAGCTAATAAAACAACACAAAACTTGATGACTTTTCTGGTAGATTTATGTGTGAGAATTCTAAGTTGAGAAGGGAGAATAAGTCATGCAATAAAGTTTCAGAAAATTCATCATCAGGAATTAGGTTCTTGCATCTCTGAAGCTATGACACAACTGCAACAGTTTCCTCAAAGGATTTTGGAAAAATATGTGGGGTTTTTTTTTGTATATACCCTAATATGTATATATGTATATATATAGTATATACACACTGAAATTTTACACCTGCCATTGGTTCCCTACCTTGCATATTGAGGAAAACAATACTTTGCGAGCAGAGACATTTTAAAGCCCTTTTATGGAAAGACCACAGTGCCCAGTGTTGTGCTAATATTTTTTTAATCTAAGCAGATGTTTAAATAGAGTTGGAAGACTGCAGCATCCGTGGCTGCTGGGAATTGCCCTGTTCCAAGGCAGAATCATGGAAAGTTGCCATAAGGAATTATTCCTCCATGAAAATGAAGCATAGGTTTGGAGGTGACAGACTACCCCTGAGGAGAAACAAGGAACCCCTGAGGAAGTTCTTTTCTTTGGCATTTGCCTTTATATGAGCTGGAAGCCCCCCTGGGTCTTCTGCAATTTTTCCAATGGGTGGGAAACACAGTTAACATTTAGGAAAAGCAATTTTTGCCTGCCAAAACTGCACTGCCTGACAGTTTTTCATCCAAGCAGAACTGATGAAAATCCAAATATTTGTGGATTTTGCTTCAGATGCAAATATTTTGTATAGCTTCAATCCCAAATTGAGGTCCCAATGGAATTTTGATTAAAACTCCTGATATCCATACCTCAGTGTTTCCCTCATTT
This sequence comes from Vireo altiloquus, assembly GCA_013396875.1. Classification (NCBI taxonomy): domain Eukaryota; kingdom Metazoa; phylum Chordata; class Aves; order Passeriformes; family Vireonidae; genus Vireo; species Vireo altiloquus. Next base: position 841,742 of record VZRF01015809.1, read on the forward strand.
CAAATAATATCAAGCTGCATATTTTTTAATAACTTTCTGAGTGTATATACATGTCAAAAATATTTTAGCCTAGTACATGCTCATAATGTGGTATGTATGTTTTCAAAGCCGACTTCAGTGAGGATTTTTATTCAGGATGTGTTTTACATGCAAAATAACGAGCAGAAAAGATGGTTATTTGCCAGGAGATATTATTTAAACAACAAAACCACACACTTTTTGGCCCCAGGTCAATCGTGATATCAATTGGCTTTTACAAAATCAAACTCTTGAGCGAAAAAAGTCGTAGCTTAAAACAACAGTCAGGCTTGTGATGCTGTTTGGATTAGCTGAAAGGATATTGCTGAGGCTGAATAAGTATCACTGTCTTCTGTCAGCTAAGCACATACAGCAGGCATGGCAGAAGTGATTGCTGGAAGGAGAATTATGTGTAGAGTGATCTCAATTTTTGAAAAATATCTCAGGTTTTGTTCAAAATATTCAGTGCTTACAGTTACCAGCTTTCATATTGGTTCTTTGAAGCACGCAGATCAGGAGCTGTATTCTCTTTCTTGAAAATCCAAAAGGCTTTCAGCAAGGTGTCCTCACCAATGCCTGCTACAAAAACTGAGCTGCCATGGGATGAGAACCAAAACTCTGACGTGACTCTATCTGATTAAAAGATATGAAAGGAAAGGTTAGGAATGAAAGGTGGAGAGAAGTCAAGAGTGAAATCCTGCAGGATCTCTGTTCTGGCCTGTGCTGTTCAACATGTTCATAAGTGATATGGAAAAAGGAGTGAATAATGAGGTGACAAGGTACACTGATGATAGTAAGTTATTTAGGGTGGTAAGGACAAGGGCCTCTTCATGGTCAAAGAAGGACCTGACAAGATAAAGTAACTGAGTAAACAGAAGATATTTGATGTAGGCAAATGTAAAATAACGCATAAAAGAAAGAACAATTCTAGTTTTACCTGTTCACCGTTGGGTCTCAAGTGCTGTTCCCAGAGTCTTTCACAAATGAGGTCTTTGTGTTACAATACACACTTCCATGGGGACACCATCTCAATTTGCAGAAGCAGTGAAAAAATAAATCCTTTGTTAGGCACTGGTAGCAAACAGAGGACAAAAACTACTTATGCCACCAAAGAGCCTGTGGTGGTGCTGTCTGGAGCAGTGCACACAGTTCTTGCCTCTGTGCCTCCACAAGGGTGTAACAGAGCTGGGAAAAGTCTGGCAAAGAAGAGCTGTCAAAGTAGGGCACAGCTTCCTTAAGGAGTGGCTGAGGAGAGCATGAGGCACTTGACAAGAGGTACAGTGCTGTTCTCTGAAATCATGCTTCTGCTACAGAAGACAAATAAGAAAGAGATATCCACTCTCTTTTACAACACAAAAACAGTCAAACCAGAACAATGAGACCTTCTGTGGAATTAATGGGTGACAACTGTGAAAGAAAAGAAGGGGCTATTTCTTCCATAAATCAATGGTAAGCTGTGGAACACCTTGTGACTGAATAATTTGGATTCTAATTGGTGCTTGAGTTAAAAATGGTAGACATCAAAGCAGTTCCAGACTAGAATACTCCCCAATCTACAAGTAATGTGAGACTGAGGTTGTATTTTGAGGAAATATTATTGCAGACCTGTACTGTTCTTGCTGCCTTCCCTAGACATTTGCTACAGACACTCTTGGAGACAGGACACTCATCTAGATGGACCCCTGGTGTGGACTAGCCAAACTATACTTAGATTCTTGTATTTGTGACTCAAGATCTGTGTTAGCTTGATTACACTTCCGTGGAAAAATGAACCTTTAATTAGGAAAAGTAAAAATGCTCCCCACCTCCCCAAGCCAAAGAACGCCCAAGTGTTTCTCGTCAATTCTTGTATAACTTTAGCTGAATAATCATTTACAATCAGAAAATAGTTTAATGGTCACAAATGTTTCCTTGGCCACTTGAATTTTACATGGAAAACCAAGGGTCACTAGTGTGACTCTTTCCCTCCATGCTCATCTTCATAATTCTCTTCTGCATCAAATCACTACAGTGTTTCCAATGCTTCTGTTGGAAAAGCCACAGGAATACTTTCATGGGCCGCCGTAAAAACTTCTATTTCTTTCCATTTGCTGGTTTTTACTCAAATAAAATCATCTTATATGTCAAACTTTTGAGATATACTGTTTAGTCACATCATAGAAAGCTGTATTAGAACATTAGTTGGGCAATATTCCTTATTTAATCTTTCTACAAGCCTTTCCTCTGCATGAAATGAACTTGACCTGGCAATCACAGAGCACACAGGAATGACTCATTATGTCAGTCTCAGAGAGTGTACAACAAGCAGGAATAGCAGCACTGCCATCAATCCCAACAAAAATAAGAAATTCAGAGTTGTTGAAATGACAGACATGAATGCTGTTCTTGCAGAGGAGATAACAATGCTACCAACCAGAAAGAAGAGCAGCAAGGGCAACTGTTGCTAAGCACAAGGGGATCTTTGACAGGCTGTGATGATAAGGAGTCCTCAGCTGACAGGCAAACGGAGCGCATCCCTGCAGAACATCTTTAAGTCAGGGGATGCCTGTTGGCCAAAGTGCCTGCAAAGGAATAGTGTGATGTAAAACAGGAATGAAAGATAGAACTCATGTGGCAGAAATCATCATCAGGGATAAAAATTTTAAAAAGCAACATGGCTTTGTGACACTCTGATGCCTGTACTTGAACTTCTCCTAGTCAAAGTTGCCTGTTGCAACAGAATCTCTTTCCAATATCTCTGAATGTGCTGTCAACCACTGAAAAACTCAAAAGTTTTTAGGAAATCCTGTTTCAGGAAACTCTTCTCGACCACTTGTTAATTTCGCTTTCATCAATGCGAGACATTTGTACTTAATATTTTTTTCAGCTGAAAATGCCTTTTGTTGTAGCAAAATCCAGTCCAATACCATTTTCTTTGTGTTGTTGCTTGGAGGATAAAAAAGAGATTATTTTGCTTTTTCCTTCTGTCTTAAGTAGAGAAAGTAATTTGAAGGTCTTAGTATCTTTCATGTTAAGAAAGAAAGAGACAGAGAGAGAGAGAGAGAAGGAAAAGAAAGATTTTAGTACCAGTAATTACTTCCTCCTCAGTCCTAACAATAATTGTTTAAGATCTAGAAAATGTGTTAACTCAGATTTCCCCACAGCTCTGTCTCTCTAGCTTGTCAGAAAGAATTTAGAGGGTCACATAATTACAATTTATAGGAACATAACTCTGGAAAGAGAAAGATACAAGTACACAATATCCTTCAATGACTCAAGAAAACCAATTTGGAAGACAGCAACCTAATTGGCAATTGAAATGACTGAAGTGATAAAGGTTTTCTTCCAGGAAATTTTAATTGAAGGCTGGGTATTTATGTAGAACACATTTGATTCGATGCCAGCTTTTGTGTTTCACGCAACAATTCAGTCAGGAAAGTCCTGTATTATTGAGAGCCTCAAAAGCAATGTGTCCCCCTTATAGGTAAAGAAAGGTAGGCCCCCTAAAGTTAATCACACCTATGACTGAGGATTGGCAGACAGTCAGGCAGAATCAGCCATTAAATGGGCTTTTTGGGGAGGGACCAGTTTGAGCCGGTGCTCAGGGGCCTCAGGCTGTATGAACAGCAATCGGAAGCCCAAGCTTTCAAAAGCCCTTGGTGGCAGCTTGAGTATTCTCATTCCAAATAAAGAATTCCAGGTTGGTGGCAATTCTTTTCCATTTTAGAGAACACCTCACCCGGACAGTGCCTGATCTCCTCTTATTCAGACACCACAAGGGCAGTTTTCTCTGCACACCCAGACATCATCTTAATCAAACTGAAATGAAGAAGTAACTTCCTGAAGTAATAAGAAATGGAAGCTCTGTTCCTCTTTCCTGAAGAAGGCAGGGTGTCCATAAGACAATCAAGGTGATGAGATGGGATCTGTGACAAGTCTGAGCTTGTTCTCCTGGAGGGCTTCTTCTTATTCTACCAACAGCATGTTCTCAGGTGATTTCTTGCATTCCAGCTGTTGATGCTTTTGGTCAGTTCCTAATCCAGCAAAGAAATGACAGTGTCTTGTCTGAAAGGATGCATTTGGCAAGATACCAATGTGGGTTTTATTTATTTTATTTTTTCTTTTTCCCTAAAAGCCTCTGGTTTACAGCTTCCAAGAGCCTACTTTGGCTTCTGGAAGAGCTCTGTTTTGCCACATAGCAACATCAGGGAATAATATGTAATAGATTTGCCACTATAATAATTTCAAATTTTGTATTGCAAAACCAAATGGGGGACAAATAGTGATTTATATATGGTTCTAAACACCTGATTAGAATAAACCGCTGCAACTGGTTTTAGATAACTCTTCTTCTTGCCTCTTTGTAAAGAAACCTTGAAGATAGGGAAATTGGAAATATTTTGCAACATTCTTAGCTTGAAAGTCAAAACATTGAAAGCAAATTTATCTGAGGGCACTGGGAGATGCCGCAGAGTGGCCCTCTTTTCTGATGTGAGCTGCTTGGATTTCCAGACATTAACTCTTTTTACTTCAGCATTTATCAGTAGCTGAATCCTCCATAACTCACAGGAGCTCACTCTTCCACTTACTATCCAAAACATAATCATAAAAAAGAAGCTGTTCAGAAGAAGATTATGACACAGACTTCCTGCCATCACAGCTATGTGCTAGCTTGTCCTGCCATCACAGCTATGTGCTAGCTTCAGCAGGGCTGCTGGCTGTTGCACTCAAAGCACGCTGACATTTGCTGGTGCCTCTGTGAACAACTGGCATGATTTGTGATCTGCTCTTTGGGCAGGTGAATGGCAGGAAAATGCAGGCAGTGCACTTGGCTGGTAGGCACCTGTCCTCGCAATCCAAATCTGTGGCCGATATAAGAGAGACAGCCTATTGCCATTTCTGCCCTCTTGGCTGCTGCACCTTCTTAGTTATTTATTTTTAGCTGGGACTGAGAGGAACGTGGCAAAGCAAGTTACACAGCAGATTCAGATATAGTTTGCTACGAGACTGTTTCTTGGAGTTTGTCACTCTCAGTATCCTTTGTGGATTGCTGTCTTGCAGCATAAGAAAGAAAGGAAGGAAATGAAGGAAAGTCAGAGGATATTAGAAGTAACATCACCAGGTTTTGATTCTCTGCAGTGTTATACTAATGATAAGCAAAATGCATTTAATTTCATTTACATTCAATGTACATGGCTGGAGAATGTAGTCATTTTTTTACAGAATGTAATTGCCATTCTTTTAATGTGTGGAAACTGAAAATCAAAAGCAAAGAAAGAGAGGATGAACAAAAGAGATATGAACATATCTCCTGCCCAGCTTCTTTACTTGTGTTTTCTTTAGCACTCCTCAAGGAAAGGGATGACTTTGAATCATGTTCCCGCAAATCTGCAAAATGTTGTTGAATTCACTGAATCTGCATCAAAAATTAGGATTCTGTGTGTCATGAGACGACTGAAGTATACAAAAATGGGCTCAGCTTCAGAGTTTCAGAGCATGAAATAGAGAAGTATGCCTAGTCCTATTAGGAACGAGCCTCTAAGGAGAAACTGAAAGTGCACAATAGCAGAACTCTAGCTGAGGAGGAATCACCCTTTCCTCCTGACTGTTGTGGTGAGAGCCCTGAAATGGCTGAAGTCTCTGGGAGTAGGAAGCTTGCTATTGACATCTATTGATGAAGAGGAGAAAAGCAGCTCAGACTGGCCTGAGAGCACCACGTATCAGAGGTTGGATAGGGCTGGGAGGCCTTTGTGAGCATCAGCTGGTGAACAAAGGGAAATGATTAAACCACCCTAAACTTATTCTCTTCTTTTTTTTTTTACCACATTTGCTAGAAGAGCTTCTGGGTAAGAATCTATCCTGAGAATGAAAATCAGTTTTACTTCATAAAAATTAAACTCAAAGGTCATATCATAAAAATCTGCAATTTATAGTTAGCTATGTGAGTAGAATGGTTTGTCCTGTAAACCGTTCAGTTTTTATCCTCTTTAGGTCATCAGCTCTTGTCCTAAAAAGTTATACAATATGGTAGCACTACTTTGCCTTTTTCTACCAGAAATTAAAATCCTTTAATAACCGTCATTGTGATTCCCCAGTACATATAGTATTATCATATAATGGCTACACATATACATAAATTCCAGCTTGCATTGTGTATGCATATGAATGACCAGGGGATTATTTTTATATGTAATTATTTGCTATAGTTCCCTCATTACTAAGTGTGGGTTTAGTCCATTTGCCATATTTTCAGCTTTTGAAGAAGAAATATAGAAAGGAATTGCCATCAGGTTTTCATTTCTAGTGTTTCAGTTTGCCTCATGTCATAAAACCCTTTGATACACATAATGTACGTTTTCACATGCATGCAAAGATTTGATTTCAAAGTACAGCATGGTCCCACAGACAAGGAAAGCTGCCTGACCACACTCCCAAACACAGTCTCGACAAAGTCCTGATGTGTTTGTCTGCAGCTCTTCACAAAGTTAGAGTTTACTCTTCTGAAAAGTTCACTCTTCTGAAAGTTAGCACTAACTTTTCTGAAAAGAACAAACAGATCCCAACAACAACAGCAAAACCAAGCTTGAATGTATTAAACAGCTATTTAAACCCTAAAACAATATGGGCTTTCTTGTGCATCAGCAGGGAGCTAAGCTTTCCCCAACAAAAATCTGTGATGGATGGCCGTGCATTTGTGTCAGCCCAGATGGCAGGTCCAGCACCTCTAAGGAGGGTCATGCATATTTCCCGTTTGTACCAGGCTTGGCAAAGTTGGGAGGGAGAAAGCAAGCTTCTCAGATTGTATGAAAGAAGGCTTAGTGCACTGCCCTGCTACCTCAAGATCTGCCCAGTTAAAGGACAAAACCCTGTCATCTGAACTCAGGAAGAGCACAGATAAAAGACAAGATAAGAGGTGCGGGGGTATATGTGCAATTAGCAAATCCACAGGGCAGCCAGAAGCCCAGGTTGTTCCCTGACACCTATTCCTGGTTGTTTGAGGTTTTTGTTCTGTATCTAATGAAACTTCACCAGTTTTCCAGTGCTAAATAAAAAGGACTAAGTACCAACAGCTCAACAGAAGCCTTCTCTTGAAACTCTTGCAGAAGATTTTGGGAAGACTCTTAAATCTACACAAATACCAGCATGAAAACAAAGCCCCACTCATCATATTCATCCCAGTTTTTTTCTACGTGTCAGATGTGCACCACACATAGAGCCATGTGATTGCTTTAGTCAGCAAAACAAACTGTGCAGACAAACCGGGATGTTCAATGCACTAAATAATTGAATCACATCACCTCTTCTGTACTGGCAAAGTACAAAATTGTTTGGTTTCGTGCAAATATCAAGCATCAAGTTATGTTTTGCTTTGCTGTGAAACCTTTGGACCTCCTTGAAATAATGAGGAACTGTCCTCTCTGAGAGGTAGACATATTCCTTGATAGGTACTCTGAAGAGGTGCTGCACTGTGGCGTGGACAGAAGTTAAACTCCTTACGTCCTCCTGATCCCCTCTATGAACACCAGCAGCTTTATGTATGGACAGAAATGTATGTTTCTGTCTATACGGTCTTATAACTAGACATTGAAGTAGGACAAAAGCACTTGGGCCACCTATGCTCTTGGATGCAGCACTGAAATTCAAACGTCCTGTGTTTAATCTGTTAGCAGAAGAAGATAACTGCCTTTTTATTAAAACTTGGCAATCTATTTCATATTAATACAAACACTGGAAAGAAGAGTATAAATTCTTAGTGAGCAATGGTCCAAATGTACATTTGATTAAAATGATGCCTCTTCAGAGAAGTAGACTGTATTTATATGTATTGGATAGGACACTTATATTTTTTGGCAGGCCCACATATAGAATTTGCATGTTAATATGCCAGTGTGGATACGCTCTTTTTAAGTAGCACACATCAGAATTCATATTGTTTTCCTTTGGGTCCCTACCACAACATCACTGACTGTAGGGGGTGGATGAGGCTTTTAAGAGAACCTAGGAATACAACACTGTTGAGCTTCACAACTTCTAAAATTCATTAACCACCAGCGTGTGTAAAATTTCATAACATCATGAACATTTAACACACATGCCCATGAGGATGGAAACCTAGGAAAGGGTGAGAAAAAATGCTCAGGCATGTCTATCAGCTAAATCTACAGATTGTAAATTCACAATGCATTTCGTTGTCTTTCATGCTACTGGCCAAGCAAAAAAATAAAACCACTTACTTGGAGACCGGCAGATTTCATTTTATGGCATATTTATGAGGCATCACTTTTTCAGTCCTATTAATCCTTCTCCTTAAAAACCTGAAGTTTTATACTTGGAGTTAACCTGCTGTTTCTGAAGACAAGAAGACTGGAGAAATTTGAAAACACAGGGTATATTATATTATAGCTTTCTCTACTGCATAGCCTGTTTTAATTTTTTGTTTTATTTTCTCAGGTTTTCAGTAATAATAAAAACACTTCTACGTACACACAGATTATTTCCATGTAGTCTTGGCCAAAAGAGATTTTTTTTATTGTGCTCTTTAAAAAAGTAACACTTAAAACCCTCATAATGTTCCCCATGTGCTTCAGACTGGAAATGACTAGCCTTGCAAACGGTTGAGCAAGATTTACTTTGCAGAGTAAGATTTTCCCATCAAGAGACATCTGAAGAAAAGTGAGTTAGGGTTCCTCTGAAATTGTCTGCTTTGGACAGCATCACCTGTGCCTATGAATCTTGTGATGGGTCATGCGACCCTGAGGTGCACTGGCAGCAGCGTGTGCTCCATGGAGTGGTTCCAAGGACCCAGCCTGAGTGCTGCACTGCAAGAGTCAGCACTGGGCACAGAGTACCTTCCACTCCAGAACACTGTTAGGAGCGGCATTTGAGAGACACAATCTGGAGGGTGTAGTTCGTTAGAGAAAAGCAGTAAAACTTTCTGGAAGTTGGTCAGGACAAGGAAAGGAATTCCTCAATATATTTGAGGGGTAAATAGAACGGAAATTTTTTTCCAACCTGTGCTCGCCCTTCGCGGTTACCTCAGTCAGTCCTGAAAAGCTTTTATTCCATTTGATTGGATGGGGCTCTGGGCAACTTGATGTAGTTGAAGTTCCTGTTCATTGAAGAGGGGGTTGGACTAGATGACCTTTAAAGGTCTCTTCAGACCCAAACCTATCTATGATTCTATGATTCTATGATTCTATGATTCTATGATTCCATGATTCTATGATTCCATGATTCTATGATTCGATTTAAGAACTAGATTAGATAAAGCATTTAGAAACTTATGAACTAGGTGTCAGCTTTAGGGAGGAATCCAGTCTCCATAGTCAGGTGAAGAAATTTCCAGCATTGTGCAGTGGGAGAGAGAGGTTGCAGTGCTCAGTGGTTACAGGTCCCTCCCTTCAATAAGTAGGCGCCTGGCTGGGGGCTGCAAGGAGTCACTGATGGCCATATGCCCACCTGGCATCCACTCACACTGACATTTGCTCAAACCCAGTACCTGAAAAAGCAGGCAGCCTCTGCCAGCCCTGCTTATCTTTTGGTAGTGTTCAAGTGTTACAGCCCCTGGCCATGAAGTAGAGAATTGAATGGGAGGTATCAGTGCTGTGCTCAGTCTTGATGAGCTCAAATTTCCATTTCCCAGGAAAGCATCCTAATCACAAATAGGGAGGTGCTGTATAAATGTGAACAGCTTCTGAATGACAGGAATGGAGATTTTGGACCTTAATCTGCTTGACTCTGGCTGCAATTCATAAATCTTTGAAGGAGAGGACAGAGATGAACCCAGAGTCACCTACCCAGCAAGGGCCTATGCACATTGCTGGCCTTATGAGGATGCTGCTTGGGTATCTGGGGTCGGATTGGGGCAAGAAGAACAGAAATGCAGCTCTTCAGGGACCTCCCACAAAATTACTTCTGTCCCTGTGAGATGTCAGGATGAATTGCTGCTCGCAGTAGATTGTGCAGCTGTTCAAACTGTGATTGTGCTGCGCTCTGGGTGCTTGGAGCTTGGCTCTGTCTCACACTGAACATGCCTCTGAGCAAGAAATTCCCAGATAGTAGTGGTTAGATAACATGCCAAAGAAGCTGATGCTATTTTTTAAAAGGTTTTATCCCTCTTCTCCTCCCTTAATCTAGTGGTTGACATCTTAGATATTGAGCCGCTTGGGGCAAGGCCCATGTGGTCTTATTTTTAGAACATACCCAGTACATTATAGGCCTGATGCAAACCAAATATGTTATTTTAAGTCAGTATTGGAAAAAGGCTGTTAAGGGCAATGCACTTCTGAGGTTGCCAAGCAGGTTGTGGGGACTGCTGGATGGTACACAGTGGATTCGTTTCCTCCTGCCCAAATGATTCCTTCTTGTTTCAGTTGTTGGGAAAGTGGGCACTCCACTGAAGATACTTGCTGCATGATTTCATGCCTGTGACATTATTTGCTCCCATCTCCTCAAGACTGGAAAAAAAGGGATCACTGGCTTATTCTTAGCAATTCTTCATTTTTCTTAACATCCTGGCAATTGCAGATTAATTTTCTTTGTGCTCTTTATGCAGCTCCAGGCTGTGGTTAATATGCAAGCCTGTATGTATATAGCACATTCTATTCTGCTTTGTTTTGTTTGCTCCAGCAATTGCAGGTGTCTGATCTACTTCGGCCATGCAGATCTGGGATACTTTACATCTGATATGTTATTGTGTGAAAAAAAAAAAAAAAAAATATATATATATATAAAAGCCAGTAAAACTCAGATTTGTTCTGATTTCTCTATAGTTTATTGCTGTTTGTGTAGTTCATCAAGAATGAGCTACTTGTCAAGTCAAGAACTGACCATGAAGCTGCATAGGGATGTTCTATGAAGTGCTGATGTAGTATCTTAGACTCACCTTAGTTAAAAAAAAAAAAAAATTAAAACTATTTGCTTCCAAGAAATACAGAGTAGTCCATGGAATTATCCAGATATTTTTTACACCCTTTACACAGATCTGAATATGACGGCCATGGACACTGGAATATGAATATGTATGAGCTTCTCAAGGAATGAGAAGCTATGAGCCTAGTTTATTTCTGTGGTTAGAGCTTTATAAATTTATTTCTTTGAAACCATTTAAATTTTAAAAAAATATAGATGATATCCCAAGGCAAAATCAACGCTGCACTGTGTATACTGGAATAGACCACAGAGTAAATAGAGAAAAAATGAAAATAAAATTCCAGTTGAAATTCTTGTCCAGGAATAGTCTATCCAGATATAAAGGTTACAAAATGCCAAAACCAAAGAAGTCTTTTCAACACTAATCTTATTTTCAAATTATTAATGTCTTTCCAATGATAACATTGGTTTAAAAATAATAATAATATTTACCATCTACTAAGTGCCAGGAATCAAACTCTTTGGGATATTCATTTTTAGTTCCTTAGTGACCCATGGCAAGATAATATTACTTTCCAGGATTTTCAGTGCTTGGGCTGGGGTCTCAAATGTGTCTGCATTCTCCAAATCTTTGAGAGCCGTCTCTGGAATGTGCCAAAAGCTTGTAACTTGCTGTTGTTTCTGTTAGATGCTACTACTTATTGCCACTGTTTAACTAGGTCATTAGCACATAATAGCAGCAAAGTAGGAGGAAAAGGCTGGCTAGATGTGGGGTCAGGAGTAGATATGCACCTTGGACATCTCCTGTCATGTGGGATTTTTCCCATTTAAATATAACTTATATAGTTTCTCTGTAAGTTGTGTCTCACTTTTCCTACCCAAATTCACTGTGAAACAACATGAGGTTCTCAGAGCTGGGGTTTTGGGGAGCATGAATGGCACTGACAGGAACCAGGAGTGTGGGTCCTTGCAAAACCACAGGTGACCTCCATGTGTATGGACACGACCTTACAAGAAATCCCTGAAATCTGCAATGCTTGTGCATACTTTTCTGGGCAGTGAAAGCAGGAAATAAATGTATTAGCCTTGTCAAGGATGAGAAGTCTTAACAAGGAAATCCTCTTGGAGTGAAAACTTGGAAAAATCCTTCCTGTGGATTTTGCAACATAACTTTTGGTTATTCTGTGACTGGTTCCAAAGCTAGCAAAGCAGCAATTCCTGGTTGCAGTCAAAGCCAGCCAAATTTCACCAGAAGATTATTTGGCTTATGCTATTTTTGAGAATGGCAGTTAAGTGGAGAGGAAATTCACACACATCCTTGTGAAACAATATCCAGTGTGAAAATTGTAAGTAAATTAAAGGAAATTTACTGAACATGCTGATTCTTTCTACGCTAAGCACTATTACTTGTGGTTTTTTATTTTAAATATCGTGGTCATATTTGTGATTTCAGAGTTAATGGTGAATCCTGTTGTCAACATGAGTGAATAAATGGGTAATCAGACATCTTCAAAGAAAGAATTAATAATTTTAGCAGCCTGAGTTTTGTAGTAGTGTTGATTTTCTGTTCTTTAGCTCTGTATGTTCAATTATAAAGCTTTAAATTGCTGTTGAACGGATACCCAGTTTGGTATATTTTCTATAATTTTATCTTTACATAAAAATCTTAAATGACCATGTTCTCTCTGAGTAATGGTGCTTCCAGAAGACATAGAAATAAGCTCCTCTTTGCCACCCAGGCAGCCAGCTGCTGTGCCGACCTGCCAGTCAAACTGAATGGGCTGTCCTGAAAGTTGAAGAAATTCATTACAGTTTGGAGACTTGTGCAGTGTCAAGTGATCTCAGTTCCTGAGGCTGGAGATGATGTGAGGAGTGATTAGCACGGCACTTGTCCAAGACACAGCAAGGGTTATTGCCATCCTTATGGTCAGCAACTGCACAAATATGAAATGGGCTGAGTTTGTGGAAGTTGGTTTCCACAAATTATTTGAAGTGTGGGGCTACCCCCTAGCTCTATTTATTATTCCAGTTCTTGGTGTAACACTGATGAAAAACTCTGTTTACATTAAGCTGTTGCCATTATTGGGATAGCATTATAGCCATTTTTCTCCAGTGCTGCCTTAGCCGCGAAGTGCTGGCAAATGTGACGTTATGACAACCTTGTTTAAAAATATTCAGCTAAAGATGAGGAGCTTTATTTGTTCTGTAAACTGCTCGGTGTTTTAAAAACACAAACTTGCATGTCTGTCACCTTCTGGGCCTAAACACTCCTGCCATAGGATCTAAGGCAAATAAATATTTGTCCATTTAATGTTAGGAGTTTGGTGAGGCAGGGAGCATAGAGGAGCAGCAGAGGGTAGCACCAATGGCCCCATTCAGCCGTGGGCTGCATATTTCTCAGTGTGGCCAAGCACTTCAGAAGAGCAGTTGCCCAGAGCCTCAGATGAAAGCCCCTGTCTTGGATCCCCTTTGTGAGGGACTGTGGATAGGCCTGGTGTGCCTAAGTCCCTGCTTTCATTTTGAGCAATCAGCTCACTGTTGGCTGATAAAGACGTACAAAGAAACCCATTTAGACAGGCTTTATTGCCCTGATGCATTAGGTTTTAATTTTTATATTTTTCAAATCCTGTGCTGCTAGTGTAACTCTGAAGTTTCCTGTAGCTTGTTAAGTGCTGTTCTCTTATGCTAAGATAGACATAACAAAGCCTCTCTAGTTTGCTCTCCAGGGACACCCAGACCAAGAACTGTAAACCATCATCTTGGGGAGAGGGGGGCAAGCTAGAGAAAATTCCACCATTGGCTGGGTTCTGGTTGGTGAATTTATGCTGATCTAAAAGTGTGAAGAACTTGTGACCTGTCGTCCATTTTGGAATCCACAGAGGCAGGATCCTCTGGAGCCCAAAAGTGTACATCTGAAGGCCTTTCAAATAAATACCTCCTTTATTCCTGTCTAATCTCTGTTTCTAAGTAGCCATTTAAGGCATCAGCCCCATCTGCCTGCAGTACCCTCCTCCCCGTGATGGCAATAAAAAAAGAAGGATGGAGAAAAAAAAAGGAGGTTCAGAGAGATTTTACTGGTTTGTTGTCACTGTCAATAAGTGAATAGCTCTGGTTTTAATAGCCAGCCTCTGGGTAGCACGGCCTCCAGCCGCTGCCTGGCAGACATGGGAGTCAGCGCTTTCCACGGAGGCGGCAGATGGATGGCTGTGCATTGCATAACGCAGCGCTGCCAAGGCCCGCGCAGGCCCATGTGCGACGCGTTAAGCAAAGTCTCGAACAGGCCTGTGAAAAGTGCATGCTTGCAGATTTGGGGCTGGCTGCCAGATGGTCGCTGTGCCCTGGGCCAAGCAGCACCGCTGCACCCAGCGCGGCTGCAGAGCCACCGCGGCCTCCTCTGCCGGCCGCGCTGCCGAGACAGATGTGTCTGTTTGTCCCTCGCCACACATGGGCCTTGCTGGAGAGACAGCCACATCTGGCCCCTCTGGGGATGAGGCTGCACATGAGCCTCTCTGAGGAGATGGCCATGTTAATGCCTCTTACTGGGACCAGCAGCCTCGTGAGGAAGCAGAGGAGAAGCCATGCATAGCTGAGAATCTGCTTGGTGAGGGAACAGCCCCCCAGGGCAACTGGGGGAAAGGAGAAAGGCAGTGCATGAATGGGATTTTTTTTGAGGGTTACTCCTTTTCTGCTTAGAAAGGGACATTCTCCAGGAAAGGACAAAAACGTTTTCTGAACTTCGTTCACTTGGAAAGCCTGTTGTGGCAGCCTGTGCAGTGACAACCATCTCTCTGCTGGGGACTACCAGCTCCCTGACTAGCAAGGATGGTGTGAGGGCTTCAGGAAGGATGGGAGCCTAGGTGTAAGCACTGTAGATGTAGCAGAGTTGATTATGTCCTGGTTAAAATAATAAATTAGATCTCAGAATGAAAAATAAAAAATTAGAGCATTGTGTAGGTACATGCTAGTATTCCAGACATACCTGATAATAAAACCTAGGTCTTACAGAGTCATAAAATCACACAGAATTATAGAACAGTGTAAGTTGCAAGGGACTTGTAAAGGTCACCTAGTCCAGGCCCTTTGGAATGAGCAGGGGCATCTCCAACTAGGTCAGATTGCTCAGCGCCCTATCCAGCCTGTCCTTGAATGTGTCCGGGAACGGAGACTCTGTTCCAGTAGTTTACCACTCTCTAGATCAGACTGTCTAGATATTAAAATAGTTTATGAAGGAGAGCAGAGGGAAGCTGGAAGGAGGAGACTTTTTGGAGAAGCCCTGGCAGTCCTGTTACTGCAGTCTAATGACTACTCCTTAGATGATGAGCAGTAGCAACTGTGGTCTCAGAAGGGACTACACTCTTGCTTTGATGACAACCCTACCTACTGAAGAGGAAACTCTGAGAGGAAAGGCATCTTGTGCTTTTGTCTGAACTCAAGGCAAGTGTTACAACTTGTCTTGGATGTACATAGAGTACTTGGATCCTATTCTGGGGATGGTGATAGGGGAACATGACCAAACAAATTCAGCTACAGTACAGGACAGAGGCTTGGCTGACAAGTCGTGTTGGATTGTGACTGCAGCATCATACTACAGAGAGTTCTGCATGTGTCTCTTTTAATGGTGATACAAACCAATGACTCACCCAGTGCTTTGTGCTGTGAGTTGCTAGATCATGAACATGGCACAGCTCAGTTTCCAGCTAAGAAACACTTCATTCTGAAGTTAAGTGGGTTGTTATCTGGCAGTCATTACATATGTGATTTACAAGCAACATACAGATCTCCATTACCAGTGTGAAAGACCACCAATATGAAATACTGCAAATGGGATTTTTATCTTTCAGCACACAGCAAGAGTGGATGCATGAGCACACTTTTCAGGCTGTATGTAATCAATCTAGTGTAAGACATTATCTCCAAAACAGACTAAACTTAGGACTGCTTTACATGACTTCTTACCTTTAAATATATTTGACAATCTGCTCCCCTGATATCTTGTAAGATTTTTGTGGCCAGTACAAGGTGTTCATCACCAACATTAAATGGTTGCTGATGCAATGAGAACCTATTATGTCAGGGGAATCTGCTGACAGGCTAAGGGGTAAACACTTAACAAAAATCAGAGCCCATTTCTATTTTGTGTTTTAAATCAGCTTCAACGATCTCTCAAGATGAGAAAAATGTGCCCAGACTAGAAAAGCAGGCAAGAAGTGAATGAATACTTCTAAACAGAGACGAAGAAATTGTAAAAAGAAGTTAAATGTTAGTGGGAATTTTGTCCAGGCAGATGATATAGGATAAACCATAAAGTCACTCCAAGACAAAGTTAAAAAACAAACAGAATTTAGCAGTGACTGTATATCTTTCATATTTTGGAAAGTTATTGTGTAACAAGGAAGAATCTGAGAGCAGAAAAAGAAAACAGAATGTCTTAAACTTTGCATCTGGAGCAGATATGAGTATCTTTAAAGCAAATAATTTCTAGGGGTGGTTTTCAGAAAGTACAAAGCTTCTTAATTGTATTCAGGAAATCATAATTAGTATAAAATTTGGAATAACAGTACTCTCCCTCAGTCTCAGAGCATATGAACAATCAAGAGACTCAGAGACCTAGCGGGCACCCTGACTGGGAAATGAGAACTCAAGACATAATGACACTTGGATCATTTCATTCACTTAGGTGGGCTCCAATCTGGCAAGCCTTAGGATGTAATGATTAAGGCTGTGTAAACAAATGGGAAATTGTATTCTTGCTAATATTTAGTATTTTTTCTCAAAAGGAAATTGAAAAAAGCTACATTGAATAAAACATTTAGTTTAAACCAAGCAAAATCTCAGGTGCATGCAAGGAAATTAGAGGAAACAAATTGCATGAAAGTCAGAATAATTATTATTTATTTCTTTTCTACAAAAATCAAACCTGGAAAAATATTTTCACAGAAAAGCTGTTAAACATTCCCCACTCAAACCTGCAGATAGATTTGGGATGACCAAAACCATATGTCCTGGGGTTCCCTGAAGTTTTTTTCCCCAGTTCTTACGCTTAATTTTGCATATGCAGGCAGTTTACTTGAAGGCAGCAGGGCTATTCTGACCTAAAAAAATGCCAAGCATTTGCAATATGTGGCTTTTACGTGTATGTTACCATCCATCTTGAGAATTTGGAGTCTGTCTTGTTGTGAGTAATCACATGGATATTAAGAGAAGAATTTTACAAGAACATTGCCTTCTAGTTTTACTGTGTTAATTGATAATAAATGTTCTGTGTTTGCCAACATAAAGTGTGATCTTGGAAGCAAATGGATTTAAATTAGGAATGAATTTTTGTTTGTATGTTTATGTCTCACACAGATTTTTAAATTTGTGTAATGTCAGAGCAGGAAATTAATGTGTCCTATGATCTCAGTGTTGTATATTTATAACTTGGGTTAAAGGTGACATCATAAACCTCCAGAAAGTCCTTGTATACAGAAAAAACAATGAGGGGGAGAAGACTGCTGACCTCTCATTCACATCAAGAACATTCAACCATAAAATCAAAGGTTCGTATCAGTGATTTTTGTAAGTCAGAAATTTCCCTGTGTGGCGAATCTGTGATGAGAAATGCATTGCTCCTGTCTTGGAGATAAGGAGTTTGCGTGTCAAAATCCTTCTCAGCTGTGGGGATTTGGGCTTTGATGATTTTATAAATAGTCCTTTCTACAAAAACTAGTAAAGGAGAAAGGGAAGAAGAAAATAGAGTTTCTTCCCAAATCATCCCACAGGGATAACAAAAAGGGCAATTTATTTTCTGCCTTTTAAGGATACAGGCCTTGGGACCATGGATAGTGAAAACTCAGGGTCTTCCACTCCTTAGTTTCAGTAGCAGTAGAAAAAAAGTCTTTCTCTGGGAAATTCAGCAAGGTTATGTGTATGTGTGGGCCCCTTCCACTACTCTCCAGGAATGACCTGCCCCAATGCTTCCCTGTACACTCTTCTCATTCTCCCATTTTTCCCAAAGTTAACAAGTCTGGAAATAATTAGGAAATCTAGTCAGCTCTCTAGCACTATATAATTCAATTTACTGCTCTGTGTGTGAAAATTTGAGCTCAAGGCAGTGTTTATCTGTTATAAAAATGCTTTCTTGTAGGAGGAAAAAACATTCTTCCTAGTTTCTTATGGCTCATGTCTAGTTACTTAAATCACTAAAATCACAGGTTTAATGATTACAAGCTACAATTTTTGCCATTGCTGTTTCAGAGTTCACAATGCTTTATTTCTTGGAGCACAAAACACAAAAATATAAAGTAAAAGGTACTTTTGCAGTGTTTTCAGCATCATCCAGTCCAGATTTGCAAATAACAGTGTGATAATAGCCCCACTGTGTCAACATGAATCAGAATAACAGATTCTTGACTGGACTTGGAGAATAGCATACATAAGGTAGGGACTTAGCAATGCTACCTTACAGTCTTTTTAGTCTCATAGTGCTAACCATACCAATGCTTGAAACTGTGTAAGAATTAATGGAAGTATTTGCTTTTTAAATAAATGTGCTGTGTCATGGTTTTCTGATTTTCAAAGAATCTTGCAAATCTATCCTGGATTAGAAAGGGAAGCATAGTAATAGTAGAGCTTTCTAATACACAGCAGCTTATAGAGAAGTAAAGAGATTTTTCAGATGGGGTTATACGCTGGCATTTTCCTGGGTTTCTTGCGTGAAAAACCACTATTTTTTAGGGTAATATATTCTACCCCACCCATCTCTGGTCATGGTTGACCTTGTGTCAAGATTGCCCACACTGGCTGTATCTACATGAGTAACTGAAGTACAAGGGATCATTCCCTGGCTGTGAGGTCAGCAGTCACAGAGCACCCGCAGCCACATTGCTGACGCCTTGCAGGGGATGATCTTTGCCTCATGCTGACTCCCACTGCTACAGAGAACTAGCTGAAGCCATGCCGGGGACCATTCTAACCATTTAAAATATAGAATGTTGAATGTATTACATTTATTTTAGTAGTTAAACTGATATCTATAAATGACCCCAAATGTCAAGATTCTGTGGTGCACACAGAAGAAAAGGAATATTTCTTTTATATGCATCTTCATAACCTTCTTGAGAGGCAGAACAGGTAAGGAAGCTGAGATGCATACAGAGAGTAGCAGGACCAGCCAGTTAAAATCTGTGGAACAGTGTTTTCTTGCTCAGGTTGCCTGGGGTTTGCAGAAGTGTGTAGAGGTTGATCTTCCACTGCAGGCCCCTTGGCATTTGGAGGTAAAGTGAAGCAATTCAAAATACAAATACTTACTGGATATGTCTCTCTTAAAGCCATAGATACTAAATTTCCAAAGAAACAATGACTAAGAAAGAACATCCTTCAACTCTTTCTGCTTGGCTAGTCAACCTTTGTTATATGACTTGTAAAACTGTTATGACATATATGAGATGTCATAAAAAATAAATTGTGTGCAACTATTACCTTTAAAACTTTTCTATTTGACTTAAAATATTTTGGTGTGTCTCCAGAGGTGACAAAGTATTTGACAATCCAATTTCAGGTAGTTTGGTTACAGAACAGAGGGATGCTGGAGGATCTGTACTTTTCAGCCTCATTCAGTACCACCATGGCCTCTTTAGTGTTGTTGCAATACGAGCAATGATATATCTGCCTGACCACAGACTTTCTTTCCAAGAGCTGGACAAGATAAACATCTTTACTGTGAAGGGGTGGCAAGGAGTAGATGATAATCCCGCCTACTGGGATTATTCAGTGACTGATTTATTATTGCCTACCCAAGATTTTAAGGAGGTTTAAGACTTGCCAGAAATTAGCTAGGAATATTAAAGTCCTGATAGGAACCATAAGCAGTCCAGGGCTTTATAAGCTGTGCAGCTACTCTCTGTGCAGGAAGAGACAGGCTCTTTTCTAAGAAGAGAACTTTCTGTGTTCCTTACTGCTGTTTCCTATGCCCCCAAATACAAAGCTTTCAGAGCATAGCGCAAGCATGACACCAACACCTCTAGACATCAAATCCACCCTTCTATCACCACTGCAGTTTTTCTGGGGTGCTGAGTAATATCCAGCATTCTGGGAAGGGTCATTAATGGTGGGACGGTCTGTGTTTCAATCACCTGCCTATCAATCAAATTCCTGAAGGCCAGAGTTCAATTAATTGATGACACCCTTGAGGCAACCTAAGCAGTTAACAAGTCAGTGAGACTTGGTAGAAAAACAAGCAGTAAGTTAGAAAAAAACCTCACCAACAAAACCTCCCATAACTCTCTTTTGCCAGTTTGCCTCCCTCTGACTTGTCTCTCCATCACTGCCCCACACTTACAAAGACAATACATACTTTTCATGCAAAAAGCATAGACTAGACACATAAAAACAAGATGTATTTTAAACCCAGACATCCTCCATGCCAGAGATTGATAGATTCATGATCTTGAAAATGCCAAAGGGAAATAACCAGAGTTTATTGTAGTCCTAATAGTTAATTTCACTGTTTTCTTTTCTTCTTAGCTGCTTTAAATTATTTCTCTGTAGTTTGCAGTTTCATTGAGGTATGCTTCAAGTCCCCTTTGTATAGGATTTTCTTTGTATTGCTTTGATTTAAACCATAGGCCTTTTGACTTTTGATAAACTCTGATGTAGAAGTTTGCATCATTTTTATGACACTCCCAAAAAGTGTGAACTATGTGAGGACTTCTCCCAAATACAGAATCATGTTCTTTTGTGGTAATAAATCAGAAAAACATGGTTTTAACAACAACAAAAATCTAAAACAGTGAAATTAGGTTGGTTTGATCAAGACAGTTTACACTGTCCTTACTGAAGGGAACATGCATGTTGATACAATCTAGATATATGTAGAACAGAATGTTTTTACTTAATGTTTATGTAGATGTGTTTAAGCAACTCCTTTGACTTAATTATCCACCAGTTTTCATCAGGTTTTGCTTTTAGCTGAAAAGTAAGGTTCTGTTTGTGGAACAGAATTTGATATTACCTTATGTTAAAATTCCTCAAACTCACTAGTTTCTCCAGCTATGTATAACCATACTGGCCTGACAAGTTTGAAGCATAAGTAAATCTTCTGGCAGACCTGCCCTGGTCTGAAAATGTATGATGAAAAATGAATTTGGCCAGTTTTCCGTAGTTATGTTTTTATTAATGCTTTGAGCACCTCTAGTCTGTGCAGCAGAAAATAAAATTATTCTGTCAGTTTGCTAAGGCTTTGCTTCTCACCAGTGGTTTGTTTCTGGCTTTGGGTTGGAGGGGGGTGGAGCACTGTCTCTTTTCCATGTGTAGTCAACAGTTTTGATACAGAGGGAATGCAAGTTTCGATCACCTCTTGCTGAGTGAGAACTGAAACAGATCTGCTGCAAAAACATCAGAATATACAAAAGCTGTTTGGGGTGGTTTGCATCGTGGGTTTTATTTACAAGAGCATGAAGCAATGTATAAGGGGAGGGTTGATCTGGGAGATGCCAGAAGTTTTGCTCAGCAGCAAATCCCACGGAGTATCCCCAATCTCACTTTGTTCACTTGAACTGTGTGGAGGGACCATGTTTTTGGGTAGAGAGCACTAATAAATATCCTGAAAACTGACTTTGTGAGACTAAGCTATTGATCTATAGAACTAAATGGATATACCCGTTTTGTGTACATATGTTTATTATAGCAGCATTTTAAATTTGTATTTACATTGATAAATGGGATGGACACCTTATTTGCTTATAAGTTGATTTACACATCTGACTACAACAACATGAATTTTGAACAGCACATATATAAGTCATTTAGACTCAATGAGATGTCTTGTGTCCCCTTCAGTCAACATTTAAAGCCCATTACTACTCTTCCAGTCCCTTATATCTATCACGTGCTTTTAAAGCTCTCCTTCCAAGAGGAGAGAGAGAGAGAAATCAGCTGTTAGAACATCCCTTCACAGAAGATGATATTGAATGGTGGCAGCAGCAGGTAAACTACAGTTGGGATGTGTGATATTTGGGGTAGCCCCTACCTCACAAGGCAGCTTCAGTGCTCTGCTTTGTCTTAGCTCTCTACAGCTTTCTATATGATGTTGAGATTCTGGAGAAAAACAGAGTTTAAACAGAAGTTTAAAAGCACAAACTTGTCTAATGAGCCACATCCAGCTTTCTTGTTTTCAATCTAATTTCTTAGGGGAGGTCTCCCCATATAACTGTTGCTGATTGCACCAAGTTTATTTTCAAATAATTGTCAGCAATTAAAATATGCCAGGGAGATTCTTCAGAGAAAAGTAAAAAGATAATGGGAAGCATATTTGGATATTTGGAGATAAGGAAAGGGAGAACTGGAAAGGAAAAAAGCATGCAAATGATCAGCTGGGTTGGAGTCCAACATTCACTCTGCACAAGGCATACAAAGCAAACACCAGTTATCTGCTAGACCGGAAGCTCAAAATCTGGGGCCAGGGCAACCATTTCTGTGTTACTGCAGAAGTAGGTAAGTACCCAAATAAACTTATCACAAGCTCTTGGAACTTTGCAAGAGCATCCACGGAAGGAAGGTGGTATCTTTTGCAGAGCTGGAGACAGGCTGTAATCAAAATGTAGTGAAAGGGACTGGGATTGTCTCAACCAGAGAAAGAACAGTGCTTTTTAAAAGCATCCTTGATCAGAGTAAAAATGATCCAGAGGCTTTAAAAAAAAGTAAAAGTCCATTGCTCTGGCTTTCAAAAAAGTACCATTGCCCTGATAAACTTTTCTGTCATCCTGGAAGTTTACGAAGCTGTAAAATTGAAGACAAAATTTGGGAAAGCAAAAATTCTCTATCAGACAGCTCTGGCACAATCAAATGACAGAGGCAGGGCTACATATTTGTATATCATATGCCATGGCTGTCACATCCTCTAGGAGACTGCTGGCAGGTCTCCACATGACAGCCATGGACAAAACCCTTTCTCTCTGGATGATACATGAATGCATTAGTGACTGTAAGCAAGAACAAGGAGATTTCTGTAGTGCTTCAAAAGCTTTGTGAATACTTTAATGGTATGTATTGCTTTGTGCCAAATAACCTTAAAAAAATTCTAGCAATAGAAGACATAGCACAGGGCTTACAAATGATAATGTTTCTGCAATACATATCCCTTGTCCATTCTCCTTTTCAGTCATTTACAGTGAAATAAAACTCTTGCATCTTCAAAATAATGAAAAAAGTATCCTGAACTGAAGTATAGTGAGATTTTTTTTCCTTGCTTTCTTAGGGTCACACATTTTTACAGAGCAGAAGATCTCATAAGCTTGCTAGTACACCAGATGTTGGAGTTTGCTTCTGATTCAGATCAAAATCATTGGTTTGAATCCAGATCCCAAGTTGAGAAATGGCAGGGTTTGCTTTGTCTGACAGTTTTTAGTGTTTCCAATATGCTACCCTACTTGCAAGGAGACTGTCTTAGGTACTGACATCTCTGACAGCACAAAACTGAAAACAATGAACCAATATTTTCCTGCTTTTTTTTTTCCAATATTTTTTTTAATTAAGAGGTCATCTGCTCTTACCAGTCAACTAATTTGCTGAAACAAAGGATGAAACAATCAGCTCAATTTTCAGATGTCTCTTCCTGTAAGATTGGCACCTCTAAGTCACAAACTATTTGACCTTCATATTGTAATGATTCACTGTTGCTGCTAGGGAAGGCAACAAGAAAGAATTTACTTCTTGGTTTCCATGGTGTGATTATTAAGGCTTGTACACTGGTTTAATTCAGGTAGCTTCTGCATGCATCATATGGCTCTGGGATCTCTAATCATTCTCTTGTCCCTGTTATTAGAAATGGCATTTCTTCAGCAAGAATTTGCTAGGTATTTTAAAGGGCTGTTAAATTTGGATTGTATAATCTTTTCCATTTATTATTTGTATATGAATCCTATGTTCCACTATTTCAGCTTAATATAGGCCAGTTATATAATACATTTGAAAATAGGTATGTGCAGAAGAGGTATTCCCACCCAATACTGCTTTCTGGAATTTTAGGTCAGATTTCCCTGTGAAAATGGTGAATGAAGCAGTATCCATGACTCACCAACCCATGAAAAGCCTATAGAGCAGTAGTCTTGACCATGAAAAGAAAAACAAAATCCTTCCTGAGGTTTTCTAGTGCAGTTTTATTTTAAAAGCACCTGTACTAAATAATTTGTTCTAGTTTAGTTTGTATGGTACAATGTATTGCACATTGCATTCAGTTTCTCAGTAGTGACAGCCAAATATACTTTTCTGTTCATTATTATGCAAAAAAATGTTACTACCACAGATATCAATCACATCTCTGTACATTATATTTCAAAGCAATTTGTCCTTTCTTGTACAGTGGAAGAAGGGATCATTTGATTAACTGTCCATTTATCATTTCCATTTTCCATTTTTTCAACTAGGACACATACTAACTTATGCTGAGCACGTTGTTTGTTTTACAGTTCCACTCACACTGCCAAAATTTTATTCGCTTTTATAGAGTTCAAAGGTAGATTTTCTTGGCACTGTGGAAAATGGAACTTAAAAAGTAACAAGGGCTTTTTTTCTTTGAGTCCTTGTTACCCCAAGCAATATGTGTTTCTGCATTCAACCAAAACAAAACTACAATAGAAGGGAACTTCTTGTGGATAAACCAAGGCACAAGTAATCTTCCTGCCATGGCAAGAAGTTAAACTGAAGCAAGGCTTGTTTGTGGGGCAGAACCCTTTTCAGCTGCACCTTTGGGCTTTGGCACGCTGAGAGTTACACAAAGAAACCTACATATCACTCCAGCAAGACGTGGTCACTTTGAAGCAAGTTGTTATCTACAAATGTGCAAAAGTACTGGGAACAGTAAGGAATAGCGTGCAGAAAATAGGGTTTCTCAGATTCGTAAACCATGTCAATGTGGTTGAATATTTTTCCTATGTATATTATTTATAAGAAAATTAATCCCAACTGTTTCATTAAGAATGTCTTTCATTGACTCTGAAAACAAAAAAAAAAATCCTTGATTTTAAATTAATCTTGAATTTTGGTTTTGAAATGTGCTTAATTGTCTGGAAGTTTTGTCTTTGTTTCTACTTATTTTTCCTCTTTCCACTATTATGGCAGGGTTTAATTTTTAGAGGAAATTCTTCCTTTCTTTTGCATCTAACTTTCAATTAATTTGCATATTTATTTGCTTTTAATATTCTAATTTTCTTTTTTAAATTTCATTTTAGCATAAATAAGTTTGTAAAAGGGACCAAACAGAAGAGAGGAAAAGAGGTACGTTTCTTTCTAAATATGGGGAGTATCATCTCCTTAAAACTTATTTTAACTTTTTGTGTACTTAGCAGCAGCAAAAAGGATCAAAACTACAGGTTTTAAATATGAAGATATCTGCACACTGGACTGTTCTGATATTTCATTTTTTAAAAATTTACAGACTAATATTTCATTGTCAATAATTTCCCGTTTTAAACAAATTTGTCACAAACATTATTTATAATGCAGCTATTATAATACAGAGCTCATGTATTTTCATTAAAGTATTATTCAAAGTATTAAAAAATATTCTGTACCTTTTCAGATACCGCTCAAAGTCTATTCTGAAATTATTGAAAGGCTGTTCTGAGAACTAAAAAGATTTAAAAAAGCCTCTAAAAGCTCCTTCCCCATTTCTGTTTGAAGAAACTAGTGTATGTCTTTGCCTTGCAAAGAAGTGAAAAAGCAGATGTTACTTTTTATCTTGTGCCCTGTTTGCTGACCACAGAAAGAGCGCTGGGGGCGGAATGCTGCGCTGTGCTTTAATGCGCTGCCGATAGCGAGGTGCTATCTCAAAGGCTGCCTCTCAACCTCTACCCCGGCACATTAGCCGAGATCAGCGGTGCAGCGCGCACTGTCGCTCCTTGAGGTTAAACACTCTGCGCCTGCTGAAAGGGCTTTCTCAGTCAGGGGCCACAACTGTGAACTTTCTCATGAGCAGAGAGACTTTTAGGACCAACGTGTCCTTCCTATCTAGACCAAAGCTTTCTGTAACCTGGCTGGTGCTGGGAGAACCTGCTCAGTGCAGCTGACAACAGCCATCAGGAAACTGATCTGAATTCCCAAAGACTTTGTTGTCTTAAGGTAGTTTTCTGCTGGCAGGCATGGTAACATTTTAAATAAGTACTTCAGGCTGGATTCAGGGAAAGATTTAAGTTCCAACTGCACAAGAATTTAGAGAAAGCATTTCAGTTCAAGAGCAAGCATTCAAGTCCCCCCAGCCTGTTTACAGGAAGAACAAAGTTTTGAATTTCCTGATCCCTTGATTTCCATGGTTGATGTGTTTCACTCGAGGGCCCAATTGTCCCAAATTCAAAAAGCATATATAGATGTCCAGCTCAGCACTATGAATTCTATACCTTGTGTCACATCCCATAGTGCCTGATGTGTTTTCTTTCTGCCCCTCTCTGGATTAAATTGCTGTGGTTGTTCTCCAGTGTGCTCAGCAGATTGTAGGCCAAGAAGTCATGATAATGGCTGCTAGGAAAAGTACAGAGTTCTCAGATTCAAATTAAGATTTTTTCAAATGTGAAGTTGTCTTTCATGGGAATGATACAAGAGGAGATGTTTTTGAGCGAGGACTACCTGGATGTAGTGGTGCTTTTGCTAGCATTCCTCCTCACAAGAAATGCTCACATGGTAGCTTCAGACTCCATGTTTTGCTCTCTCAGGCGTGGTAGTAATGTCAGCATTTAAGGCAGGCTTCTGAAATTGCAACAGGATAAAGTAGCTTCATAGGGACTGGAAGCTTTTCCTGGTATGTTTTTTACAATGGCTCAAATAAATAAATAGTATTTATTATTAAACACTTAAATATGTTTTTAAAGAATTGAATGTTAAGCTTGAATTTTTGGTAGGTCTTTATTTTAGTGCCCTTGATTTCACTACTCAACAGAGATGAAAATTTATTCTGTAAAAGGCGTCATAGCAGCAGTCCTCTTTGTCCTGTCTTAAAGCTGGGCCACAGGATAGATAAATACTTGTCCTTCACCCTCTTTGTATCATTTTCTTCACCTCCATTCCCTTCCCACGTGCATACATCCCTTCCAGCCAACACTTCATAATGTGCTCTGGAAGACATAAAGATTGTTTCTTCCAGTGGCAAACACTTTGTTGCCCAAATGGTGTTTTCAGTGATATTTGCAGAACCATTTTACTTGCATTGCATCAATTTGATGCATGATATTGCCAAAGGTTGAAAGGAAGAAAAAGCAATAAGGAATGTACCCTCTATGGAAAATACAATGCGTAAGAAGGTGCCACTTTTATAAAGTCACCTTTGCAGGCAAAATAATACTGCTTTAAAAGCCAGTTATATTTCCCTGAAGGCCTAAAAGAAATGTGTGCGATAGATGAATATTGCAAGAACTTTTCAGCTAGTGAAATAGAAAAATACCTACTACAAAGCTGCTGCTCAATTCATCTCCCATCAATTTCTTGTCCTGATAAAAATATTTTTATTTTACCAGGCTGTAACTGTTTAGACATTTTCCATAAGCCAGAGAGTTTGAGATGCCCTATTATTGTTGGTAATTTTAGCACTTCCTTCCTACTGCTGTAATAGCAGAGTCTGTGAGGTTCCTCATTAAGAGAGGAGTGCCAGATACTGACAGAGTGCAGAATTCAGCCCCAGGCTTCCGAAGCTTGTCGCTTATTACTGAAGCAGAATGGAAGTTGTGAATTCACAAAGATTTACTTGAATGGTGCTGATGCATCTTGAATGTTAAACTTCAAAATGGAATGATTCTCACTCAGTGCACTGGAAATAAAAGAGCATAATGCAGTGTTAATATGTCCCACTTTCCTCTTAAAGCAGTTGCCCAGATTTTCTTCTTGCAAACAGGAAAGAAAAGATTCCTTCTCATATGCCACTTCACATATCACACCCAAACCCATAAACGACTTCCCCTTCTGCCTGTTGGGACTTAGCCCTAAATGCATTGATTAATATGAAGTAAAATGTAACACAATTGTCCCTAAATTCACATGAAAGGCTGACCTTGATTCTCTTTGATTTATAGTGTTAAAGAAGGTTGCAGATCACTACAAGGCCTTGTCATTATAGATCTTCACCTGTGTTTTGGCTGTCCACTAAACAACTTGAGAACAAAAGTCGTTCATCTATGAAAACATATGAGATAAGGCTCTTTCACTTAAAGGATATGGTCTATTACATCCATAATTTCTTCCCACTCACAAGTTAAAACCCACCTCCTCACACACTCCTGTCATGTGCTAGTGCTTCGATGGATTTGGAGCAACTGTTTTACCTGGATGCACTCCAGTCTCCAAAAGCCCACAGCAGATTGTAGGCCACAGAAAAAGAAGTAACATCCAAAAATGAGGTAACTCTTCCTTTATGGATGATGGGATACCAGAAGATTCATTTACTTGGTGTTTTTGTATAAAGTTTTCAAGCAGACCTAACACCTTGGGTATTACTAGTGAAGAACGGTGGCATGGAAAACTGTGAATCCAAAAGAGTCTAAATCCTGGTTTGAAACTGAAGCCTCTAAGAATAAAAGGATAGCAAGTAGTAAAAGGGAAGAATAGTAAGCAGTAAAATCATGTGTTGGCATGTATCTTGTAAGTATAAAACCTGTGTCAGCAGTTCACCCAAAAGTATATTAGTAGTAATTAATAACTGATTACTTCCCTGGTAACTAGATTTTTTAAGTGAATAACAGCATCTAAAACATTCCCCACTTTTAGTTTGCATGCCTTCCACACTCCTCTCCTAGAACAGTGATATAAAGCAAAGCTGAAAGGCCAGAATATGTAAAGCCATTATCAAGATGCTCCACAGGCAGGTACGTGCCTTTAACTGGAAGGGTTAATTAATGCTGCTGTTAAAGAATATTGGCTGACTGACAGTGGAGTGTGATGGTTTGATTAAGTTCCCATGGGACACATCAGCCACAATTCTACTTTTGTCAGCTGTGAAACATATAATTGGCTTAACTGAGAGGTTTTATTCTGGAAAACACTCTTATTCATTCCCTGATCTGGGTAGTGAGGTTGACTGGCTTGTAGTAACAGCATGAAAAGAACATTTATTTACTATGTACTGTAAAAGGCTTTGATGATTTTTCCTCAGATGAGCAAGTTTTTGGAGAGGCTGTAATTCATCATCTGACTCAAGAGGAGATCCTTTGCATGTCATGAGCAGCTTGATCAGACCCTCACAGTCTTTGACTTAATATGAAAAATGTTCTGCATTTATCCTACTAGACCACCAGCAGTGTTATGTTCAGAACAGACAGAAGAAAACGCATGATGCCTTCCTGAGCAACATCTCTCTTCTCTCCTGTGGAGAGGCTTAGGTGGAGAGGGTTGCAAGATGATTAAAAACTTCTAATGACTCAAATCAGATAGGGAACAAGTGTTTTTTAAGTTTCAGGAGGGGGGTTTTATTGTACAGTCTTATTCCATACTTCAAAATGGACAGTAAATAAAAGGCAACAAGATCATGGCAAGCTCACTCATTGTAGGTGACTCCTTATCTTCTACCTAATGGTAGTGAGAGGCAAGGTGATATATGAAGTAGTCACTGAATCTCATCTTGTATTTTCAATTTAAAACATTTTCCTGAAGATCTGAATGTACATTTCCCTGCTCGGATGGACTGGATCAGAGAAGAAAAAAGAATTGTCTCTGCCAGACTTGTGACTTGATTTTTAATACTTTAAAAAGAGCAATCCATTATAGACAAGAGTCATCAGAAGGAGCTGAAAGAATTATCTGCTGGTTGAGGATTGGGTTTTTTTTTCTTTTTTTAATGCAGGGTGTTTGGTACAAGATTGTTAAGCATTTTTAGATGAACGCAGGACAGAGTGACTCAGGCTGCCACTGAACTTCATCCATCTCCTCATTTACACCAGCAAATACTGCTGCCCTCCTGTCTCACTGAATAAAAGGGAAGCAAGGAGATTCCTGCAATATTTACACAGAGAAGTCAGAGGTGTGACAAGACCTTGGAACTGGCATCTTGCCAGGGGAATGCTCTTCCCAATGACCTAGAAGGAATGGTTCCACAGTGCCCTTATCTCTCTCACTTCAGAAATCTGAGGGTGACAAAGTAGCCCTGCAACTTTTAGAGTGGCAGTAGCAAGTAGCCCATAATGACTTGGCTTTCAGTAGCAATGGGATTCTTCACTTTTCTCACATTCTGTGCTAATTGAACTCAGTATAGTCTAAGCAAAATGCAGCTTTTCTCCAGCTGAAGATAATCTGCATCTACCTGTGCTGAATTTGGACCCACAAGTTGCATAATAGGAAGTTTAAAGTAGCACAAAGCCTCCTCTGATGCCTATCTTCATATTCTCTTTGTAGTAGCTTTGGAGATTTTTTTATATTTCAATTTTAGTTCCTTCTTTTCACCTCTGCAGCACAGCTAGATTTGCCATGAAATTTCAGGATGATCTATTCATCTCATTTACAAATTAGATATTTGGTGGAAACAAACCCATTTCTCCAATTATAACCCTTTCATGACTGTAATATACCTTGAGCAGTGCCATTGACTCATTCACAATTCAGGCCAGAATCATGAGGGAAAATGGTAGCTACTGATTTAAGTCTTGGATTTGATCCTTGGTGTCTTGTATTTTGTGAAAGATGCTCTAAAGTACAAAGTCATAACAGTATTTCACTTGCTGATTCAACAAAGCAGGAGGATTTTCCAACTTAGTAATGCACAAATGCTCAGCCACTGAAGCCAAGCAATACTTTTAGTGATGTAAACATCTGCTACATACATTATAAGAGATGTATTACAATGTCTATGTAATATATATATATAAAATACCCCCAGTACCTTATCGACAAGGAGGACATAGGTCCTTCACTGACTGTCATTCTGCTCTGGTTGATTTTAGACATGCCCCAACTGCAAACAGCAAGACCTTTTGTGACACCTCTATTATTCTGATTGAGGGTGGTAAAATCTAGTCCAGAAGGAGAAAATGTTTTATGAAGTTTAACAAGAAAAAAAAGATAAACATTTTTTAAAGAAAAAACTCCTCTTTTAGCTGTAAAGAAACTTTACTTTTGCACGGTATTTTATTTAATTTCAGTAAGACGAGGCAGTGATAACATGATTCTATTTATCTTAATTTTATTTTTAATATGTTTTCTTAAGCTTCCATTAAATACTCAGGAGATAAACTTCCTTAGTTCCTAAAGCTATAAATTACAGTAGCAGGAGTCCTTTATCGTTTGAAGTTAAAGTTTACATCCTAGCTAATTTAAAAGAATTTTAGATTTAAGTAGGGATTTATAACACAAGCATAGAGTGTGGGATGCCATTCCCAGCCAAAACGTGCAGCATTTGTTCATAATGGCAGAGCCAAGTGGACAGAGTGGTGTAAAATATCTTCGCTCTGTTTTACTAATTACTGCACGTCTGCCAAAGATACAAGCAAAGAGATAGGACTTCAAGGGATGTGCTGGTGTTAGACTGCAGAGTCTCTTTCTGAAATTAGTGAACATGAAAGGAATGTGTTGCGAGTTCCTATCTACTGTTTATCTGTGAGGGCCCAGCAGATAGTGAGCTTGACAGTGAAATTCTAGCCCTGAAACTGATGAAATGCCAAAGTTTCCTCAGTCCCTGGGACCGCTCAGTGTATCTTTTCTTGCTTCATAAGGGAGTGACTGGTATTTGAGCACTGATAACAGCAATCTTTCTGCTGGTGCCAAGTTAGAAAAGACATTCCTCAAAAATAAACAGCAGAACAACTACTTTTCTTTTTCTGCTTGCGAGTGGCAACCCATAAAAGAATCAAGTAATACATCCATTTATGAAACAGAACAAGGAATTCTGTGCAGATCTATATATTCATTGCAGGATGAGAAAATTTCATTCACTTTGATATTTGTGAAGCTAAAGGTGAGCGTGGCAAATAAGAGGGAATGTGTTGCAAAAGCTTTCTATAAACTTACAAGACCCAAAAAAAAGGGTTCTTTTATACGTAAATTTGCATAATTGTGTTTAGGAAAGTTTATGACAACCATACTTAAGTTCTTGTAATAGTTAAAAACATACTCCAATTAGCAAAATAAATTATATTTTTTGCTATATGTAGGTATTGCAATTTAGGTATCTTTACTGTTCTTTCTCTGACTCATACTGTATATAAGAAAGAAGATTTTCCTGCAGGGAACTAAAGTTTCTATTCAGTGATTATTACTTGAACGTCCTCCACACCTCCAGCACTATCTTAGGAGAAATGTTCAAGTACCAGTCAGTAGTTACTTTAAATTAGTAACCCCCCCCCCAACATAACACTAAATATCAAAATATTAATCTAATACAGAATCATCTAGTAAGTGTTTGTTTGCTTGAAAGGTTTAACTCTGGTTTCAGCTCTTTACTATGTAAAGCTGCCCCTGCCCATACCCTGACAAATCAAACAAAGGCATTTCCATAGTAGAAATAGAATTATATAAAAGAAATATTTTTATTTTGTTTAGTTAACTGTAAAATCATATATGCAGAGTATTATTTCACTGCAGAGCAGGCGAGTATCTGATTTTATTGAGTAGTGACTGGAAGACACTGTACTTTGTCAATCTTTCCAGTGACATTCCCATTCCAACTCCTCCAATTTGTCTCTTGATTTTAAGTGTTCAGTGCTGTTCCTATAACAAGGGAACAATGCAATTAGATGGATATCTTTGAAAGCCTCTGGAAGGTCTCTCCATCACCAAATTTAAGATTGGTTATTTGTAGCTTTCAGGGGGGATATGACTCAAAACAAATCAACTTTAATTTGAAAATCAAAATGACAAAGTGAAGCCCTTTAGCCTTAGCAAAGCAAGAAGGTATTTCCCCACCGATCAGTTTCACTTAATGGTCCCCATAGTAATAAAACAATTTTTTTCTGATCAGAAACCTGTTTAGACCAAAATTTTTTACTAAATGCTGTTCTGTGCAATGACAGTGCATCATCATGAAGTAAAAATATATCTTTTGGCTGTACATATCCACCATCAAGCTAATTTTATCTAATATGAAAGTTTTTTCCATGCTAACTGCATAGCATAGCAGGAGCTTAAGTGGAATCACATGAGTGTGAAAATGATGCAGAGAAAGAAGGAAGAAATGCTATTATGGCATACAAAAACACACACATACATCTATGTATACATATAGTAATATATGTGTACATACATAATATATAGATACAACCCCATATATGTCTATGCAGATACTTACTTTTTGTTGTTACAGCTGGAAAGGTTCACATAGTCAGACAAATGTATGACCAATGGAATTTTTAGCAGCCAGTGATAATATTTCTTCAGATTATGAAACTTTCTTCAAATGCCTAAAAATTAGGAGTTTATCAATGTTATAAAAACCTTAATGACAGAAGAGCACCTTCAAAAAAATATCTGTTCATTCATTGGCAAGCATTTATCACTTTCTGTGTAATGCAAAGCTTATCCTCTGGCAGACTCAACAATCTTTCCCGACAAAAAGCATAACCTTTAGCATTTACAATTTTTTAATGTGTCTTCCTTCTCCTCTTAACTGACCTGTAGGTGAAAATATCAGCAATTTATGCCAATATGGAACATGATAAATGTAATGCACTGAGGTCTATTTAACTTTTTCTATTTGAAATCGCATTTCTAAAGTAAGGTCACAACTTATATTTCTAAAAGAGCCATCAGCATATTTATATTTATAAGCAAATTTATTAACACATTTACTTTCCTATTTGGGTGTATGACAAGCATTTTATTAAACTACAGAGCTACAGATAATTAAAGTGTTGATTTAAATGAACAATCTGTATGAAAATTACTATTCTTTCAGAAAACATTATTTGCAGAAAAAAAACCCAAGAAAAACTCCCAACAAATATTTGAATCTCAGAGCCCTTGACCAAAATCAAGCATTTCTTCTTGTTGGAATATACTCAGTATTTAACACATCTGAGGACAAACCTGTGAGAGATCGATCTTTTCCTTTTCTAAATGTAATATTTCCTCTCTATGCTGATCAAACAACAGTTTAAATTTGCAACTAAAGAGGTGCATAGTTCAATTCACTGCAGTAGGTTTTACCTTTAAAGCATAAAGTGCCATGCTTCTTCTGAAAGGAATCTCCTCTATAGAAAAAAATGTTTAAACTCTACTGCTCGATAGTATTTTTATATACCCCACCAATTTTAAACATTTCCGAAAGGAATGATGTTTTCAAAACCAAACCGAAACAAAAGGATTTCAAGAGGATGAAAATGAATAATTTTTGCACACCATTCATATCCCAAATCATTAATTACCCTTGCTACTTTTTTTTTTCCACTTGCCATCTTTGAACACGTAGCGCCAAATCTGCCTGTTATTTATGCCATGGCTTTGTGATCCCTCTTTCCCCCAGTTTTATGTGCAGTCCAGAAGGCTCATCAAGGGTGCAAGTACATCTAAGTGATGTAGCAATAAACTCAACAGCTGAATTGTTCCTGTTGTGAGTTGACCTAAGTGGGATCAGCACTTTTGGGTGTACCTTTTCCACAGTGGTTACATAGTCGGATTTTGCTTAGTGCTAATCTGTTACCTGGTAGAAGGGTAAGTGTGATGTGTGGAAAATAACTTCTGTTACTTGGTGGTAATTCCAGAATGTTTCCCTTTTAAGACATTAAGATCTGCTAACTGGAGACATGCAAATAGCTTTCTGAGTCACTGCTTTCACCATCAGCGAAGACAAAGGCTTTCAGGGAATCAACATTTTTTAACTGCTTTCTTAGCCCTTCTGTTAAGTACAATTGACATAGCCTCTCTCCCTTTCAGACATCTCCAGAAGTAAAAGAAACTCAATATGTGAGTCAAGCAGGAGGACTAATTTTCTCTCAGGTTATTCCTTATACAAACGTAGTGGTACAGACTGTCATTAAAACTCTCCAATCCTGCAAATGCACACAGCTGTGGGGACAACTCATCGTTTTTGCTGTGACAGCCCTGCAGCCAACAACCCTTTGTGGTCGTGAATTCTTGATTCATGAATTTAAAAAGTGGGCAGAATAGTATTGCTGGAACTATGAGCACGTTTCTGGAAAGAGGCAGACAAATCTTTCAGCCTCTCTCATGCTCTTTCTAATTTTCACTTCAGATCTGCATACAGTGAAAATAATCTCTGCTTTGGAAGAGCAAAGGTACCTTAACCTTGCTCTGGTTGAGAACTCCCAACTTCAGACGTTGCTTTGCCCATCTCCCTTCAGAGGAATACCAGGCAGTAAAAGTAAGCATGGAGACATGGTTCTGTCCTCACCTGCCCAGTGGCTACCTGGCTGCAGCAGCAAAGGACAAAGGTGCTCTGACTCACAGCAGGCAAGGGACCAAAATGTGTAACTGAGCCACAGTGTGGCAAAGTGACACTGCCCCTTCAGCACTCTCATGGCCTTCTGAGACCTTTCTCCCTAAAAAAATGAGTGCAAAAGCAGCGCTGAATGCAGCAGGCTAACACAGCAGAGGGGAAATGCCCACACAGAAGTCTCTCTGCAGCGATGCAAGGTCTCCTGAGGGTGGTTTGAGCCCACCTTAAGATAAGGAGGTAAAGTGTCTCTGGACATGCCTTTCCCTCTCTGTCTTCACAGCATGTCTAAATGAGTGCTCTGCATCATTTGCCTGAGTAAAATGACTCAGTGGTGGTGGGGTGAGATGAACTCCATCTTTGCTGTTGAGTTAGTCTGGGGTTTTCAGTGTTTGTTCACCACCTTTATTCTCAGATTGTCATGTAAAAGAATTCCAGAGTATATTTTAGTATTATTTATTTCCCATTTATTCCTACACCGTGGGAGAACATGAACTTAGCTTTATTGCTCCCAGCAGCAGCAACAGTAGACATTAAAATGATAATATATCCATTTTCTGAGGCAAAGAAAAGTTGTGGACAGCTAGCTATTTAAAATATTTCAGAAGACAATAATTCTCCTAGGGAACCTAGAAATGGCCATAATTACCAGTCATAGATTAGGATTTAAGAAAACTGCTCTGCTGTTCCCAACCCATGAGACTGGAAAATTGTTTTCCCTTCCAGATTTGTACTAGTTATTAGAGAAAGATATGAAAATATGAAGCAAAGTAAACATAATGAAATCTCAGGTTGCAAAGAAAAGTAAAATGAAACAGATTCTTTAGAGAAGATGTCAGCTTTTTCTCACAGGAAAAATAGTTTGAGATATAAAATACAACCTGAGCACTAGGGAAACTGATGTGACACTTCCTGCTCTGGCAGAGATTTTGTGTTTGACCCTGGAGAAGTTCCTTGCATACAATTGACCACTGTCACAACCTTTGGCATTTTATTAAAATCCAAAGTTTTTCAGTCTAGCTGATTATTGTAGAATTTAATAATTTATTTTTAAAAATACAGCAGTTAAAAACTTCAGTGTTGGTCACGACTATTTTTACCTTGTTGATTTTCAAGCCACTTACAATATTAGTATTATTATTATTACTACTACTGTTATAAAGATGCTACATTCACAAATTTGACCTTTTAAAGTAATATCTTTTGGAGAGGATAATGATTTTTGATTTTTGCTTTTTTTCTTCTTAACTTAATTGGTATAATTTTAAACTGTAAGGTGAGGAAGACATACATATATACAAGTACCACAAAAGCTAATAGGAGTCCTGTTGTGTTTGTGTGAAAAGTTAAAAAAGACTGACACATTGGAGGCATATATTTGTCACAATTTGTCACTGTACAATTCTTTGTATCAGAGTGAAGGTACTGCAGAACTGAAGTATTCCTGTTGGGAGACTTTCACAAAATGCCTAGCAAATAAGGAGGACAGAGGGTTGCACTTTCAGCATCAGGCATTGTTTTCCCTGGAGCTGGTAGCAAACAGAACCCGCTGCTGTTTGGCTTTGTCTCTCAAAAAGGAAAGGATCTTGTATCATCAGTATTTACTCTTGGCCACGGAATCATCACACCATCGTGGAAACAGAGCACCTGGCCACTCTCACTCACGCCAGATGAAACATGCTTTCCTGAGTCATGCTCCAAGGATTGGTTAGTCTTTGCATGGACTGCTGTTCCCAAAATGGCGAGATCTTTCTCCTGACCTTTTAACTGGGTTGAAATACCTTTTATTCTACATGGCTCTCAGCTTAAATTGTTTGTTTGATCAGAGCCTCTCATGCTTTATCCTTCAGGATTGTTTTAACTCACTATATACATCTCATAAGGCTTTTGGCTGCCAGTAATAGATTTATACTAGAGAACAAATGTAGAGAGTTTTATAAATTCCCCCAATTCCCTGCCACTGCTATGTTTTCCGTCACACCTTGACCCTAATCAGTAGTTTGATACTAGAGAGGGTGATGTATCAGGTGTATGCTCCTCCTTGTCCAAAGCCCTCCTCTTCCTTGGGCCATAGGACCTCCAGTCACACCAGGATTGTATCAACCCCCCCAGCCCTCTGTGGTATTGAACATTAAGGACAAAACCAGGAATACTGAAAAACAGTGCATTCTCCTTGTAATAGCTAGTATTTCATCCTTCACCTACTCCTTACCTGTTCAGGTGGCAAACTCTGTGCTTCTCAAGTTTTGTCTACTGTAAATCAGCCAATACACTCATCGTATTTGTAGGGGATAAATAAAACCATTGCATTTGTAATGAAAAGAAGTGCTGACTAACATTCTGGAGATTTTGATAAAGCAGAAATACACACTTTTCAACCAACTATGGAAACTATGGGCTTCAATGGTGATGCCTTTAATGGCTACCTAGAAACAGAGACTAGACAGGAATAAAAGAATAAAGGAGGTATTTATTTGAAAGGCCTTCAGATGTACACTCTGGGCTCCAGAGGGTCCTGCCTCAGTGGATCCCAAAATGGATGACAGGTCACGAGTTCTTCACACTTTTATATCAGCATAAATTCACCAACCAGAACCCAGCCAATGATGTAATTTCCCCAAGCTTTCCCCCTCTCCCCACGAGGATGGTTTACAGTTTTTCAGCCTAGGACAGTCTGGGTGTCTAGAAGCTGGAGAGGCTTTGTTATGTTTATTTTAGCAAAAGAGAACAGCACTTAACAAGCTACAGGAAACTTCAGAGTTACACTAGCAGTACAGGATTTGAAAAATATAAAAGTTAAAACCTAAGGCATCACTGGAATTACAAAATATGTGTTTTGATTTTGTGGCTTTCATATCGAGAAGGAGAATAAGAATGGAAGAAACATAGCATTTCCATTGGTGCCTTAGGTCAGAGCTAATAGGTCCTGGGAAGTAGTAATTCTCTTACTCTTGGAAGAAAAATATTTAGTTATAATGGCATCTATCTTGCTGGTGCGGTCTCATTTAGGCCCAGACATCTTGCATTCTCTTGATGACAAGAGTTCAAGTTTATTTCATCAGCAAGAAGTCAGCTACCACAACCAAATGGGTTGATATCCATTAGCCTCATTGTGTCTCTCCCAAGTCCTTCTTGTCTCAGTTTGTCGATAGTGATATCCTGGGCTCGTTGTCTGCCTGTTTTTCTGTATTGCTTTAGTATTTTCTCCTAAAACTGTCTTCCTGGGAGTATTCAGGAAACCTCTAAGGAATGTGTCGGCTAAAGATCACCCAAATTTTTATGTAATTAATATTCATTTACACAGAGGTATGTGAATGGGCGAAAGCCCATTTCCATTGAAATCAGTAGAAAAAGTCCACGGCTTCACTGTCAGAGGAGACAGTCAATTCACCATTACTAGCTGTATGAATACCCCAGCTCCCCAGGCAGCCCTGGTCCCCAGGGTGTGATGGGAGCCATGGTGCAGAGACAGAGGCAGCATAGACTCAGGTATGTCCTCAAGGACCCATTGCTGCCCAGCTCCTGCCTTCCTGTGGCCATTTCCACTGCTCCTCAAGAACTGACCAGTGGAAGTGCAGCAGTAATCTAGTCCTTGACCATCTCTGGGCCCACCAGGCCCCCCATTACATATTTCCATCCAAGGTGTGATGCTTTGCAGGTTACTGGACGTCTCTCCCATAGTGGTGACCAAGCAACAGGGCTGGGATGCCAGCAAGTGCCCTTCTGTTGTGTGACTTATGTTCCTGTTCAGTGCCCTGCAGGGTACTGTTGATGCCTTGGCTTTTACCTTTTATATCTTTCAAATTCTGTCCTCCTAGCATGTAACTCTGAAGCCTGTTAGCTGCTTTTCTCTTGTGCCAGTAAGACATCACAAAGTCTCTCCAAGCCTTCTTTCCAAGGACACCCAGACTGTCCTAGGCCCAAAATGTGTAAACCAACATCTTGGGAAGGGGGGTAATCTTAGAGAAATTACATCATTAACTGAAGCTTTAATTGGAGAATTAACGCTGATATGCAAATGAACCAAACTTATAAAAGTGGGAAGAACTCGTGACCTGTCATTCATCTTGGGATCCATCTTGGCAGTAGCCTCTGGACTCCCCATGGTGTATCCTTGAAGGCTCTTCAAATAAATACCTACCTTTATTCCCTTATTCCTGCCTAGTGTCTGTTTTTTTCAGTGGCCACCTCAGGCATCACTGTGTAGCCCAGGGGCAGGGTCCTGGAGATTTTCTCACAGATGCAGCTGTTCCTCACACAAATTATGAGAGTTTACAGCCTCATGGCCTCTTGGTCTTTCCTTAATCGCTGGCTTCTCATCATTGGAGGAATGTGTTCACCTCTTTCTCTCTCCCACAGACTGACACAGTAAAGATTCCCTGTGCCCCTTGAAAACAGTGAAAACAGACGCCATCCACTTAACTCTCATGGTTTCTGAGTTTATGCAATACTTCATCACCACACTTACAGGACTGAAATTAGCCAGCAGTTATTGTTTGCATTATTACAGGCAGCCCACAGCTAGGGAGTCAGTATGTGGTAGCCAAAGCATGCACTTTGCCACCAATCACAGGTGGTGACAATACAGTGTACACTTCGCTGCCTGCTGTCATCACTCTCAACAAGACATTTCAGTGGTGTTGAGCTTTGAAATCAGATTTCAAGGCGACAAGAGCCCTCAGGATTGTGGAATTTAAAGTCAGTCTTTATCTTCAAAGCAGCCTGTGCAGCTAACGTGCCATATTTGTGTTTATGCTAGTGCTACATCTGTAATCCTTAAGATTTGCCAAACTGATCACAAGGTAGCCACAGGGGAAGGGAAAAGGAAAGAGAAGAGAGAGATTTAATCAGAGCTATATTTCCAATGTGTTGTCTATTAAAAACAAGTTCTCCTTTGCTACTTGAGGACTGCAACACGGCGGATCTGTCTAGTGCTCTTGTGGCACTGACATGTTGAAAGCCACATCACAGGCACGTCAGTTCCCTGTCTCCGCAGGGGAGAGGCTTCTTTCTTCAAATATCCTCTCCTGCTTTTTTCTGTGTTGGTTTTGAAGGCTTTCACCTCTTCTGTTGCTATTTTCAAAGGGTGGGAGGAAAGATAAGGTTACAAGGCAGCGTGGACATGGTTACATGGTCCAGTCCCTGGCAAATGTGCAATGGCACATGGAAAACAAAGGGAAGGGAAGGGAAGGGAAGGTGCGGGAAGGGAAGGGAAGGGAAGGTGCGGGAAGGTGCGGGAAGGGAAGGGAAGGTGCGGGAAGGGAAGGGAAGGGAAGGGAAGGGAAGGGAAGATGCAGTTTGGGAATTAATCTTTGTTTTCACTTCTAAGACTTTGCAACCATAACTGAATAACTCGATAATTGTGAAAGAAGTAAATTCTTCAAAGGAGCATCCTGGTTCCTCGTAGGAGCATTTGTGTGGTATATCTACATTTGCTTTCACTATATGGTGCATTATGACCCCCAGGGGTGGATGTGGCCCATTGAAGTGGTGCTCACGGACAGTCCAGGTTTGCCTCTGTCTATCTCTGTTAGTAGAAGTTGACTCTAAGATCTATCCATCTTAGAGAAGTCCGTAGGCTCGGATACCAAAAGAAGGGTTTGGGAAGGTGAGGCAGAGTGGGGAAAATAACAGAAACTTTGTTTTAAACATCAACGTGTTATTTTTTGCCCAGGATACAAGGAAAGTGATAATATTTCAATTTGCTCTTTTGCTGATATCTTTGACAGCTCAATCCGGAATAACTTGAAGTACAATAACGCATTTTATTAAATTCACTTGCTCTTTCTTTTACAGTCCGTGGTGAGACAGAGAAGCAGATCTGATCTTGGGGTGCTTGGGTGGGCTTCTGCCAGACTGCTCTGCCCTCTGCAGTTATAAAGCTTCAGTCAATGAGCACATCATTGGGAGATTTCACTGCCACTGAATTTCATCTACACACCACTGAGGCCAGAAGGATTTCTCTATGAGCAGAAGTAGTAAAAATTGAACTTTAAACACAAATGAATGTCTACATTTCACTAGGAAGTTAGCCAGGGGACATACCACTAAAATGAAGAGCCTGGGCTCTTAATGACACAGCAAGACAGAAGAAGATAGTCAGCAGTTGCCAAAAATTTTACTGGGGAAAATGTGCAAAAATCCCCTTAATCTGAAAGTGCCTCAGCACTTTGGCAGTGATATTAAACACAGAGCAGCAAATTGTTGTCCTTTACTTATCTCTGCTTCTAATTCAGTCATTTCATTTACTGTGTATTTGTGTACTGAGCACTTTTATGGGGATCTGCGGGATTTAACTGTTACTGGTTTGGCTGCTGCACTTAATGTCATGCAGCAGCACCTCACACATGGGAGTAATTTTAGATATGCTTTTTTTATACAAGTGGATATGGCTTTTCTGTTTGCTTTGTCATAATCTGGGGGAACTCTGAAATACCGAGATAACTGGTACTTAAGGAAGAAGTCAATACCTCTACTCCCTGAAAGCAGAGTCTGTGCCCTTTGGTGGCTACTGGGGCACCTGGTTTGTCTTCAGATAGCAGAGATATCATAGGGTCTTGCCTTCAGTCTTCCTCCTTGAGATGCCTTGATGCACCTTAGGCTCATTGAATGATTCTCCCTAGACAGAAGAGAGGAGAAGGCAGGATGCCAGCAGTGTGTCCAGTGACTTGGTTGTTCAGAGCACATTTAAATGACTTTGAGTAATACAGAGCTGCCTCATTGCAGTTTTCAGAATCAGAATTAGGCCATGCTTCCAGAGCATGGTCAGCATCCTCTTGTTTAATGCCAAATTGTACCTGCTTTTTGTTTGGCTTGGTGACTAAAGCAACCCTGGTGGAGGCTCACCTGTGTCGGCCAGCTCTGCAGTGGTCACAGCCAGCACTTCCTTTTAGGTGACCCTGGGGTGGAGGGCAAATAGTGATATAAAAACCTGTGTGCCAGTTTTGAAAAGTTAAGGAGACATTTTCACATAGTCTCAGATTTGGCTAGTGAAATAAATAGCAGCAGAGTTAGGTCAGCACAGAGTAGAAATGAAACTCAGACTTCACCTTGCTGATCAGCAAAAGGAGGCCATTTTCTCTTCACACATGCCTTGATAATTGGGTCCTGTGTAAGGCTGCCTCTGGCCACCAACAGCCTTATCACTACAGCCTTTGGTCACTCTTCATTGCCTTCCAGTTTCCTCTGGTGTCTGCACTTCTGCACAGAGTCTCTCTGCAAAGTACCCTGCACAAATCTGG
This sequence comes from Vireo altiloquus, assembly GCA_013396875.1. Taxonomy (NCBI): domain Eukaryota; kingdom Metazoa; phylum Chordata; class Aves; order Passeriformes; family Vireonidae; genus Vireo; species Vireo altiloquus. The sequence continues at coordinate 884,183 of VZRF01015809.1, forward strand.
GATAAGTAGGCTAAGTGCACCCTTGGAGAACTGATGGACTTCAAAAATATGTATCTCAGATTCCTTTAGTAATGCCAAGGTAAACTTTCACTTCCCATTAATAGATTTGACCTGACTGAAGTCAGTGGGAGTTTGCTATTGACTTTAGAGGGAGGAGAATTTCATGTCATTTGTATTCAGCTTCTGCCCTTACTTGCAATCTCCTTGGAAAAATGTATCCCTGAGATAGGAAGAGGCATGTGAAACCAGAAGAAATTGATTTATTTGAGAAGAAACAGAGAATGACTTAGAAATTGCAATAATGAATAGATATGCCACATGACCTTTAATAATTATTTTCCTTAGAAATTTTTTTTTCAAAAAGGCAAGTTTCACCTGTGAGAAGCACATGGGCACTGTCTGGCCAAAGGGAAATTGTTAGTAGGAATCCTTCAGCCAAACACACCAGTACAGATGCTCCCAAAGCTGCTACATCTGCTTCTTTGAAAAGCACTTCTTCCACATCCTCTGCTACAGTGCCAACGTGTACTCTTGGGAAATGGATAAAAGCACACTCCAGATTTTCACATGCCAAAGTGGGAATAATGATTCACTAATTAATCCCTCCTTAACAAAACAACACAATACTCGAAGAAAAGAAAAAGCAGTAAACACTATTAGGATTTTCTGCAACACCAGAGAAAAATGGGAACCATTCTAAAATTAGGTACGTGTGTGCAAGAGGAACAATATCCTGCAGCATATCTTGCCCAAGATACTCAAGAGATGAGCCTTTCTTTAACTGGGATTTGTCTCACGCATGTAACCTATTAAAGAAAAAAAAAACTGAACACAAAAATTTGCTTCCTAACAGTGTGTTTATGTTTATCCCATTATTAAAAAATTGCTCAAGACTTACATTATCAACAAAAACAATACAACCTTTATAATCCTTCTGGGATCGACGATGACGATCAAAAAAACTAGTGTTGGTTGTGCAAATTGAGGGCCTGGAGGCACTGAACTTACTCAGTCAAGTTTCTCTTAAGACTTCAAAGCATTCTGGAGAGCAGAATACATGCTTCAAGACTGTTTGGGTCAGTGCTTCCTTTTTTAGTATTCATTTTCTGTCCTCCTTTTGCTGGCTGATTTCCAAAACGTGGGCCAACATCTTGGAGCCTAAACACAGACTGCAGAAAACAAGCCATGCAACCATTGCTTGTTTTGGTGCAAAAATAATGAATTTAGTCTGGGGAAAAGAAAAGGGGAGTCTGCTTGTAGCACATCTCACTCTATCCTGCACAGAAGGAAGAAAACAGTCATCCATCTTATTCTAACATATATAATTTATAATATGTTTATGCTTTTTCTTTGCTGACAACTTTAATAAGTAGTTGCCCTACAGTCTTGAACAGAAAAATACTACAGTTCTTTGGCTCAGGTTTAACCCCTTCCTTTCAGCTTTGCTGTGACAACTTTTCTGGGAGAGGGGGACCACTTGGGATATTCCCGTCCATCATGCTGTTGTTGATATCCCTACCTGATGACAAAGAAACCACCCACCATTGCAGGCCTCTCTGCATACAAAAATTACTGGCCTATCCATCAGTCCAGTGGAGAGGGCTGACAAGACATACTACACTCAAATGTAAAACACATGGCTGCAAAACACTTAGTTTCCTGGCAATAATTAAGAATGCTACTTGGCAGGTTGGCAGCCACATAAAACAACTGTTAGTCAGCTTTAAATTTATTGCTTTCCCAGCTTATTGAAATGAAACCCATATTATAAACGTATGTATGAAACGAGGCCTCAGATGATGAAACGACATGCACATAAAGTCAAGGCAGAAGTAAATTGTCTCAGGAGAGCTTTAAAAAGTTGCTGTGTCCTAAAGCAAGCAGACAAAAGTGCACCTTCTGGGGTGAGCCACCTGGAAACTCACCTGCCTCTACCAGCTTACCGCCACTGAGCAGACAAAATATCAAAAGCTTCAAAATGCTTGCTAGTTTTTGTGCAAAACACAATGGAGAAAAGTAAATTGCCACTAAGTTCGCTTTCCTCTTTACAGTTATCTAGGGAGGGCTGCCTTGTGTGGGATATATGCACGTAGGAAACCTTATTAAGCCCTTTGCAATTGCTGTAAATGAAATAAAATTGTTGATGGCCACATTTCTGCTGTCTCTGTGCCATTTTACCTGGCTGGTGTGGCAGCCCAGCCCAGCTTTACTGTCCTGGTGATCCCCATGATCATAACCTCTTCCCTTTGCTGATCAGCAGGCGTCAGCTCTGACCTCCCACAGCCTTGTTGGTGGCCCAAACAGCTCAGTCTCTGACCATCCCACTTCATGAGCCAAGCTCTCCATTCCTCAGCTTGCCTCAGAAAAATCCGATCCATCTTGACTTTGTGTTGTGAACTTCTGGGAATGAACACGAGCTGCCAGGGAAGGGGACAGTGGCTTCTCCTGCATCACTTGTGAGTCCATGGCTGTCCTGCACCCAAGGGCTGCCAGGGAAGGGGACAGTGGCTTCTCCTGCATCACTTGTGAGTCCATGGCTGTCCTGCACCCAAGGGCTGCACGGCATTCCCTGACCTCCAACACTGGAGGGGAACCCATTCTACTCTGGGTGTCTGGGCAGTGGATTCAACTGCAGCACAGCAGTGCAATACATTTGTTTCCTGCTAGAAAAGAAAAAAGAAGGGAATTTACAATTATCTAGCGCCTGCTTTCAAGGGTCCTGAAATGATTTCAAAATTTAGATCCAAATCCCGTAAACACTTTGCCATATGACTGACTTGACTTGCATGAAGCAACACTTGCCGGCTCTCTTTGAGGTTTCTTGTAAAGAAAAGCTGTACATGTGCTAAAGTGTTTGCAGAATCAGCTCCTTGGAGCTAAATTCTTATTTTGAATAGTTCCACTGCTCTTCCTACAGTCACTGGCCTCTTGGGGACATTCAGGCTTCTTTTAGGGTGGAAGAGCTTTAGGTTTTTGGGCTGCAGTAAGCCAATGCTGCACTGCTTGCTGCTCTGAGACCTTCCCTCTGCCCCGATAAGAGGATCAGAACAAATCTGCCTGCACTAAGACTGCCTTTCCTGGTGAGTGACTGTTGCCAAGGGATTCACGGAGCTGACATAACCTTAAGTATACTGAAATCAAAGGTAATCTGGTACCCAGAAACTACATAAAGAATGTGCCTGATCATCTGTTTGCAAGTTCTTGGCAGATTTTCCAATGGAGAATGTTTCTAGCTGATTTACTTAGACCTTAATGCATGTTCCTAGGAATGGCACACTGAATTTTTCCTGAAGAGCTGGTGCATATGGCTTGGTACAGCCAATAAGCCATATAATCAGCATGTATGCTTAGTTTTGCTACTAGACTGAGACTCAGGGTGTTTTTCATTTTGTGGGGATTTTTTTGTTTGGTTGGGTTTTTTTTGTTTTTATTTGTTTGTTTGGTTGGTTTGGGGTTTTTTTGGGGGGGCGAGAGTGTTTGTTTGTTTGTTTGTTTGTTGAGATTTTTTTGGCTTGGGTTTTTTTTTGCAATAAGTATTTCCCAAAAAATCCTCCCCATGCTAGAATTTAAATGAAATCTTCATACACATTTGTAAAAATTATATGTGCCAAAATGTTGGGCACATTTAGAAAAGTTAAAAAAATCAGATTTGAAAATAATTATTTAAGTGTACTTTAAGTGGGTATAAGATCCATCCTGAATAATGGAAAATCAACAACTTTATCAAAACCAGTATGCATCTGCAGGATGTCTTCATATCAATGAAATGCAGCATTTCTAAGAGAAATAATTTAATGAAACTTGTTGTATGATTATATCCAAATTGTGAAGCTGACAAGGCATTAATTGTTACAGCAGAAAACAAAAAGCAAATCAGCTCTATAGAAACATGCAGCAGTCATTTTGTCCCTAACAATTTTTTGCTGTCTTTTACAGTTAATACTTTTACACTGTCTCAGAGAGAATCAATTTCACAGAAGTGGGTAATTTGAAACTAAGAATTTGGCATCACAGACCACTAGATAGGCAAATAGACACCCAAAGCCCAAAATACACAGTTACTGTTCTCCTAAACATTACCAAAATGTGCGTTCTTACTGACAATGTGAGCACCTTGGTACATAAAATCTCAAGGAAGGGAGCAAATAGTGTCTCCATGTCAAGAAGAGATATCTCAGCAGTCATGTGTTAGATGGAAAGGAGTAGGTGCAGGAATAGCAGGGAAGAGAGGGATAGGTAGGGAACTGACAGTAAGAGGGTTATGCACTAAAGGAATCAAAGGAAAAATTATAGGATAGGGAAAAGGCAAGATATAAAGGGTGAATAGAGAAAGAGCAAAAGAGGAGAGAAAGAGAATGAGAAAGCAGAGGAAGATAACATAAGGTAAGAAGAAAGTGGAAAAGGAAGAAGAAAAAGTCCTGAGGCTGGGGGTTAAAAAGAACAGGATAATAGGAGATTCATTTGAGAAAAAAAAATAGAAAAGGGGACAAAACAGTGTAAGGCAGTTGCAAATTGATGTGCCCTTTGTTTTTTTGTTTTAAGGGAAGCCTAATTCCAGGTCATAAGGTTAGTTAAAAAGCACACAAGGTTTTTCTAGAGGTGCATGTAGATACACTTTCATAGGAATAGATGCACTTGCACCCAAATGGACATCTTGAGCAGCCTATAAACTGTGCCACAATCCCCTCCAAAAAACCACAGCTGTAAACTGTGCACAAGCACACGTGGCTGTGGTAAATTGAGCCCAGTTGTGATAGATGGTTCTTGGCTGCTTAAAGATATTGCCCAGACATCTTTCATCCCTTCTAGTCAGCCAGCTACAGTGGGAAAAGCACAAGGAAAGGGAAAACAAAGTCCAGAGAGGAAAGGTTTGCCCAGAGGCCTTAATATTGGCATAGGGAGGAGAGAGCAAAAATAGTTGTGGAGTAAGTAATTATTAAACTAGCTACCTGGAAAGTAAAATGAAATAAGGCAGAAGGATGAACAGAGAAACTTTAGGATGTATAACAAAACCCTCCTTCGATGCTATATGCAAAGAAACAGGTAAAGATTGCTGATAAATTTTTAGGAAGACATTGCTTTGGGCTGGTACATGGATTCATACGTTTAGATGTTACCTTAACGAAGAAAAGCCTCAAACCTCCCCTGCCCCCAAACCCACCATGAAAACAAATGGAGGAGGAGAGAAATAAGGGAAATCAAAGCAGTACAAAACCAGACTACTTTCTCCCCTTCTTTTTCTTAGACTTGTTCTTAGCTGAAGTACAAGACAGTTTGCTGATACAGGGACTGCATTTCTATCGCAATTCCCTGCTTTGATTTGTGAAGATTTTTTTTCAGTTTTGGCACTTTGGTCTGCAATTTCCCAGTAAGCCCCCTTCACTTATAAAATAAAAAGTAAAATCTTTCGGATGAAAGGTGTTGAGGCAATGCTGAAAACAATGCTAAATTTTTTTTTTTTTTAATTAAGACACTTTTCCCATTTCTAGATACTAGGTCTCATATTTATGTGTGCTCCTTAGTAATGGGGTTTTTTTTAAAAAAAAAAGCATCCAGCATAAACACTAAGTTTTTTTGTGAACTTTGTGAGTAGGGTTTTTTTGCTAAAATTCTTTTGTTGTGGGGATGAGGAGTTATATATCTTCCCAGCCTCCTGAAATTTCCAAATTTCCCCCATCTGATAGAGACTCAGAGACTGCTTTCTGGCAAGTTTCCAGCTGCCAACTGAAGTTCCAGTCAGTAATGGCATTCTCTTAAAACATGTCAAGTGTAGAAGTTTTATGATGTACTGTACACACGTGCTACTAAAAATTTGCAGCAGGGCAAGTCATTTGTAATGAACTTTTTTCACTTGTGAATTATCTGCAGACAGACTGACTTTTTCTTTCCCCTAATCTGATTTATTATTTGCAGTTTGTTTCCAATTTCCATGGGTAATTTTTGATCTGCACTTTTTTCCCTCCACCATCTTTTAGTTTTGAAATTCTGATAGCAAAAATTTGAAGTGGGGTTGGTCGTTTGGTTTGTTTTTTGTGACCTGATTGGATGAGGTAAATTCTCTAGGTTTGTATTTCTGGTGGACATAGCCTCATCATAAGTTAGATACTTTTGATATGCCATGAAGTTTGATTCCATCTAAGAAAAGACAAAAAGCACAGCATAAGCTAATCAAAACTTGTGCTTGGATTTAAAAAGAAGTTTCTACTTTGCTACAAATACAGAGATATTTTTTTCTAAATTGTCACAGACTTAGTCTGCTAAAACAATAGAAGCTAATATTTGCTGTGATTAAATTGCAGCTTGCAGGGACAGAAGTCAGAGGAGAAGCCACCAAAAGATCCCGTTTGCTATAACAGAGTTACAGCATCACACATAAATATGGCCTCTAAACCACTGCGGCTCCATTGGGTGTTTATGTTTCTGTGACAGTGAGAGCAGAGGATGTGGGAACAGCCAGTTTCCACATTTTTGGGAGTGGGATTTTTCCTCTGCCTTTTGAGGGGTCTATCATAGCATCTACACCAGCACCAGGGATGCAGGACAGCTGTGGTTGTGGGCTGGGGTTGCAAAAGCGAGGCAGAGACCACAAACAGGGTCCCGTGTTCCGGGACATCAAGCAAATGTTTAATGTTGAGGCATGTTTTATGTCAATCAAACATGTAAACCACTGTTACTGTTACTGGGACTACAGGAGCCCATAAAGATGCACTTTTAAACCTTTAAAAGTAAGGTTCCGTAATTACAGCTCATAGAACCCTCCAGGTCCCAGGGGTGCCTTTCTGCTTTTAAGATACCCAAGGCAGATGAGGTAAAGGAGAAAAAAACCTTCCTTAAAGCTCTGAGGGCAGAAAAATGCAAACGCTCTCCAATTCCATGCACAAACCTCTCTCAAACCTTGATTTATTGGCTTTAATAACTGTGGGATTTCTCTCTGCTTTTTGGCTCGAGAAATTGAAGCTATGAGGCTGTGAGAATGTCTTTCTTCCAGAATAATCTGCTCTAGTGCCAGTCATTGGGGGAAGCCAGCAGAATCCCTTTATTTGAGCTGCAGGATCCTCTTTTTAAACTCCTTTTAAATCTAGCTTGATCCTAAAGCAGCCTCCTTTCACAATGAAAAGGCCTCTTCTGGGTAGCGAAATGCGAGGCTCTGCCTCACAAAGAGGTGCGAGAGGCTTGGCTGTGGTTAATGTTGCGTAACAGTTTTGTGACACCTCCACACTTCTTCATGAGCGAGACAGCTGAGCATCAGCACACTGACTTTCCTAGAGGCTCTGCAGGTCACTCACTGTGCTGGATTTCCCCGGGAAATAATGATGGCTCCTACCAGAGAAATAAATGATAAGAGGAATAAGACATCTGAACCTCGAGGAGGCGTGGAAGCCACGTATTTAAATCAGATTGCTCAAGCTGTTATCATCCACTGTCTTTCATCATCCCCCCACCCCAGCAGGCACTGCTGCCTTTGAGGTAGAACCCCTCAGTTTCTCTCCTGACCACAGGGTGTGGACTTCACCTCCCTGCCAGTCTGGAAGTGGAGAGCAGACTCGAGGCAAGTCCCACCAGCTGATTTCACCCTCCTGCCACATGTCCAGGGCACAGGACAATTTCCAGCCACCTATAGGGTATCCATTCCTTGACCACTGGGCTTTGGCAGGATTTCTCCTCTGCGGGGTTTTGTTTTCAGCTGGACCTGCAAAATCCCACTTGGATTTTTGCATTGCATTTGGATTTAGAGACAGTGTCAGAAGTGCAGGGAGAAAAAAGTTGACAGTGCAGTATAGTGCAGTTACTGGATAAACTACATTATTTTCCCAGGTATATCTTTAAACTGAAACAAGCCCCAGAGGTCACAGCAGCACTTTTTGAAATTCACTATCAGCTGTAACTCACAGGGGTCCATGGACTGGCTCCACAGGAACAAAACTTTCCACTGTCTTCCCCAGCGTGATGAGGGCAGTTAGCATTGGTTGGGAATTTCCCAAAAAAACACCCTGTTGTTATAAAATGCCAGGTCATTGGCCCTGATATTTTCATTAAAATAAAGGTTTTTGAGGTCTGACATAAAAACTTTGAACAAAACAAAAGAGAACATGGCAAAATAACTTGCTTTTCAGGGCACTCCCACCTGAACTGGATGGAGTTGAGAATGGAAACTGTATTTTTCATATTAAAGGCGAATTTCCAAGCATCAGGCTTGGAAGAGAGATGTTAGCTTCTTTTTTTTATGGGAAAACAGAGCTGACTGGTCTGAGTGTTGCAGTCATTAGGACTCAATAAATCTAGGCCTTCACAAATACGAAAACTTTCCTGTTCTCTAATGAAAAGCTTGAAAAACAGTCAATAAAAAAAATGTCTAATTTGCATTTTGTGTCTATCCAACCATTTATTTACATGTATGAATATCTTTTAATAAGGAAAACAAGAGGAGGAATAAATTCTGATCTAACTATACATTGTTTTAAGGGAAAAATGAAAAAACACAATCATAAAACAAAAAACAACAACAAAAAAAAAAAAAACACAAAAAAATCAAAACAAAAGAAAAAAACCCCAAAAACACCCAAAAAACAAAAACAAAAATAAGCCCAGGAAATTCCAAGCTGAGGTTCCCAGTAGACAGTACATCTGTCACTTGCATCTTGATATGCTTTCCCTTTCCCATGACAACAAGAATTTCCATTATGAGGATTCTCTTTAACTTTGAATTTCCTGATTTTTGTCACAATGGGGAACAGTTTTAATGCTCTACATGTGATGAGCAGTTTTAATCGCTTGGTTGGCTATTGGAGACTAGACTAACACTATTTTACACAACCCTACACATTTCCAAGTTAGTAATTTCAGGGCTGAAGCGTAACTAGACTTTCCTGAGCTGGCACTAACACTGGCAAAGAGACCTGGGTGCACTGAGCACCTTCTTTTCCCTGCAGGAGGGCTCCTCTCTACTTGCCGGGCTGCTTTCCCTGGCCCCTGGCTGCTACAGACTCTCAGGGTTTATTTGCAGTGTGTGATAATCTAAATTCCTCATGAACACCTTCCATCACTCGCTTGCTGATCCGTGTCCTGTTCTTTTGGCTGAATTACGTTTTAAAGTCTCTCCTGGCTTCCCTCAGTCGGGTCTGATGCTGTCTGCTATGAAATGACCCTTGTCCCAAATGACTACCACTCACGTTTGCCCTAAAAAAATACAATGTACCTATAGTGTGAAAGCAAATAAGCCACATGTCGTATTAGCAAGTATGTGCAGTTAAAGACCAGCAGACCAGAAAAGACCCACCTCATATTGTCTTATGATTCATATTTGAATATTTCTTCCCTCAGAGGTGGGAAATCAGTCAGATACGGTCTGTGTGGCCCTTTCCCACCAGTCCTGAGTGACCAATAATTAATTTATGCTGAATGTAATTACTCCCTTGTTAACAGTAGTTTTTCTGCACTTTCTCTCGGTTGGCTCTGGAGACGTACATGTTGAGTGTGATGTATGACTCCTGGCACAGAATGAAACCCTAGTCCTGTGAAAAGACATAGATAAAGTGAGGCTGCTCCATTACTCGCTAATGAATTTATAGGCTCACTGCTCTTATCTGAAGTGCAGCAGAGAAAAATTCTTAGAGGCTATTAGTGTAGTCTTGAAATAAAGATATTGGGACTTGGGTTTAGCCATCCTTCTCTGTCCTGTCACTTCAATAGGCACTTCAAAACAACAACAACAAAAAAAAGTTCTTAATCTAAAGGCAGGAGAGCAAGACAGACAACTGCTGTGGCCTGGGCTACACATTTGCCAAAAAACACCAGGGCTGGAAAAGCAAGGAATAATGAAAGCCCTTCCCACGTGATGATCCATTAATGGCACATAGGCGTGTGCAGAGCGGCGCGGTGCAGCGGGGGATGCATTACAGACCCTGAGCTGCTGCTGCTATTGTGTTTCAAAGCAGTAGTCATGTTAATGTGGTGCTGGCAGGCAGACATGGGCCTTTTTGGAAGGCACTATAATAGCTTCCTAGAAATTAAAGACAGAAGGGGCTGGCGAATCATATACCCTGTCTTCCTAAATGCTGCAGGCTGCGGGGATTCATGCAAATATCTTATACCACTACCAGTTAAGGCAAACATTCCAGCCTTAAAAACATGATCTTGGTGTCAGCAGCAGAAGAGATCCAGGACCTGGAGCCTCCTGCATGAGAGTCCCTTGCGCTGGTGGGGTACAAAGCAGATTTAACAAGCTCAGACAATCTTACTGTATAAAAACTATGCCCCAGGCCACAGGGGTAAGTAGAAAACCCCCAAGATGCAGAAAGTCTGGTCTAGAAGAGAAATTCTTCATCAGCTGGAAGGTCAACATGCAGGCTTGGGCTAGCAGACAAGGCACATCAACAGTGGTGGGAGCTCCACATGTCCATTGGTGAAGGGGATTATCCAGTGGAAGCTGTGTGGAGAGGAGCTTAGGAGTTGAACTATTGACGAGGAGAGTTTGGGAGGAAATACTTCCTGATGTTACCACATGGAAAACTGCTTGGTTTGGCACATGTGTGGGAAGTTTCTTGAAGGCAAATAAAAAAATTACGTGTGTCAATAGTTAGCTGTTGTGCAGAAACCTATATTTTAAACCATAGTGGGTAACAAAGGCCCAGTTGCAGTCTGCTGGGTAAAATTTGATTTATACCAGTCAGCAGACCCTAGAGAGCTAACCTGATACTGCCACACACTGAACGGGGTAGATGAGAAGATCCCTAGGAGGATGGTGGGAGGCTCAGATGACAAGAGCTGTTAGCTTCAATATAAGTTGAAAAGAGCAAATGTGAGAAGATATTTACAGCTGAAATCACCAAAGCAAGTACTAAGCGGCCACCAGGAAGGGCATTGCTCCAAGGGTGGCATTGGCCTGTTGAGGAGAATTTGTCTAAGAAACTGTGGAAGAAAGCAATAGGTCAAACAGGGATTGTGACACTGGTCTGCATATCTCCAGCACTGCTCCTTTGGTAACATGGGCAAGCAGGGTTAGAAGAGATGATTAAAGTCATTTTACCCTCCTGCAGCCACAAAAGGCATTCCAACTCTACAACTGTATTTTAGAGACAGTGACCATGAAAAGATGCTGCCTGGTCTCAGAAGGTCTGATCATGTGCCATGGTGGCCCAGGCACACTCACACGGTGGAGGGTGAGGGAGACCAGATCTGCTCTCTGCTTCAGATCTGCTCTCCCTGTCTTTCCCTTGTTGCAGACTTCCTCCTGGTTTGCCTCGAAGAAAATGGGATTTGGCTTTTGCACAGCCTGGAGAAGGGGCAGGTTTTCACTGTGGGCTAGTGGGGATGGAGGAGGTGGGTGGTCGAGAGTCTCAGTCGGGGCATCCTGGCAGGGCTGGCAGCCGTGGGGCTGCTATGAGCCTGCCTGGCAGGACACAGTGGACTGCAATTCCTTCCCTTCCTCATGGCCTGGCTTAGTGCACAGGGCTCCTGACCGCAGCCGTGGCTTTTTTCATGGAGAACAAAGCTCTTTTTATTTCTTTTTTTTTTTTTTCCTTTGGATTTGGCTGTTGGAAAGGAGGTAACAGCTATTTGCACCACGAAACACAGGCTGAAGAATGAGTGTGTCAGCCTGAGTCCCCTTGGCAGGGCTTCTCTGACTGCCAAAGTGAGGCAGCAGTGCATTAGGAGGCCTGCTAATTGTCAGTGAAGACAAATTGAATAGATGTGGATTAATTGAGAGCCTCTACTATTGTTTTTCTAGAAGAAAACTTTTTGCTTCTAGGAAAGAACTGGGGATGGTGTTTCTGCTCAAGCACAGATTTTTCTTGGTCAGACATTCCACAGGTCTTCTGGGGCTATACAAAAACCTACGGACATTTCCAGAAATGTCCTTTGCCATTGAATTCTCATCAGTACAATGCCAAATATCAGAAGGGTCAGTTTGCTTTTGGAGACTGTCATAATTACATAGCCGACAATTAAAATGTTTCTTTAATATAAGGCATGAACACACTAATGAGCTGGATGCTTTAGCAGAAAGAGAACTGACTTCACATTTTGAAGGAAAAAGACTTGTTGTAATGGATTGTCTCTGGTGGGCAAGGAATTATAAATCACCTCCTGGAAGACAGTGGAAAACACAAGTAAAACAGCCCACCTGCTCCCCAAAATCAGTTTTAAGATTTTGAATCATCTAAAGCAGAGTGCATCAGATTTAAAGCAAGACAAAACCTCCTTCACTGATAATAAAGGCCTCTGCCAGGAGAATTCTGTCTGAAAGCAAAAATCCATTTTGCACAGCCAAGAACCCCTGTACTGCCGGCAGCAAAAGGTTTTGGCATCAAGGTCCTGAAATGGGGGCAGCTACGTACAGTATAGGCTTTGACAAAAGAGAGAAAGTATATATTTTAAATTATTTTATGCATGCAGCTTTCATTTCTTAATCTTTATATCGTTTTATATTTTTAATACCACCGTTTCTGCTGTGCAACTGCTTAGAGAGAAGGAATGGTTCATTTGGGTAACATGGGAACTTTTTTGGCATTGCTCAACATTTACATCTAAGCTGAATGTGCATGATTTTTTTAAGCATTAAATCTTACAAGAGGAAGGAAAAGAAAGAAGAAAAGTTTTCCTTTTCACACCACACCAGATCTAGTTGAGACTGGATACATGGAGTAAATACCAAGAGTGAAATTCTAGCCCCATTGAAGTTAATGGCAAAATTCCCATTGACTTCAGCTGAGCCAGGATTTCACCCTTTGAGTATTTCCAGCTCAACCAGAAGCAGGAAATACTGGAAAGCTCTTGACAGAGCCTGTTCTCATGGTATTTCCAGTCCAGATTTTCAGGCCCTCTTACTCTGCATTGTTTTGATCACACAGTAAAGTAAGAAGGGTGTTGGGAATATGCTGTGCTAGAAATACTTCAGAAGGTAAATGTAGAAATAGAAATGAGATTGAAATTAAAAAGGAAAAAGGATGAATGAGGTGACTTCATCTAGAATGTGATATAGTGAGTTTTGGGTTGACTTTATTAGCTCACTATTACATAACAGAATGGTTGTAACGTTCTGTGGAAATGACATATGAGCTGGTATACTACATTTATATAATTTTCACTGAACATAACTCCTGCACAATATGGAAATCAGATCTTTACCCCAAGTCTCACTGTTGTGCTGTAGCTGCACACAAGGCTTTCCCAGAGCTCCTCTGTGCTTCTGTTGCAAAATGCCTCAGGAAGGACAAAAGCTGCAGAATACAGTAGTCTTTCATGTACAGGTAGTTAAAGGGAAATACACCGGCTCTGACCTGAAGGCCTTGGGCAGGAAAGGGGCTCTCTCTGCCACCATCTGTTGGCGAACAGGGGAAGAAAAGTGTGTTGAATGTTGTCATCTCACCAACCCATGCCCTAGCTTCACAGACACTCCCCAGAGAAAAATTTTTCTCCTTTTAGCTGCAGTATCACAAAGGTGACGTAGCGGCACAGAGGCTGCATTCGCACTCATCCCTACCCAGAATCCCTCTGTGAGTTTCACAGGATTGTCCTGCACCAGTACAAACAGTGCCTCAGCCCATCAGTGAAAGGAACAGGAAAATAACATTATTTTATAGGAAAAAGTTAAAGGAAAGGCTCCTAGAGCAATATTTGGCTTCAGTTGTGCCTCCCCAAGGGATCCTGTGCACTCAGCAAAACTTCATAGTGTCCCAGTATGAACACAATCTCTTCCTGCCATGGTGTTTCACTTTGCCTTGCTGCCTTTCTCGGGGTTTTCCTAACACCAGACCTTAGGAATTGCTTGCTTGGCTCAAGTTTTCACCTGTGTTCCCATACACGACAATCCACCCTGAGTGCTATTTTCACTTCCTTCTCGAAGGGTGGGTGGCTACAGGATTCATGTTTCTCTTTCTCTCTCCCATCTTCCCCTCACTCTATGAACTTTCATTTCTGTGGGGAGCTTGCCTTCGGGATGGAAACACAATCTCTATCTAACCACAGGGCTATCTGTTACAGCTTTGGATATTCTAGATGTCCGTAATGCCCCTCATGTTTTCACTAATTTTCAATAAATGTCATGTTCCAAAAATATCCATCTGTCAGATAACTTCTTCCTAATTATCCACTTAATACAGGCAAAAGCAATATGCCAGGGCTAGTCGCAGGCAAAATTAGAAAGTGTTCCTTAGGCATGAGGATTATGTCTGTAAGAGCTCACATCAGGATTTTGGCCTTCACTAGCCACTGAGGATAGCCACAGTGGATCTCACTGGGTAAAGAGAAGGTATTGCTGGTGAAGCACATTTTGTCATTAATTGAGTTACTTCTTTTCTAACACCAGTAACTGGTACAATTTCTAGAACATTCAGACATGATTTAAAGATATGAAAAGCAAGACTCTCCCTGACCTTAGTAAGTGTTTTCTGAACAGTAATTGTGAAAAAGCAATTGTTTTCTTCCATTTTCATTTGCCTGTATTTTAAGCTTTCAGCAAATTGTTTTGGCCATGCCTTTCTTTGGTTCTTTAGTAAGTGGAGTGTAAGTAACCCAGTTTCTCCTGGTGAAGGTATTATCCAGTGAAATCAAGTGGCTTCTCAGTCTTCTTCTTGATAACTTAAACAGATTGAATTCTTTGAGTGCTTCAGCGTGGGGCGCTTTCTTCAGTCTCTGAATCATTTTTACGGCTCTCTTCTGCACCTTCTCCAGTTTTTCAATATCCTTTTTTATAATGTGAATATCAGCAGCCCATACGGTGCTGCAGCATCTGATTAATAGGCTGTAGATAAATTTCTTGGTCTGTTTTCTGAAGCCTACACTGAGTTCCTTTTTACCTCGAGTAAAATCCTTGCTGTTCCCCTCACAGGCAGGAGGCTGATCTGCACGATCTGTGTCAGGTGGGGGCAAACATGCCCTGCCTTTGGTGGGATGCAGCCAGCTATGGGCTGTCTCAAACCCAGCCAGGAAGTAGACCCAGCGAGCACAGAAATATGCTCTGGTTCACAAGCCTGGCTAGAGGTTGCTCCTATTACTTTGGGCTCAGCTCCAGGCTAAGCTGGCGACACAGCTTTTGGGCAGAGCACAGGGAGGGCAAGTTCCTGCCTCTCAGAAGGCTATGGAGAGGCTCTTGGGTTGGTTTTTTTGTCCTAATACTGAGGGCAGAGACTATATAATTTGTTAAGTATTTAGTGGTGAAGGTATTTAGAAAAAGAAAATCTAAGTACAGCTATTCAGCGAGCCTAGAAATGATGGGAGAATAAGCTTATTTCTCTTTAAAAGGATGCCAGGTTTATTGCTGCTGACAGCACCTGGCAAAACTCTTACAAAACTGCATAATGTGAGGGGGAACTCCTTGATTTTTTGGTAGAAGCCTTGCATGAAAGGATTTGTCAGTCTGTAAGTTCAGACTACACATTCACTTATTTAGCAGAGCAGGATGACATAAGTGCCTGTTTCAAAGAAATTCTGCCATGCCTTTCATTGCTAGGATAGCCTTTAGTTTTTCATATAGCTGCAACTTCTAAAAAAAAAGAAGAGAGAAAGAAATGATAGCAACTATTCTTCATAAAATGTACAACCCATACGTGAGAGAACACTCACAGGGCTCTCAGAAAAAACGTGAAAAAACTCTGTTTTTCAAACAGCACAATTAGAGATGAACAAGGTACCTGGAGAGCAGACCCCCAGCTGCTCTTTTCCTGGGTGCTGGGGCAGACATGGCCTTGGGTTGCTCCTGTGCCCATCCATCTTGGGATGTCCATGGCACAGCAGCCAAGGAAGAACCACATCTGTAACGACAGTGGCTCCTCAGACCTCATCTGCCACAGTGGCTGCTGCAGACCATAGGCTGAATTTAGAGATGCAGGACAGGGCCCTGAGAGGAGACAAGGAAATGAAGTAAGACAAAAGGCTACCCACAGTAAGATGAATAGTGGTTCTGACTATGCTGGTGAGAGGCAGGAGTCTGAGGAGAGCAGACTCACCCTAAGAGCAACAGAAGGAGAAAAAGGGACATGTATGGATATGGTGGGGCAAAAGGAAGAGCAGGGAGCTTAAGCACAGGAAGGTGCCCTCCAAGAAGTGGAGAGGCCTGAGGCAGCACTGGGCTGCTATGTTAGAGTTTCTTGTTAAAATGATTTAAGGAAGGAACATGCCTGCCCAGCCTTACAGCCTGAAGTCTGCAGCTCTGAGAGTGAAGCTGACTTGGATCCACTGCATGCCAACTCTAGGGGTAAAAGAAGGAAGGTGCCCCTTTCCTCTGACTGAAAAATATACAGTAGGCAAGAGTGTGCCTTAAAATACAACCACAAACTGTGATAAAAACAGCCCAAAGCCAAGCCCAAACTTTTTTGGACGTGGAGGCCTCTATTAACATAAGAGATGAAAACCAGAATCTCATCTGGCCAATCTATCCCCCATTAAAAGCCAGTTTCAGGAAATCCAAGTACTCCCTCACACTGGGAGGGCTTGGGCTCAACCTGCTCAGATTAGGAATGCAGCTATCAGCTCAGGAGATGAAGATTGATGTAGTTCTGATCCTAGATGCAGGGTTTAATATGAGGACATTTTCTGTGGGCAAGCCAGATGCTCAGTCAACACTGAATGAGAGGGAGCTCAGGAACTGCTCTGCCTCTGCTGTGCTTTTCCCCTGTAGGATCATTACAGATGGAGTTCCTCCTTCAGTGCACTCCCAGACAATTTGCTGGTTTTGTCCAGTCCTCCTTAGTCAATAATTTATTTTCCTCTCAGATGTTTCCTTGTACATGCTTGATGCATCCAAGCACATTCCTGAAAACGTTTACTTTCCTGGTCTATAAAAGTGTTAAGAGTATTAAATGATAATATGGGGCTTAATTTCTTAAAGTGAGGCACAATGAAGGTATTGGTGCAGGATGTTGGAACACTTGCCTGTGAATGATGGCAGGGCTTATAATTTTATTTGTGATGCATAGAAACAGAAATACATCTGTGGACAAGACCTATGGTCATTGGCAACGGGTCATTTTAGCAGCTCCCCCCACTCTTCATTCAGGTGAAGAGGCATCTGCCTCTGCTATGACTCTCACCTAACAAATGAGGTAGTGGGCAGCTTTAAGATGTTTGGGATTGGTGTGCCATGTGAAGCCTCAAAGATCCTTGCTGAGTATGGGAATTTGGAGCAAAACTTCATGCAACCTAACCACGGTTGTTACAAACAACCTCACAGGCTTTAGAAAACAGTTCTCTTTCAAACCTAGGTTGCTTGGTTTTTTAGAGAGTTGTTTAAATTTAATGTTTTTCTGAGTGGACTTTAGAAGCCATATTGTTTAGGGAAATAGTCTATTTGTTAACTTTGATTGCATCATATTTCTGGAAGAAGATAGATTAAGAAGCTTTTAATGCATCTGATCTCATTTGGAAACAAAATTCAAAGACCTTAAGAGAGGTAGGTGGAACATTTCTCTGTCAACTATTCACAGATTCTAGACATACTCAAAACTGTTTTGTTTTTTTGAAAGGTTTTTATTTTAGTGCTTTCTATCAAACTTTGAAAATATTCTGTCTCAATACCTTTACCTTGAATTTAAGAAGAAAATTTTTTTTCATCTCTTAGGAGAACAATCATGTTTTCTAACAACTTCTGCAGTTTAAAAAGAGAAACTAAACTCTTGTATTTTAAAGGAAAAGGATTCTGCCAAATATTTCCTTTTTTTTTTTTTTTTTGTATCAACAGTCTCGAGGTTTGACTTGGATAGCTCTTTTTTATTATTTCTCTGGAAGAGGCCATTTTTTTTTTCCAAAAACATATGCATTGCTACTAATAGTTTGGCTTTGATGCAGCAGGATTTTTCAATAAAAATACCTGAATTATTCCAACAACTATTAAGGATATTTATTTGCCTCCAATTCTCCTTCATCTCTTGAACAAAAAGCTTTCAAAACTTTTTGAATGCAGAATGAGTTTACAGCTGGCCTCCTCCTGCTGTTTGTTTTTAAGAAATAATACGCAAATATTGTATTATTTGTAAGATCATAATGCTCAGATTACGTCTGCTACAGATTAGTGCTATCACTAAAACTGGCAACGTGCTCTTACTCAAGATGGGCGACTCAGCAAGTCCTGCAGATAGGGATGTGGAGTGACTTGGAACTGAGGCTTTCTAGATTTCTGCTACATTTTGCACTTCCTTAATGTCATCATCGTCGGGGGGAAAAAGAATGGTTCTCTTTCGGAAGTTGTGACATGATCAAGCTGGCTTATAGATAATGTGATGATTGAACCTGGAGGCAAACATGGCAGCTGAAAAGAGGGTTCTGTGCATTTTTTTGGTTCTACTTTATTTTAAGATTTTTTATAAAAAGGAAGACTTAAAGATCCTGATTTACAAGAATGACCTGTCTATACAATAGCAGAAGTTACAGCTGGAAAAAGTAATTTATCGGTTTAGCTCCAGAAAGGCTTAATTTTATAATCCTCCTCTTTCTCATCTGGTTCCTCCTTCAAACTTGAAGCCTTTCCAGGGCAGACCATTTTTTGTCTTTTATTATAAATATTGTGCATTCTCTTTTTACTTTTCAAGGACATGCGTTGTCTTAGAAGTCAAAATAATGCCATCGCTTCTGAAAATATTTTCATTTTCTGACATGTACGGAGGTGCCACAAAGCAGTGCTGACAACTTCATCTCTCGCATTCCACAAATCTTATCAAGATATATCATCAGAAAACCACACGGGCTATATCCGGGCTCTGACAAACCTGAAACATGGCCTGCCAGCCACAGATAAGGCTTGAAATGTTGGTCAGTGAAAAGGTGATAACAGCAACAAGGATCAAATGCATGTACAACTTCACCTTTAGACAGCTGTGGTTTTTGGCTGAGCCACGACGTTGGAGAAATCTTTGCTCTGCCTTCGCTTGTGCCCCGACATGCTGCGTGCTGCAGGCTGGACACACGGCATGGCCACAGCTAGGGCCAGAGGTAGCCCACGTTTTGGGAGAAGCCTTCTGCAAATGTAAACCTCATGGGTCACGAGGAGTGCCGAAAAGCCCCACTGAAAGCCTGGTGCTATGTTCGAGGGATCAAAAGGATTCTGGTGCTTTGTTCTTCCAAATGTGGAGAAAAATTACAAAATGCCGCAACAGAAATAATAAATGCACCCCATCCCTTCCCCCTGAAAACCTCCTACAGGAGGTCTTGCCACCTTTTTAGTCCTCAGAGGGAAAATCTGAAACAAAAATAAAACTACTCAAGACCATTCCACAAAACAGTAAACTGGCTCTGTACTTATTTTTTGGTTAATCTTGGGATTTAAACATATCACTATTATGGTAAAAAAAAAAATGGAGTTCTTAAAAAAGAATTTATAATCATTTGCTTAATGGTGCTTTCCCCATGCCATCCGTTTCCAAACAAAGCTTAGTTTATGGCTATCATAAGAGATTATGTTCCCTTACAGTTGCAGTATTTCTTCTATAATGATTTATTTTAAAGGGCTTCACCATGATAGCTCTCCAACTTTGTTCCTTCCTGTATATCACTGTTCAGGGTCAAAAGCTGGAAAAAGGGCTGGTCCCAAAGGCCTAACATATTTCACCAGTGGAGACTCTGGCTTTTCACTTCTCCTTCTCTCCTCATCACTTTATGCTTAAAGAATAACAGATGTGGAAACATTTAGAAAAGAACTAATTGAATTTCACATAACACAATTTAGCATTGTTTGAGGAAGTACCTAAATCAACAGCACATTTTCTGAAAGGCCCAGCATTGCCTAATTAGAACACCAAACGTGTGACTAATTGGCCACACTTACACCAAAGGCTCTGTCGCAGATGAACGGCTGCCTATTCATCTTAGCTAAACTTAGGCCAGCGGTTTGGCTGTGAGGTAACTGTGGTTGTTTTAAATGAGCTGTGCCAAACATAACGGGGAAACTCAGCAATGGTAGGAGAACAAATCCATGTAAGAGCAGAGGAGTAATCAGGACGCTTATGCTCCGGCAGCACCCGGAGGATTACCAGGAGATTATCAGCACATAAATTATTGGATTCTTTGTGCTCTGTAATTGGGAAACTTAATAGCCTGCTCTTTATCATGTCTACTCCATTGTCTTTAAAAGCTCAGCATCTAATTAAAAAGTAAACTGATATTATCAGGAAAGGCTCCACTCTGCCCAGCTCTTGCCACCGCTGGGTCTGGTTTTTGCATGCAACAGGATGCTTTCTTTTCTTCCTTACTTCTTTTCATGCCTGCCTTCTTTTTCTCTCTCTTTCTTTCTTTCTTTCTCTTTCTTCCTCTCTCTTTCTTTCTTTCTTTTTCTTTCCTTCTCTCTTTCCTCCTCTTTCTCTTTTTCTTTCTTTCTTTCTTTCTTTCTTTCTTTCTTTCTTTCTTTCTTTCTTTCTTTCTTTCTTTCTTTCTTTCTCTCTTTCTCTCTTTCTCTCTTTCTCTCTTTCTCTCTTTATCTCTTTCTTTCTTTCTCTCTTTTCTTCTTTCTTTCTCTCTTTTCTTCTTTCTTTTTCTTTCCTTCTCTCTTTCCTCCTCTTTCTTTCTCTTTCTCTTTCCCTTTCTCCTTACCTTCTCCCCTCCCTCCTTCCCTCATTCCTTCCTTCTATGCTGTCTTCTTTCCTTGGCAGATGCAGCCACCTTAAAGAAATGAAGAGCACTGTGCTAAACTGTTTCTTACTGGAACATGGCATTGGTGCTGTGAGGATGCCTGGTTATGCCTGTTGCTGCTGACGGGAAAGCTGCTCCAGAAAATTTGAAGCTTCCAGAAAAAAATGCAAGAAATACTGTGCACAATGATGGGAGTTTCAGATGCATATAATAGCTCTCTTGCTCTGAAACACTACCTGCATTTCTTAGCTATCTGCTTTTTCTCTTGATGGGGTTCCTTTGCCCCACCTCTCTTGTTTCAGGGGACAGGTTGCAATCCAGCTCCCACAATGAAGCCTTGGCCCCCCCAGCAGAGTCTGAAAAGCTCAGAGCCTATCCCTGCCTCACACAAACAAAACCTGCCCAGAGAAAATGGTTTTCCCTAGAAGAAGAAATGACTGCAGATTGACACAGGAGTGAGGAGAGAGAGTGATTCTGAGCTAGGCCAAGTCCATTTCTGGGATAAGGGTCCATTTTTTCTCCCTGTGTTCGGAAGCATTATTTGGCTTGGGATAACTAGTTTAAGTGTGTGTCACCTAAGGCAACAATAATGGAAATGAAAATTTAATAGGCCACTAAATTAGGAAAGAAATTTAAGAAATCATGTAAATCATTGTCCTGTCCATATCTAGGTAATCAGCATGTAAATATTTGTTTAAAATCCTTCTATATCAGGTCTTTACTATGCTTGCAGGCAGCAAGGGATTTTTTTTAATATTTAACCTCAACCTTTCCTGAGTACTTAATCCTTTGATTTTTGTGTCCTATCTATCATGGACATGAAAATCAGAAGCCTTCTTCCTCTTTGCAGTGGTGCTTCACATATTTGAAAATCATTAGCATGTCCTTATTTCACAGGACTAAACAACTCCATTCATTCATCTTTCTTTAGGGGTCATGTTTTTTCTAGACCTCTGGTCAGTCCCTTTGCTTTCTTCCCTACTCCCATGCCATGGAACTATGATCTTTCAGTCTGTCAGCAGTGTCAAAGACTGGAGATCCCAATCCACCCAAAGAAACTGAGGGTGTGAGCCCACAGGTACCCAGTTAGTATCAAATAATGAGCCCCAAAATGACCTTTAATGATGCTGAAAATTATTTATATTCAGGAGGCTTAAGGTAGAATCCTTTAAAAAAAATGTATCTATTCAGTTTTTGTTGCTCATACTTTCATCTGAAAGCAAAAATTTGACTCCAACTAGTACCATAATTCATTAATAAAATCAGTCTGATAAAATCTGTCAGATACCTAAAAACATGATAGAAATACATATTTGTGTATGTGTGCATGCACATATGAGTCTGTATGTATAGTAAAGCTGCAGTGCTTAAAAACAAATTCTAATCTGCTTGTTTCAGTCTCATGGACCAGTTTTTCTGTTAGTTCTGATGTGGTAATTTTCTTACCACAAATTCTTCCCAATTTATATGGGAAGAAAGTGATGAAATGTTCAAAGCGTGCACAGCAGCAAGAACCAGTTGTCCCAACTTTCATTTTAATTCTGCATAATAGGAGCAACCTAATACCTGCAAACTGGAGGAAAACAAAATACAGAAGCAGCTCATTTCAAGTACCTGAGTTGGTGGATAATAAAAAAGTGTTAAAAACTACAAGAAAATATAACTGATACCTTCTTATTAATTGATCACAGGTATTAAAAATATCCGAGATGGTGATCTCCGTTGATCTCCAGGCAAGGGATTCCCCATAGGAGGGGTCACTTGATGTGCATTACCTGCATTATACACCACTCCTGGGCTCTCCAATCACTTGAACTCATACCCACCAGTCACACAAAAACTCTTCAAAGCAGAGCAAAGGAAAGCAACTTCCTCTGTCATGTTTTGGACATGTTGGCCCTATCTGTAGCTGACAAAGGATGGGCCATTTCTCCAAGACCTGGCCAGATTTTAGTGGTGGTGAGTGAAGAATTGGAACTGTTGCCTGCTTTCTTTTATGAACGTAGCTTCTTTCTATTGATGCCAACTCATAAAATATCTTTTAATTATAATGATTGATTACTCCCTTGATGAATCTTGACTCAGGTTTGGAGCCCAGTAACTTGTCGACACATCATACAGCTTGATCCTAACAATACATGAATAGACACTTGTTCAGGCATACCAGTCCTGTTCCAATCCCCTTCCAACCTCCTGCAAGGTTGCCCAGTGCTTTGGGAACACTCAAAACCAGCTTCCAAAAACAGTAAAAATCCCCATGGTGTGCAAACCAATTCAGCTTCTGCCCTTTCCTTCCAGAATTAGATAAACTACTCCACCCACTCTCTTGATTCAATTATTGTATCCGAATGGGCATGTATTGAAAATATCACCTTCTATCACTTAGAATTTGAAACTAAACCTTCTCTTCTGAAATGCAGGGTGGGTGGGTTTTGTCTTTTTTTGAAGCCAGGAAAAGCTTATTGTTTTTTTTTTAATCACTTGTAGCTGATGCTTCACTTGCTGTTGTTGTTTATAGATGCATCCTGCTCATAGACAAGAACCAGCCTTGCTGTGCTGCCTCTTGTCCCATGTTTGAGACCACTGAAGCCCCCTGCTAAGTCTAGGTAGAGTCACTGTGAGCAGGCACTAAATAGCTGAGTGCCATATTTACTTGGTTAGTGCTCTTGATTCACCTTTGATTCTTGTCCCCAGAAGGGAGAGAACATCCATTATATGTTGGTGTCTAAAATGAGTTGTAACTCATTGTCAGCTGCCAGTCAGAGTCATTCAGTTTTGCTGTTATTTCTACTCAAGCACAGTCACAGTCAGTACAGCATTTTGGAAATATCATGCATTGCATGGCTTGAACTGGCCACCCCAAGCTAGGCATTTTGCACATGTGAACATTTTGCCCTGAGCCTCAGCTTCTCTGCTGTAAAATGCAGCTAATTATAGCCCATGAATATTCATTTCAGAGATCCACTGTAAAGACAAACTATTTTGTGTTAACGAGGATGCAAAGGAAGGCAATGCCACAAAAAAGCCCATGAAGAAAAGAATAATTCTGCATCCTGTGCCAAGCATAGAACATTAATTTTCATCAAACTGCAGAGCATATTGTATAGCTAAATCCAAAATGCAGACCTAACTAATTGAACTATTATAACTTTAAGGGTGGAAAGGGACTATGTAGCACCCACTGTAGAGCAAAGAGAGGAGATAAGAGTGAAGCAGAGAGGATAAGGGAACTTGGGACATGGAAGAACCTGCAGGACTTCAGTCCTTCCTGAGCTTCCACCACAGAGGAGCTGAAGTTAAACCATGCACCCAGCCAGAAAGAGTGTCTCTTTATATTATCAAATGTCATTACAATATACAAATCATTCTCATAGTACACTGTAGATATAAAAATTTTCCTGGGTTCAAAAAGAAATTAGACTTGTTAATGGTAAAAGAATCCCCATGAAACATCAAAGTCATAGAGAACTGGAAGGTGGTATACTGCTGTTGTGGTTTTGAGCCCAGCTGGCCATGAAACACCACACAGTTGCTCGCTCAATCTCCCCTTTATTCTTCCTAACCCCGGCAGAATGAGGAGAAGAATAAAAGTAAAACTTGTATGTTGAGATAAGACCACTTTGATAATTGAAAATAAAAGAAAATATCACATTAATGGTAAATAATAATAATAATGATAATAATAAAAAGGAAAAAAGAACCCCAAGTGATACACAATGCAATAGCTCAGCACTGCTGACTGATGCCAACCCTCCTTCCCTAACCTAGATTGGCTGTCCTTCTGGATAACTCCTCTCAGTTTATATGCTGGGCATGGCATTCTGTGGTGTGGAATATCCATTTGGTCAGCTCAGGTCACCTCTCCCAGCTGTGCTCCCTCCCAGTTTTGGAGTTGTTTCACATACCTCTTCACTGGCAGAACATGAGACAAAGAAAAATGTCCTTGACTTTGGATAAATACAACTTATAAAGAAAACCAAAACATCAGGGTGTTATCAACACCATTCTTGTTCGAATCCAATACATAGCACTGGAGCAGCTACTGAGAAGAAATTAACTCTACTTTAGCTGAAATCAAGACAACAGATGAAAGCATCAATACACACACCCATCCTGTTCGTACATCCTGCTGTGTGTATGTACCCATGGTCACCACCAAAGACGAGAAGCTGAGACAGAGGGAGCTCTGTCTAAATATTGATATTATCATTCTTAGAAACATATAATCATTTAGGTTGCAAAAGACCACTAAAATCATTAAGTCCAACTGTTAGCCCAGCACTGCCAAGTCCACCACTAAACCATGGCCCTAAGAGACACACATGCACACCTTTTAATTACCTCCAGGGACAGTGACTCAGTCACTTCCCTGGGCAGCCTATTATAATGCTTGACAACACTTTCAGCGGAAAAGATTTTCCATTATATTCATTCTTAATCTCCCCTGGTGCAACTTGAGGCCATTTCCTCTTGTTCTGTCACTGATTACCTGGGAGAAGAGACCAACCTTCACCTGGCTACAATCTCCTTTCGGGCAGTTGTAGATAGCAACAATAATTCCCCTCCGAGCCTACTTTTTTCCAAGCCCCCTCAGCCACTTCTCTTAAGACCTGTTCTCCAGATGCTTCACCAGCTCCCCTGCCCTTCTCTGGACATGCTCCAGCCCCTCAATGTCCTTCTTGTAGTGAGGGGCGAAGAACTCTACACAGCACTTGAGGTACAGGAAGATGATCACAGTCCTGGTCCTGCTGGCCACACCAGGATGCTGCTGGCCTTCTTGGCGACCTGGACACATCCCAGCTCACGTTCAGCCACTGCTGATCAGCACCCCCAGACAGCTTTCTTTTCTTTTCAGCAGGTTTCCAGCCACTGTCCTTCCAGCCTTTAGCTCTGCATGGGATTGTTGTGGCCCAACAGTTCCTAGGAACTCTTTACAGCATTACAAGTGCCTCTCAATGGATTCTGGGATGTTTGGAAAAGGAATAGCACTTTTTTTCTGCATTAGTCATAGCAAAGGCATCTTTATGGCCCCTGTGTACAAGTCATCATGTAGTTCTTCAGGGAGATTTTATGAGCAGAGCTCATTTCCATCTTAGAATAAACAGGGGTTTTTCTTGCCATGCCCTACTGACATGATGAAGAGGATGTGAATAGCTATTCCTTTCAAATAGCGTGAAAACAGTTTCATTTGAATAGACAGGACCAATCCACTTGCTGTGCAGACTGCCCTACTCTTGTTCCTGAAGTGGAGATATTGCAGATTCAGAACTCCTGCTCCATAATGGGTACTGTAATGGAAACCAATTGGACTTGTCTTCACCAGCAGGAAGAGATTTCAACAATATATCTAAACTTAGAGGAGGAAAGCATTGTAAATTTAGCTATTGTTGCTGGTAATTATCCAGAATATATTTTTGTTCATTCTAAAAATGGCAGATTTAGAAACATTCCATATTCATTCAATAAACTAGAAGTGCTTTCAGATATTTGCTACCCACTTTGAGCTTCTCTCAGAATAATTTCCTGCAGTAAAGAGAACAGATGCTACACCCGAAATGATTATCTGTTGCAAACATGTATTTCATGGGCAGCACCTACTCTACACTTGATAGAACCTCTTTTCTACATTCCTGTTTTGTGAAGTAACCAAAGTCTTTGGACTTTGGATGTGCACAGAGTTGGATGTGCATGAGGTCAGTTAAAAAATGTTCCACACTCATGGACTTTAAGCCTGAAGATCAGTTTGGGTCCCACCATGAAAAAATGAACAGGATGACGAAAGCACCCTGAGGCCGATATTTGCAGCAGTTAGGACACTATTCTGTCGAAAATGCCAATACCTTTCCCAATGGCATAACAGATTTCAATACCCTATTTTTTTTCCTACAGCAATTGAAGACTAGAACTGATTTATGAAACAAACTTGCCTTTTTCTTCTTTTTTTACTCATTTTTCATATTCATTGTTGCTCACACTTAACCTTTTGACTCTAATTCCTTAATCTGCATGATGCACACAGAGGCTTTGTTCTTTCTGACAAGTCTTATCATTTTTTATCTCTGTCATCTATTTTTTCAGCCATTAGCTGGTCTCAGGCTCTCTGTATCTATAATCTGTTTACATTCTTCTTCATTATTTAGTATTAGTGTAATTCTTCAGCAATATTTCTCTAGAGCTAGTTTTTTTTCTTCCTGCCCTTTGCTTCTCCTGAGCCAAATTTCTGTGACAAAAAACCCCCAAACCTATCTGAGGATCGAGACACACTAGACATGTAATAGTGACTGTGTGCTAAAGCTTGGGCCCATGCTCTAAAGTCAATTAACTTACTAGTGTGGAGCCTGTTTGTGAGTTTCTGAGCCTGTGCTTGAATTCTTCAGGCAGTTTACTTCAGGGAAAAGTAACCTAGAAATTAACATTAGTAATCCAGCAATCAGGGGTAACTCTGTTGTA
Organism: Vireo altiloquus; assembly: GCA_013396875.1. NCBI lineage: Eukaryota > Metazoa > Chordata > Aves > Passeriformes > Vireonidae > Vireo > Vireo altiloquus. Next base: position 911,189 of record VZRF01015809.1, read on the forward strand.
ATGGGTGCTGTAATAAATATGTTTAAAGCTGAGTTTGGATTGCTCAGAGATTTTTAAAAGTTATTTATTTTGACCCAAATTTGTTTGGACGTTATTTATATGCATAGCGTCCCTTGGCACTGTGCTCAATCAAAACCATTAAAAAGATGTTGGCAAATATTACATCTTTCAATTATTATCACCTGTAACTTTTGAGGCAATAATGAAAATATTAAATGTTTGGCCTAAACTTCTAACTGAAATTCCCTTGGCAGTTCACTACATGTCTCCTCCAGCAGTGTTGCAATGTGCATTGAATGACATCCAACAGATGATGTTAAAAAGACATCAAGATCAGGAGATATTTATTCCTTCTAAACGCCCACATGACTGTAAACTGCTCACTTCATTAATCAACATTTGGGGTTTTAAAATTTCTTTTCTGTGTGAAGTCTTAGGCCATTTTTCCTCCTTAGTGTTCAAATTCAAATATTTTTCTGGAAATGTGAACCCATTACAAATATAATCTGATTTTCACCCTGACCCCAAAGGACAGAAGGACAAAAATAAATAAATAAAACTCAAATCCATTCCACAAATGGAGGCACGCAAAGACCAAAAGAAAATGTACCCACTAATTTGGGGCGTCTGTTTTACATTGCTGCAAATCAGGTCCCTAGACATGCAGCAAGCCAACTATATCTCATTACAGCTTGTCTATGAAGGCTTTTTTCCTGAAAAAGACATAGGATAAATTTGTGGTGGAACAACCATTCCAAAATAGTTTTACGAATAAGTAACTGTCGGCACCCATGCAGTAAGAGGTGGATTTAAGCACACTGCCGAGCACCAGGGTGGAGGTGCACGTGCTGGGGCTGGGACAGAGCCTGGCTGCTGGGGACATGACCCTGCAGAGACTGCCAGGTCTCCTTCTGGGTGCACAGCCCTCTTCTCTGCTCAGCAGCCAGCACTGGGTCCTGGAGGCCCTCACCTGCTCGCTCACCTGCCCTCAGGTCCAGTGGGTGCCACCAGACCACTCCCTGGGTACAACACCACCAGCATCCAGGCTCTCGTGCCCTCTGCAGTCTCACCCAAAGGCTTCCCCACAGCAGCTGGAAATTATGTCCCAGATATTGCTTCGAGAAATTAAATTAGGGAAGAACTGATATTTACTGCAAATATCGACTACAGAAAAGACTGGGAAAATGTGTTCTCTTTCCCAGATTCTACAAAAAAGGCTGTTCTTTTCTTTGAAAAGAAACAAATGTTAACAAAGATGAATGAACATAGCTGAAATGATTGTCTATTCAGAGGAAATACACATGGAGGGTAAGGAAATCATCCATGCTGATTTAAGACTGGAACAATCCCTCCATAACTATCCAGACTTCACTGCCTTTTTTTTTTTCTCAAGAACACCAGAAATACTCCGTTAACCCTAGGAAAGAGCTCAATAAAACCTGTGGGATGTGTGAGGAGCTGGGGAGGAAGGTGTAGCAAGCCAGAGGAAGCTGCTGATAACCTTCTCTCAGTTTTGGAGCTGTTCTTGCTCAATTGTGTTCAACAGTGAAGCTGGGCACAAAAATGCATTGTATGCCAATGAGATGGAATGGAACACACAGAGGCAGGTGTAACCACTAACACAGAGAGGAATAAAAATATCACATAAGGCAAACAGGGTGGCCTTTAGAGCAGAAGGAAGGAAGTTTAGGAGTAAAGAAATCAGGTTCAGACTAATAATATTTTCTAATACAAGCAGCGTGCTCCTCAGCAGGGAACAACTGGGGAAGAGAGATGCCTGGCTATTAGAAAGACACTACATGGGTATGATATGGTTGTGCCAAAAATCTGAAGTGTGTAAGTTCAAACAGCTACTAAGACATGTCCAATGTGAGTTCAGACAGAAACAGTGTGTGCAGGAGTCCAGGTCAACCTCTGCACGTTGCATGTGCTGCTGCTTGCAGGCCAAGCTGGGTTAAAGAAGCCTACGCTGCACTGAACACCCTCTGGTAAAAGAGACTGAGAAGGATATCACCTGATTAGCTAAATGTTGGTCCTAAGACAAGTAGGGCATTACTGGTGAGAGACAATTTTGGGTGTGAAGCAAGAAGGTTTGAGTCTGTTGGAGCAACGAGGTCTGAGATGGATCCTCACTGGGAACACTGTAACAAAATTTCAGTGTCTGAAATCCCCTCTGTTTTGCATCTGATTCTCTCACAGCAGCAATGGTAGTGGCTGTTTGAAATGGCTGTGGTAGAACAGGTATTTGGCACATCACTTCTGTTTTTGAACCACAAGTAAATGCCAGATTTTCCCTTGTGAGTAGTGAGAAATAATCGAGATAAGAAAACAATTCTGAGTGTAGTGCAAAACACCACTTGAACATTAACAAGCTTCCAGGAAAGCAATGTATTCTTAAAGTTCCCCCAATTGCAGGGATAATTCAGTGAAAAATTTCATAGTGCATATGATTCCCTTGAAATAAATACAACATAATTGTGGATATATTTTTAAAAAGACCAAATCAAAATATTGCAACAAAGGCTGATTTTACTGTCCAGCAACTTCCCTGATGTATTACTAAATATACACTCCTCCACAATGATGACAGCTACAAACATCTTGTTCCACCCTTTCATAGATGTGCAAAATGTGTTGTCAATCCTTTCTGCAATAAAAGAATGCTGAGGCGCCATCACACAAAAGCCTATTTTTTTCCAAACAGCGAATGTCTATAAAAATACAGTCCTACATCTCTGTGATAGATAAGAAATACTAAAGGAGCAATAATAATTAATGGCCATACAAGATGAAACTCCAGTTACTCAGACGGCTGTCTCCACATAATCTGTATTTTATACAAAAGGAGAAAGAACTCAATGGAATTTCAGCTGTGACCGGATAAAAACTGCCAACAAAAAGTGATAAGGAAAGTCTAATGTGCATATTAATCATGTTTATAGCGCCTCATTTGCTGATATATTAGCCTAAACTCCCTTCCAAAATACATTTTTGATCACTGGTAGAATCATTTAATACAATCAAACTTTAAATAAGACCAATTAATGTTTCCATCTTCTATTAATTAAAAGTAATTGATTATGATAGCCTCTGTAATAAATCACAGAGCTAAAGAGTTTGAAAATGTACTGTTGGATGAGTTGGATTTTTAATAATATGGAAAGATTTAAGACACACACTGTATCTTTACGTGTTTATTGCCTTAGTTTGCATTCCATTTTTTATTATCTAAGTATTTTTTGGACTACAATTTAGATCCAACAGTCGCATATTATGTTACAAGGCTGCCTGAAGATTTCTGCACATCTTATGTCAGTCACTTCCTATTTCTTTGTAAAAGTAGGAATAGATAACTAAATAAAGTCTAGAATATTGGATATAAACTACACTCCCTTGTTTTCTTTCTATTTCTTTAATTTATATTTTCACCATTTGTCTTTACCTTCATTTCCCCGAAGCTTCCAGAAAATATCCTCTACACCCTGACATGACTTAAAGGTGGCCTAGCCTTTTGTCATGAAGTATTTATCAGAAGAATCTCAGCTCTCCAGCATCCTGTCAGATCCGTGCTTTACACAAACTTATTTGAAATTTGTGATTGTGTGAGGCAGAAAACATTGATAGCGACAGATATCTTCCTTTAACTTCAGGTTAGCAGGTGAGGGTATTTTTGCCTGGGTGCTTGGAAGTACACCTCTTGTTTGTGCTTTCGGTGAATTGATGTAATATCTGCTTCATGACTGCCTTTGGATGCATTGTAGCATTTTTCTGCCTGGAGACAGAAACAATAAAAGAACAGGAAAGGGAATGACCATTGCACAGGGAAAACATCCCACAGAAAGCCTCTGCACATGAACGGAAAGCTTCCCTGAAGACTAAGTGTCCATACACATGGAGGGTAAGGAAAATACTTAAGGCTAAGGGAAGCTGTCTTCGGTTCCTCAGATATATTTGAAAAATGCCTCTTTCATAAGAGCAGCAGGGGGATTGCTTGAGTGTTTCATTCGCTTCCTGTGCGATTTGCAAAGCTGTCCTGCAAGCTCACATGACCCTCTGCATCTTTCCATGTCTTTCCTTGCATCTCCCTTCCAGCCATTATTAGATTTCTCTAGGGGCACCAAGACTGGCCCATTAGTGGCCACATTCCTCACAACAAGTAATTGCCAAATTAGTACTCCCTAACTAAGTGCATGCTAGAGAATTGGCCCTTTAATAGTTTCTTCAGAAGTAAATGCTTCTTATCGTACCAGATAAGACTCCAGGCATTCATTTTCCCCTTGCATGGAGTCGTTTTTCTGCATCCCATGCTTCAGAGTGTTGGTATGTCCCTGTACGTCGTCCTGTTTACGTCAATGGGCTGAGGTGATTATTCTATCACCACATTCATGTTACATTTCTGGACAGTTCAAGGTTATATGATTTACTGGGTAATCCTACTTTTTTTTGAGAAATTAAGTGTCTCTGCTCCCCTAGCCTTTCACAGAGAGCTGGCAGATCCTGCTGCAGTGGGCCTCCCTCCCACACACAGCCAGCATGGCTTCAGATGAGCTTCCCTTCTTCTATATGGAGCCTTTCATTTGTGTCAAGCTAACTCAGACTGAAAAAGAAATCTTTTGCCCGCTTAGCTCACCTGCATTCCTTGTGGGCTATCAGATTAAGGCGCAGCCTGGGATGGGTTAAAATGTGACCTATCTTTGAATGGAAAATTTTGTGTCAAACTGTATATCCACCTTTTGTTTCTTTCTAAAGAAGAAATTATAATTTCACTCAGTAAACTTATTACCAAGAGTTCAAATAATGGTTGGGCAAATAGTATGCCAGGAGGACTTCATGTTCCCAAATTACAAGCTTAATCCACTGGAAGTTTAGTTGGAGCTTTGATTTTCTACTGATAACATGATGATGCGCATGTGACCAGTTAATAAGGTCATGCACATTTACAGATGCCCTAAACTCAGAAATTGCACTAAACCTCTGCTTGTCTCAATTCTGCTACATTACATTCCTGAGAATGTCACCATTGTATGGTTCATGTACACTACAATATGATTTAACAAATGACAAGCTTTTTCCCTAGATGCCATGACTTCATTCATTCAGCTATGTTACTTTTCAAGTGATAACACTCTAATTAGCTGCTGAACTTTGGTATCCCTTGCATACCCTTCCCAGTCCAAACTTTCACTTATCTCTCCAGAAGTGCTACATGACATCCTTGTTGTTTCAGGAGAACACAGTTACCATTCACTGACTGCCCCCACACTATCTAAGATAAGTGTTGTATGACACATCTTCTAATTCAGAGAAGTGCACAGGCAACAAAAGCTGTCCCTCTGCACAAACTTCTCAATCAGCAAACTCAAACCACCACCATCTTACACAAGGTATTGAGTTACTTTGCTGTAACATTGCTGAATAATTAAATCTGGCCCAGGCAAGGCAGGGATTCTCTTTCTCTCACATCTACAGTGTCTGTACGTGTTACTCTGCCATTTCTGAGCAGCAGTAACCTTGCAGAAGTACTGTGTTGTACGCTATAATTTAACCTCTGCAGTCCAGAGCCAAAATCCCCTAAGCTGAATTTAGACTGATTCACAGCCGGAATTCACTCTTTCATGGAACTCCAGTTTCATCAATTTTATGTAAACAGTTTGGGTTTGATATTAATTGCATGTATACAAAGACAGTTTTTTCTCAGTTTGCTCAAAGAACAGTTCTGGCTCCATTTTGGCTGTTTCTTTCCTTATCCTGTTTTTTACCCAGTGATGAAAAGAATCACAGGAATAAATCTGTACTGCACAAAGTAACACAGTGCAGACACAGCCTTAGACCAGAGCCTCTCAAGCCCTTTCATGCTATTCTCCACATCCTGTTTGACTTGTCTTAATTAGTACCCTACCAACTTCAGATTTTCCACAATTCTGGATGAAGCCCGACTCTTGGAAAGAAGCACTTCCAAAACCTGCTGCAAGGATCCAGTTTTCTCGCTGGGACTCTCAGTCTATCACAGGAAAATACTTTGGAGGGATGAAGAAAAACACTGTGTTGGAGGTTTCAGCACAGGGAATGGGAAACACATTAGTGATATTCCCCTTTAAGACAACTGCTGGAGACCTCTTTGCGTTATGCCATCCATAGATTGAGGACTTCTTGGCCAGTGACATAGCCCGTGCGAAGGACCTCAAAAGTAAGCTTCACAACACATTTAAGTGCAGAACTAACAAAATGTTGAATGCATTCCAGCCGGTGAAAACATATGGCAGATTGTCAGTTTTATCTTCACTATTTTTGTTTGCAAACAAATGTGCATTTGTTCTTCATTTGTTTTTACCCAGTGGCTTCAAATGAGCATAATTTTTAACTATAAGTACCTAGTGAACATACAGTCCCATAAAATCACACCAAATTACATGTCAAGTATAGAAAGGACTGTTACAAAGAGGAAAAGTACAATCTGTTCTCCATGCCCTTGCTTTGCAAAGCAAGAGGCAGTGGGCTTGTGTTGCAGGAAGAAAGACTCAGATCAGGCATTGAGAAGAGTAATTCCAAGAAGCACAGACGAGGTTCCCTGGGGAGGTTGTATTCTCCATGCCTGGTAGCCTATAAGAACGTATTAGATCAAGGTCTGTCAGAAGTGATATCAGTATCATCGAGCCTCCCATTCCATAGTTTATGATTCTCCTTTGAACTTAATCTTTCAAGTTTTAGAAAGCCTGCATCCAGCTGGAAGATAAATTACCACTCAATAGTACGGTATTTAAGAAGATTTACACTTCTAGAATATTTAAGAAATGGAATAACAACCTTTGTTTTAAATATATGTGATTACTGAACCGAATCTACAGAAACCTACTGCTGAATGTACTGAAACCCACTGCTGGGAAAAGGTCCAAAGTTGGAAGACACCATTCTTTGGTCGGTGGTAAGCCCTGTGGTTTTTTGTCCCTCCAAAAAAATAGAGTCTCAATAAATACTGAAATTTTAGGCATTCCCAGAGGTCATGAGTTTGAAGAAAATGCATTGTAGTAAGACACTTGAAGAGCTCTGAGCTTTTAGGATTTGGAGTCACCACCAGTGTATCTGTCAGAAGTGATCCCACATTAGCACCTGCCAGACAGGCAACCTTAGTGATTTTCCATTCTAATTGTGGTGTATTTTGATCCTGCTGGTACCTGCTCGGCTATTTTTTCCACTTTTGGAAAGGGAGGTCTCAGCAGGCTTCATTAATGTGTCCTACCACCTCTACTAGACAGCAAACATCATAATTTTCTGTGTGCCTGCTGGCAAAGAGCACTTGTTCTGCATTTGGACATAGAGCTGGTGTGTACAGCTGTGACTTCCCCTGTGTGTGCTGAGCTACAAAGCAAGGTCTCAGGATACAAGGTGTCTGTGTGCCTGATCCTGCAATGTAGGAGTGCAGGGAAGAGCCATCACCAGCCTGGCATAGCTAGGGAGTGCTGGTTGATGCCTCTTCTTCACCCATGCTGATTGTTGGCTACAATGTTCTTCGGTATCCTAAAAGTCCTGAACTACCTGGTATTCAGTGTGATAAAGCATGACTTGGAAAGGGTCCTGAAACAACAAGAAACTGCAATAATCCACAACCAGGGCTTTTAACAGGGTAAGAACAGGATGTGTATTCTCGCCAGTTTTATTTGTGGGATTCAGAATGCCATTAAAGCAGCAGAAGAGGAGGGGGGGTTGCTTTGCTTTGCTGTTAAGGGTGGATTGGTTTATTACTGCACTCATTATAATTAAAATTCCATAATATACCCACATAAAGGTATATGTCACAGTTAAGTTGATATTTTTCTTGCTTTATTTATGACCACATAAAATATGGTTTCCTGAGCATAATCTCCAAAAGCTCAGGGATTTAAGCTCCACCCCATTTATATATCTTAAACACTACACACAAATGTAATTCCTGTGGCTCCTCTACTCACTCTCCACACTTCTTAAAAATGGTTCAGGCCAAAGGTAGCATGTTTCTTATATGCCAAGTACAACTCAGACAGCATTAAACAGTTGGTTCTATATCTACTATTAGGATAAAAAGTAAACATATATTGGATTTGGGACTACTAAAGATCAAAATGTCGACCAAAATATGATATTCAGTATTCATAAAGGGGAAACAACCAGAAGGATCAGTGCTAGTTCCTCAGAAGTTCCAGTGACATGTTCCCCCTTGCTCCCATTGTAGGATAGATCAGAAAGACACATTACAGGACAGTTTTGGATGGAGGACAGTTTTGTGAGTGACAGAAGCTCTTGAGCAGTCCCATGGAGAGGCTGAGAGATCTCCCTGAGGTGCCTGCAGGAGCCTGTGCCTCTGAGATCATGTTTTAAGACCCAACACATTTTCCCTCAGTTTTCAGAAGATCCAGGAAATTGGAGGGCTGAAGCCTTTCAGCACAGAGGCAGAAAAGGAGGGAAGAGGAGGGAATGAGAGGAAGAAAATTCCTTCTGGCCACATGAGAGCTTGGAAATGCCACCAGAGGAAATTAATTTTTTACATTCACTGACTAACACCTGGCTCTGCTGCAAGGCTGAATTTCTGAATTTTTTTCATGTCTTCCATGCTTATACAAGAGAGAGGCAATTCTGTGCTCTCCTGAAACCAAGTTCTTAAAGAGGACTGTTAGCAATCCTATGACCTATATGACCTCAGATCAAAATTTTCAGTTTTATAGAAGGATTTTGACAAAATTCATAGAGCTCAATGAAGAGAAGAGAGTGAATCGCAAAAAGAGATCTATGAGAGAGTTTAGATAAATTCATGAACCTTATTTCAATGAAGAGAAAACTATGAAGAGGCTCAATTCTTCTTCCTCTGCATGGGAAGTCTATGATGGTAGGAATTTTTTTTAAGTTTGTAATATCTTACCAGGTTCTAGCAACTGTCAGCCTTCAAAAGACACATTTTGTGATGTTTCACACTGATGTTCATTAACCACTGAAACTATTTATTTTGGGGGGTTGCACTGAAATTATTTATTTGGGGTTCTCTTTGTATCCCTGATATAAACAATGGATGGCTGCCTGAATGATTTTTGTCAGCCAGTTATGGACTTGCTGAAGAAAGCCTTGCTGAGGGAACTGACAAATTCAAAGCTTTGTGCAAGGTAGATATGTGATATTGTAGGTAATGGATTATTACATACCAGAAGCTGCAGATAGTCTGGTACTGAAGATAAGGCTCTGTTGCACTGCAGGTCGAAGCTGGTAGCTTTTCTAAGAATACTTCCAGCAATGGGGTTTTTTTTAGATCTGTCCCTTTTACTGAGGACAATTAATTCCCTCACAGATGATGATACCTGCCAATAAAACTGTCAGAGAACCCCCCACTGATGCCATAGGAAGAGAAAAAATGCTTAGAAGGAGCAAACAAGATTGCAGCTCAGAGGAAAAAAAGCCTTGTTGCCTTCACCTGGGCTGCACATGGTAGCCTTCACCTCACTGGTGGAAGGGTGTAAACACCACATGGCCAATGATAAGCTGAAGACTGTGAATGCATTGGTTTCTTTTTACCTGTTTCTGATTATAAGTTTGTCTTGAGAGCAAATTTTTGTCCACGTGACACAGAGTAGATTCTATCTCAATATCCATGGCTAGTTCCATCAAGGAAGATGCATGATGAAACAAGTCAGAGATAAATGTACCCCAATGAAAGAGCTCAAAAGCTCTTCTCCCTTGTCCTCACTATTGTTTCATTTGAGGCCTTTTGCTAGACATCCTGAAGGTCCCTGAAGGTTTGGTGTTAAGGTAGGAAACCCACCAGCCGTGCCTACATCATGCCTGGGGTCTGGTCTGTTGTTATTAGTTATTCCCTTAGCACTGATGACATACTAAAACTCTGTTCCGCTATTACTTTATCTTAATAATTGCTGAAGAAATACTTGCAGACATGTAAAACCTTGAAACAGTGATTTGAAAAACCATTCAGTAAACCATTAGCTTTGATGTTAACAGATTATACTTTGCAACTAATGGTGAATTTTGCCTTTTTTTCCTTTCTTAAAAAGGCAGAAAAGATGAGATTAACTGCATTCATTTCATTTATCAAGAGCATTAAGTGTTTTGCAGTGACTGATGAGTGTATTTTAGATATACTGAAAACAGATAGATATATAGTTTATTTCTTTTATGTTAGAAGTTGTCTACAAGAGAGCCATTATTTACATCCTTTGTATCTAATCAAGATAAACTCTCAGTCTCATAAATAAGAACATACTTATTTGCTTAAGTGACTTATTTGAGTCTGGAAAGATTTGCTGAGCAGGGGCTGGGCTCGATAATATTTCACAAAGCTAAAAATTCAGTCTTGATACATTCTTGACATGAGGCACATCATTTTTCACATGTAAGAACAATTACCTCATGTTTACACAGCATTTAAAGCATGGAAAGTGATTAGATTTTACCATCTCAGGCATGCCCGGGATGTACAAATTGCTACTGGCTCTTTATATATGGAAAGACATCCATTTAATGCTCTTTAATTTGGTGCCACTTATCTGTCTGTGGAAAGGTTCACTCCTGGTGCTGGTGATGAGTATGAAGTACAGGCCAAGAAATAAATGTCAGAGAGGGAGGAGGCTTTAACAGGGAGATAAGTGTTAGATAGATCTGCCTCCTTGAATCAGTGGGATGATCCCCATATCCCAGCAAGCCCACTCCTCACAGGGCTGATAAGGTCTTCCTGCGGTGGGAGAGGTCAGCCGGCTGCTGCGGGAAGCCTGCGCACTCGGGAGGGGAAATGGATCCAAACCAGCCAGAGGATCTGAGCTCGACAAGGACAGCTGTTTAGCAGGTGGAGGTGCTCCAGCAGGCGCTCCTGGGAGGGTAGAGGCATCCCCCTGGCACAGAGGGAACCTTCGCCATGGCAGGCTGGGAGTGCCCCTCAAAAAGGAACCAAATACATCAGTGTGGGAAGCTCATGCCCGTGTCCCTGCTCTTCTTCAGAGAATATCTTAGCTCAGAAGGGGAATAACAAATCCAGACCACAAAATCCCGTTTTTCTAGCTGTCTGCCATGCTTGTCCTGTGTGGAGTCTGAAGACCAAGCCCATTCTCCTTTCTCCTTGCATCCTTGCCATCTCTAATACAGCACCTGAGCTGTCATCACTGGTAGACCAGAGCTGAGCACTTCTTCTTTTGCACTGATGTAGCTGCAGGGTTGCTGCCACATTTGCAGCATCTGTGCATGTCTGTACTTCAGTAGCAGTGAACACACTGCCTTGCTCTGCATACAATTTGCTTAATAAACATCTTATGTATTGTACTCTCTTTAAAACACATTGCATGCATTATCTAATGCTAAGATGAACGTGTCCAGGGATAGACAGCTTGGCTCGGGGGCTGGGATACTGAGTAGCCTGGGTTGATGTCCTGACCTCCTCCCCAAGTAAGGGCTATACTGCTGGCTATCCCACACTACTAGACTTGTTATTTCTCCCATACATGTATAGCAGTGTCTGGCACAGACAGCAGCCCATGTATGGTGTTTCTCCCAAAGATTATGAAAATAGAATGAAAATGCTTCAGCTTTGCTGGAGTGGCCAGTTTTCTGGCTGTAGTTTTTGTTTGTTGCCATTAAAGGATATAGTTTCACATTCTGGAAACACCTTCATGGACCATCCTCTGTTTGCATTTGCAGTCTCAAGCATGTTAGTAAACAAATACAAATCCAGTGTCCGGCACAATCAGTTTCATCAACCAATGTGTGACGTATTGGCTTTCATGAGGAGAGTTGGAGACCTAACTTGTGGGCCTCAGTGGTCCGAAAGTTAGCTACATGCCTTTGGTGCTTTGGCCACCCTTCCAGGTACACAACCCTTCACAAACTTTCAGATCCACAATTATGTGTTGCAGTATTGTTATTGAGGATATCAGGGGATGGATCAGGAAGGAAGCAATGAGGCGGGTTTTTTCAATGAAAACTGTGAAAAAAAAGTTTCAGGAACTTTATTTTTCTTGTGGGATATCTGTGGCTAATCAAGGGAAATCAGCACTCCCACACCCTGTCCAAGCTTTAAAAATATGGCTTTAATGGAAACAAATGCTAGTATTTTTAAGTCCAGGCAGGCTGAAGGCCCTCAATGTTTTCAAACAGAGTAAATCAGAGAGGGCAACACCCTCATAATTTATATCAAGTGTACATAGCTTTCCAAGGTACTAATTAAACCATTTGGTCTCAAAAAAATTTATTTTTCAATAAACCACAAAAAATACTCCATTTAGAGGGTTTGTGCCTCACCTTCAGAGCAACTGTATGAGTTGTCTGTTAAAGTCAGATATGTTTGGGGCACAAAGGCCACATAGGTTCTTCCCAAACATGTGTTTAGGAAGGGTTTATATAGAATGGTAACACAATCTAAAGTGTACTGCTGTTTAACTCTTTTGAGCTCTGATCTCAAAGGGGAGAGATATGCGGCATTGCATACAGGTTGCATCCAAGGTAAGTTTCTCAAAACAGGTCTGACTCCATGAAGATGCACATGTATGGTCCCAAATCCAAGCATTATGGCAGATCAACCATGACTCCAAGGTGCGTCTCACGGTTGGAGCAAGTCTCCAGAAAGCTGATTCTTACCCAGGCTGTTTATTCCCTTGGCTATTTAGAGAGTGATCCCAGCCTGGAGGGGCTGTGTCCCCAGCTACCTTTAGCCATCGCTTAACCCTCCCTCTGACCTGCTGCTGCAGCGGGGAAAGCTCTGTGTCAACAAACTGCACAACATTGGCAATGCTTCAAGCCTGCCCGAACCTCCACACCGCCACCGCTGCTGCCATGAGCGAAAGTAATTAGAGACCGTTTGCATCAGTTGTTTGGAAATGTGTAAACAGCAGAATAAACAACAGCAGGTCAGGTCAGGGAAGGAGGCTGGCACTTCATGAGGCCACGGCTGGAGCCTGCCCAAGTGTGAAATTCCCAACTGGGAGAGAACATTTGGAAAAACAATGCGCTCGAGGTTTATCAACACAAATCATCCCCTAAGTGGCACATTTTATTTAGAGTATGTGTGGCCTCCATCTAGAAGAAGGGAAGTTTTTATCAATCCGAGCTTTATCACTTCCAGATATCTCTTTCTTTGTTTACTGGCGGCGTGCACAATGCCTTCATTTTGAGCAGTCCAGTTTAAACACAAGTGGGGCTGGTTTTTTTGTGGAGCCTGCAGTGAACTGCTTGTGATCCCTTTTCAGAACTGTGCTCGTAAATCTTCCCTTCAAGCCCTGAAATGCCTCTTTGTGACCATCACCCTTGAGAAACACAGCATCCTGGCCCCAACACATGAATCTGCTTTGGCTAGAAGACCGTCCCTGCTCAGGAAAGCACTTTGAACCCAGATCAGCTTTGAGGAAAGGGCTTCAGTGCCTTTTTGAGGAGGAGGAGGAGGGGTTTTCTGGCATGGGTCGGAAAATCACAATCGCAGGGCAGTCTGTGGAAGGACAGGAGTATATAAATAAACCCTACATAAACCTAAAGTAAGCAGGATGAGAATCACCTCTTAAAATTCATTAGGGAAAGCTTCCTGGGTGTCCTGAGCTCCTAGGTGGCCGCAGCACCCTCTTTGACACTATGGTCCTTCTCCCCGGTGCTGGCACTGGCCCTGCAATGAGGCAGTGATCCTCATGGGCAGCTCCCACCACTCTCTTAGGTCCCTGTCACACACAAATTAAGGGACATCTGTAGGTATTGAACCACAGTCAGCTGTTACTCCTGGCTTGCCTTTCCATGGCATTTGCTCTAAGGAAGTTTTCAGCAGTTAACAAATACCAGATTTTTTTCTCTGTGAGGCAGCCTGGCACTGTTACTCTTATTTTACAGGGGGAGCAGTGAAGAAGTCTGCTTAAATAAAACTGAAAAACCCAGTGGAAGAGGTGAGAAAAATCATGTTACCCTCTGCCTCTGTTCTTCTCCAAGAGGAGCTCATCTGTCTCCCTGTGTATGGGTAACACAGATGTTACTATCTAGAAGGCCTTGTTAGCAGCACAAAGCCACTTTTGCTATCATTTGCAGAGCTCCCTGAGAGAAACACATCATATCCCCACAGTTTAGCTGTCATTGCCCTAGTCACACAGCCACAATGCTAGACAATGCCATGTGACCAGTTGGATAGGTCAGTATTTGGGCAGGGTGGCTGGAGCTGCCCCTTTTGGGAGACATGTTCCCCACTCTTCTCCCTGCACCTCAGGCAGAAAGTAGTGCTGGCTTCACTCCTGGTCAGCACCAACTGCTTATGGACAAGAGGAGGCCTTCAGCCATGTAGGCTGAATGCACTGTCCAAGCAGTTGTTCACTCCTCAGGGAAAAGGCAGCGTGCCAGGTGGGCTTATCCCATTGGCCACAAGTCAGACCTTGCAGTGTTAAGCCAACAAGAGGTTTTTTCTGCCCATTACAGGGGAGTTTTCCAACATCGTAGTGTCAGCTGGGGACATGAATATTTGATTACTTATCTGCTATAGCAATCTAAATGTACCAGCATCAGTAAGACCATACCTTTAAAAGCCTCTTCTCATAGTGTACAGGTCATGTGTGGAAGCTCTTCGTAAAACTTTGTCCTCACCTTCCCATTTAGCACTAAGCTTAACGTCTTCGTTCTCCTAAATTCTTCCCAAGGAAAAAATTTGGCTCACACTGTGACTCTGAAGGTTTATTACCTTAAAGTATCTGAACTAACATGATACCATGATACCATGGCATAATACTGGCCCTCTGAGTGGCTTCAGTATGTGGGTAGCATTATTTCCCGGTCAATACATCAGGGACAGTCCAACAGGCTTTCAGTAAGTCTTTAAGGTATAAATGTGACTGAATGCCTTGCTAGACATCATCTCTTCAGAAGGTCACAGAGAAACAAGTTTTGGCTACAGAAGACTGTGTTTTTCAGCATGAGACAAAGAAAAGGCAGAGAAAAGGAAATGACAATATGACAGAAATCTAGGCAATGGTTGGTGAGGGAGGCCAGCAGCCAGTACATGGCGGAAAGACAGTTGCTGTAATCATCTGAAAGCTGGTCCTGATGACTTTCTTTGCTCTGTAGCCAACACTTCTCCTATGAGCCAGCAAGACTATTCAGCAGGTGTCCCCCTCTGCAGAGGGAATGGGCATCTAGGAGGCCAAGACAAGGTTAGGCTGCTGCTTTTTTAACCTGGATGCTACTTATTTTCTCTATCTTACATGGTATTTATAAGGGAAAGAGGGACAAAATAACTGAACAATGAATGTCAAAAGCTCAACTGGAACCATGGCCAGCCTCATAGCCCACAGTTCAAGCCGTTCACTGACTCATAAGAAACAAGGCACTATATGGGAAGTGGTTTTATGAATGGTCTGTCATCGCTGCTCATCATGCTGAAGTACCATGTATTAATTGCTCTTAGAACAAATGCAAAGAGGTAGGATGAGGAACAAAATAATATAGCTCATATACCCATACTGAGCAAGGGCATAAGACAAACTCATAGAATCCTTGCTACAAAGAATGATTTGCCAAATTCAGCCTGCATTATCATTTGCCATCTTGTTTCCAAGTTGCCTATTAATATGTTTTACAACTCACCTCTTAGCACAGATCCCTGATAAAAAACTTATATAATCTCTCTCTGTTGTAAGAATTGAACATTTGCTCGTACTCTACCTTGTAACCTGTTATTCAGCTAAAATAACCTTACTTTTGCACAACAGCATTCAGTTGCCCTTAAAGTTCCAAATTAGGGATTTTGCTGAAAACCTTTTGAAGATATAACAGACTCATCAGGCAAATCATCTTGCTGACACCTCCAGGAGATGCTAACTGATTTTTCAGGCAGGATTTCATTGTGCAAAATTTTTATTAACTCTTCGTCAGGAACTTGTATGTTGCAAGATGTCCTCTAACTCTGCCTTTTATATATTGTGTTATACTTTGTGTCAGGTTGCTTGGCATGGCCATGATGCTAGTTCTAGGCCTGTATTTCTTCAGTATCTCACAAAGCCCACTTAGAAGTCAGCATCACATATGCCTCATTTCAATCCTTTCAAAAAGATCAGTAAAACTTTAAGCAAGAGGTTACACAGCACCCCTAGTAATTCAACTATTTTACCTCTGACTTCATTTAAATATGGCCTGGCCTTGATGATTTCTGGTTGAGGGTTTTGTCAGTTTGTTCCATAACTTCTTCTACAGACAGATGCTCTGGTTAAGTCCCCATAAAGAAGGGTTCAGACTTGGCAACATGACAAGAAAAAAGAAGAAAACAAATAAATATGTAAAGCCCAGAGAAGCAAAAAGCCTACCCAGCAAAGAGCTTTTCCTTGGCTTACTGGCACCAGGTCTGTTTCTGGATGTTGAATGACTTCTCAGAGTACCTGAAATTCACAGGGTTTTTCCCATTGTCTTCATCTTTCACTGTGGAGAGTTGGGTTATGATCTTCACATTTCTTCTCTCCCTTGGAAGAGATCTTAAGGAACAAGGAGAGTCATGGGCTCCCCTTGAGTATATCTACTGCTCTCAGAAATAATGCTCGTATCTTAATTTAAGACACAACCCGTTTGTCACACCTTCTGTTGTAAGAAAACACAAGACTGGGGCTGATAAGGGGCCTGTGTGTCCATCAATGTGACCTTGAGGTGCTAAAACAGGGAGCAAGAAAGGACAAGAACCTGGGGATCAGCTGAGAAAGGTCCAAAGAGAGCTGGGGGGATGCAAGATACCTAGTTGAGCCAAAGGTCTTGAGACATCAGCTACTCAGCTTCCTCCCTGGCTACTATCTGATTGCTGCCTTTCAGTCAGGTAGCAGGCACCCTAAAACCATCTTTATTTTCTCATGGAATATCAGCCTCAGTGTCACCATTCAGGGACTGTTGGAGCGTTATGGCCTCTTTTGAACCCATTATTACTGGCAGCACCATGCAGAGTTCAGTACCCAGCTTCAGTTTATTTAGGGCTTTTTTTAAAAAAACATTATGTGCCGAATTTTATTAAATCAACTTAATAGGAGCTGTGAAGTAAAACAAATAAATATGGAACTCATTTCTGCAGTTAGTGGGAATTATTCTGTTTGTTTACAAAGGCCATTAAAAGCTTACTGGAGGTGTTCATTTCAGCAAGGAGGCCTCATTGATGGATCAGTGCAGCCTTGTCAAAACTGTATCCAAAATTTCACAGCAGTACTCTCATTAGGCTCTGAAGGTTGAAAGAAAACACAACTGAAGAGAACTATTAATGTTTCCTGGTGGCCTTCAACCTCCTTGACATTAGTTTTTCCTAAACCACACTGCACAAAAACTTTTCTAAGATTTTGGGGGGCTGGTAGCTTGCAAAAAGGACAGAAAAAAGGAGGAGCTGAGTGCTTTGTGCTCTTAAAACAAGGCATATTAAAACAGAAACCTTGATAACTGCAGAGGTGCTGAAGCTGTTGCACAGTGTAATGTCTCTGATAAAATGCTCAACAGCAGAGAAAGAATTATAGTAAAAATATAAGAATAATACCACTGAGTATTAAAATCCCCATTTAAAAATGTGAACTAAGCATTTCTTAGGTGTGAGAGTTCAGGGTTGACCTTAACTGCTAGAAAACACTAATTTTAGTTGCATTTCAATATGAACACATGGAGTCATTTTATGTTTTCCCCCACAGATTTCCACAAGCATATATACTTTTTCATGTACATATTTTTCATATCAAGAAGTTAGAAATACAGGTCTGGAATAATCTCTTGTCAAAACACATTCTATATTTGCTTTTAAGCACTTAATGCTTTCCAAACACAGGTGACCATCTCTGTGGGCTCCATCCTTAGCCAAAGAACCCAAAGAAGTGACCTGCTTTTAGAGAGGCACACAGCCTGCTGCTCCACCGGTGTCACAAAGGGCCTTGGTACTTTGCATCTCTGGATGTGGCAGCCTTGCATGGCTGCATGCCTCCTGAGCACATTTTCAAGCACTCTAAGCAACTTTTCTGAGCACATGTTCCAAAAGAACCTGTGTCGAGTGCCCCAGTGGTGCAGATGACTTCTTCCCATAAGTAGCTAGCACAGGGCTATTGAGACTCTGGGGGCAATGGGGTGAGCGCTTGAAGTACAGCTTGACCACTCTTAGTACAGTCTGCTATACAGATTGTATGATAAAATCTATTTCAGCTTTTAGAAACCTGATATGAGTCACATCCTTTTCATCTTTGGACCAGTAACTTGCAAGAATAACTGAAGAGGTCAGACGTGATGTGATGGCTTTGCACCTCTTATATTTTTCCCTTCTTACCTTCTCCTTACTTTCCCCAGGTGGCAGTAACAACTTCTTGCCATCATGTGCAAAAGCATGTGATTGGCCTTTCCAGCCGGAAGAGACAGGTTACAAGCCAACAAAGACCAGGTCCTCAGAAGAATGTCACATGCTCTGAGAATCCTGGGACCTGCTGGCTGCCATCTGAAGGCTTTTCCTGATGTCCTCTCCAACTGCATCACTGTGTCAGCCTAAAATGTTCATGTCTGGATGGTGTAAGAGCTCAGTGCAGGGGCCATGAAGGAGAGAGATGCAAGGAGGAGGAGGAGGTGCTTGTAAGAGTGGCCATGTTTCCTGTCATCATCTCCTTTTGCAATCCTACCAAGAATGTAGGGTTGCAGAATTGAGCCCAGAATTGTTCAAAACAGCCAGCATCTGCCCCACTCTGGCTCAGATTGTGCCTTGTGAAGGCAATACTGAGTGAGCATCACAGGAAGGACAAGGCAAACCACAATGTGGAGCTTTCACAAAGGGAGTTTCTTAGTGTGTGCGTTGGAATGCTCTTGGGAGGTTTCTGTGATCAGCATGAAACACTCCATGGATAAAATACAGAGACAAGTCTGGGGACATGAGTAGGATCCAGAGCCTTGAACAGGAATGAGATAAACTAGAGAAATTGAATCCAAACAACTCAGAGGGTACAGTAAATTCCTAGTGTGGGAGGAAGAAAAACAGTATTGTACAACTTTCAGCTGTGAAGATACTCACATTAATATTTTATGTCAAGTTCTGGATTTCAATCAGTTTTATTTTATCTCTGTTTCAATAGAATTTTTTTCCCTAAATGTAATCCTCATTAAGTCATGTGAAAGATCCAAGCTAACTGTTGATGTTACAGATTACGGGGAAGATGTGAGGGACACTCTGACTGTCCCCTTTCCATAGCAATAGTGAACAATAATCACTGAAAGCTGTGGCCTTTTAATGAGCAGCTGTAATACAACAGATTTCCTAGAAGACTATTAAACAGAGATAGAAACCTCTTTAAAATCTTTATTCAGCTTTGCTAATCAACTACCACTGTTGTTTAAGGCTGGAGCTTTTTCTATACATTTTCATTATTTCAGAACATCCCCTGCCAGAACCATTGTAAAGCTTTCTATTAAAATCCTTCTTACTGTAGTGGGATGAATTTTTTTTCTTTTTCCAAAAGGCTGATTTAATAGAAACTTGGCACCAGAAAAAGTGTTTCTGTTTCATTACTATTCTATATGAAAGTTCATGAGGCTCTCAGAATATTCTTTCTAAAAAAAAAAAAAAAAATCATTAGCATATGCTTGGATACAGAATGTACTGGCAATTATACAGTAGTCATCTCTCAAATACACACTTCCTATGTTGTTGCTAAGACCATTAGTGATCATTCTTAAAGTGCAGAGTAAGTACTGGAATGCAATTCATACTCTACAAATTTTTTCAAAATGTTACTCAAGTCACTTTTCTGGTAGTTTGTATACAAAGAAAGAGCTTGAATGTTTTAAGCCTATTTAATTTACACTTCACATTATTTTGTTTAAACCATACTTCTAACATTTTTATTATAGCAACTCTTTTCAGTGTAGCCCAATAAATTCCTGTTTGCCTCTCAAAAAGACTAATTATTTTTAGCACTTACATAGGACTTTCGGTTTTTAAAAGTGCTACCCAACTACTAACTAATTAATATATATGGCCAGACTGGCCATATAAAGAGGCTGCAGTGAGCAAAAGGAACATTTCCCCTGTCATTACTAACAAGATTAAAGGTGTTGATGTTATACAAATGCAAAAATGAGGGGCAGTTTGAAAGAACAAACCTGCTATTGATTTTGGCTAAATTATTGGTAACCTCAAACTTGTAGATTACTTTTCAATACTATCAAAGAAGAAAATGAGAGAATGTGCTGATGATGGGGAAAAGCCTTCCATCTTTCCATTTTTGAGTACATACAACTTTTCAGCAGCACAGGAAGCAGTTTTTCCTGTGTAGCCTCTGAATCATTTTGTCATGCCACGGGGCACAGGGCTCACAGGGGGTGGTGTCCTTGTGTGCTGCTCTCCTCCCAACTTTCCTTTCTTCCCTTTCTCACAGCCAGGCTCAAGCCTTCTCCTCCAGTGACTCACCAGGACTTGGACTGTAGCTCTGCTTCAGAGGTGCTTTCTAGCATACATTTGGTTTCAATATATTAAAAAGTTGATTGAGTAATCTTTACGACAGATGGGGTTTCCTGTAAATCAGGACCCAGAGATTACCTTATTCAGTTGTATCCGATGTGGTTGCCCAGCAGTCCCCTCTACAACATGCTTCCCGCAAGAGACCCCGAATTTACTGGGCTTCTGGACCCTCAATAACAATGCTGCAATGGTTTCAAAGTATGACTCTTGCATGTGTTCTGGAAATAACATGGCCATAAACATAACTGAAAGTTTCTAACTGTCAGTGATTTCATACTGACTTTAACAATAGCCAGTAAACATATAGTTCAGACTTTAATCCAATTTTCTCAGTAAAACTAATTGCAGTAAGATCCTCCAGATAATACTTTCTTGTGGGATTACTGCACAGCTTGGGTGGTTTATCATTCAATCTTCATCTTTTATTAATGCACTGAATATGTAATATATGACCCCCAAATCCTTGCCAGTGCTGTGTTCCTAAACCCGTGGAATTAATTAGCTGCTTCCACGTTCAGTTTTGACTGCTTTAACACCACTGGAATTTCTCTAATCACATCAGACATTAGCACCATTCACAGATTTCTATTCTTACAACTTCCCAGTGTTTGCAGCCATCCCCAGCTGACGTCTACGGAGGAGGCAGGAACACTGTGGAGACTCTTGTGTGGAGGAGCCGTGGCCCTGACGCCGGGGGAACACGCCGCAGCTGCAGGGCTCCATGCTGACACATCTACTAACAGGATTAGGACTCTAAGCAGAAAAAACATATGTCGTTTGCAATATAGCTGGAGAGCTACCAACAGCTGTAATTAAGGATGCCTATGCATTTCCATGCTAAGCCCCTGTTTTCATTTGCTCATAACTTTCCAAAACTTTCACCTATAAGGTTGAACTTTTACAGTCCTGCTTTCTGCCAAATTGTGGCTTTTTTTTTTTTTTGCTGTTGTTGAAAGTTTGAGGAAAAATGAATATGTTCGTTTTTTTGAATGAAAGAAGAGAAATTTTTTAAAAATTCCCTCATGTAAACATGGGGATTGAAACTGATTTATGCCGGATTTTCTATTTCATTTAATTTTCATATGGCATTTTTAACTCTTAAAATATGTCCCAGCAGCTGGCAAGTATGGGATAATATTTTAATAAAGGAACAGAAATAATGCAACACACTTTTTCCCTACACCTTGAAATGCTCAGGTATAGAATTTTAGAGTCAATGTAATTACCAGCTAAAAAATTATTTTCCTCTCCGTTTCCTCTCAGGTTCAGCAAGATCTCAAAACTCGACTCTGTATATGCAGCTGTAATAAAGCTCCTCTTGTGTTTCTCAGTGTGGAAATGGAGAATGAACAAGCAATACTGAACACACAGGCATGTCATGACCCCTTCTTAGCCTGTTGGGATAACATCGTGTGGCACACAAGTGCTCACTGGTACAAGAAAAATGTGAATTTGATATATGAATTGGCATTTGCAGATACCTCGGATTGTTTTGAGCCTGAAGGACTCTTTCAAGCCTTTATAAGTCTATGTCTCATGTTCCTCTTTCTACCTGATAAAAAGCAATCAGTATTAAAAATAATGCCAAACTTTTTTTAAGATAGAAAGAGTTCGTGCCTTACCAACTCATTTAATTTCTGTCTTTTCTCGTCCTTGATCTCTCCTCTTCCTTCTTGCTCTCTGGGTACTGAATTTAGACTCTTGTAACTCAGGAATCTCACAAGTTCTTGCTCTATGATGTGCACAAACTGTTCAAACACTAAGGGGATAAATTCACCAATGAGCAAATCCTCTTTGAAGAAAGAATATGTCTTCTATGCTAATAGTAAATATTTAATTTTAAAGAAGAATCCAAACCTCTCTTGTACTATTTTATTAAAAAATAAACTTGTTTATTATTCTTAGGGGGAGAAAAGAAAGAGCAANCTAATTTTAAAGAAAAATCCAACCCTCTCTTGTACTGTTTATTATTTTTAGGGGGAGAAAAGAAAGAGCAAGGGTGTGAGTTATCTAGGATGTTTTATTTTGTCTGATTTTTTTTTCCTTTGTGGATTAATTAGATATTTTTTCCTTTCTTCACTTACTACCTTCTTTACCAAGTTTTTCATTCACAGACAGGAAACTCAGCTTTGCTAACAAGGCATTTAGATGCAAGTTGATTTTAAAATGCAGTTATCCTCTGAAGCTTTACCTTTGCAAATTGTAATTCATGTTTCTGAATATACTCTAGAGAGAGGCAACTTTTTCTAACAGTACTGGTCTAGAAAATATTCACTGAGGATCTCCTCATGTTCTTTTGGAAGGTACCCATTTAAGGGTAATGAACACTTTAAAAAGGAAGCAAATGATCCTAATAACTTCAATGAGGATTTTTTTTTTGCTTCTTTCATAGGTCTCAAAAAGCTGGTGTTTAAGATTACTCACAAATTAGATTCCTTATAAATCGAAAAACTCTCCTAGCCATGTAGAATTACATGATGGCTGTTATTTAATAGCTACAATGTAAGAAGTTGCAGTAGAATATTACTAAGATAGAAAAAAAGAGGAATTTTATGCAATGAAAAGAACTTGCCCTGCTCCCCTGAATATGCAGTATTATGAAATGGTCTTTAACTAAGTTTTACATACTATTTTCTGACTGGACTCTAATTCCACTTCAGGTCAGGGTGGTTAGTCAATATTTTTTCACTTCCAAAACTTTTATAGAATGGACTTCTTTAACGTACACCAGCTTGCATAAGAACCCAAATATAAGAATTTTCCTTTCTTCTTGGGCACTTCTTTAGGACTTCCATGACACTGACTCAATGGTTGAGAAGCTAGGATAAACCTCTCTTCCCAACTGTAGCACAGTGTTCTCAGCACTCCCTCCTCCTAATTAGTCTCCAATCTCCAGCTCCACTTCACAACAATTTCCCTACATCTTCTTGCATTAGCTGAGAGGGTTCTGCATCCACAGTCCAAGATGGGAACATGCCCACCCACCCTCCGTGGGGTCACTGCTGCTGTCTGTCTCTGTGGAAGTTGACAGAGGCTCTGGAGGACTCCGTAATCACCCTTGGAAGAAGCAGGTACTTCACACATTTCACTATTTAGGCAAATTGTCACAGCTTCAGTGAAAGGCATATCCCTAATGCAAATCTCAGGCCTCTTCCCCAAGGCACTGCTATGCAGTGCTTCTCAATTAATTATCTGATTAACTTTACCTTCAAAAAGTAATGTATTCTCCCCAAATCTCTTAGAAACACCAGAACACCTTCGCTGAAACTTTTCCAAAGAATAATTGATACCAAAAAGCTATCCCTGGAAAGAAAAAATACATCATTTCTGAATGGTTGAAATCTGGTAAAACTATTAGCAGCTGAAAGCAGGTTCTTATAATGAGAAGTGTTAGATAATAGGTGCAATAGGTGCAATCTTCGCCTACAATATTGGTGCATCCATGTAGGATGTGAATACGGGATTGGTAGAGATGAAAAATGTGTGTCATGATACTTGGAGCATATCATGTTAGTTCTGTGATTTATGTTTTTAATACAGTCACTCCTCTTACTCTGTCTACTATGGAGCCATAAATGCAGCTGAAAACAGTCTTTAGCCCAGCATATAAAAAGGAAATGGGAGACAACAGAAGATGTTTGTTGATTCCCATCTTATCCTTATCCAATTCCCACCAGTGTGATCCCAGCCTGTTAAAAAAATCAGAGAGCTCAAAAATGCACGTACTTTCTAAATTAAAAAATAAGGACAAAAGTCATCAAGGAAACCTTTTTTTCTGTAAGTAATTCACTTAGCTGTAGAATTCACCAGATAAATAGCCGTATTGTTTTACTTTGAACTGGGGAAATGCTCACGTGGCATGTTCAAAATTGTACCCCAAGCTTTTTCAATTTGTTCTTAAATTCCATGTAAATAACCTTCATGGGGTAGGGGTGTGTGTGTGTGCTTGGTTTTGTTTTTTTCTCCCCAGAGAGAACTCCCACTATCAGTTTGGAAAAACAATTATCCTTCCTGTTCCTCTCATGATCTTTTCCCAATGAAGTGGGCTTTTTTTTTTTTGCAGCCAGCTTCAGTCTCAGTTGAGTCCCCGTACTTAAGCAATTCCCTCCAATTTTAGTGCCCAAATACCTGGAGCCAGCAGCCTGGTATATCAAGAATGGCTCTCCAAAGCCTCAGTGGATGTACTGGAAGCTATGAAGTGCAATGCAGTCATTTCAGCTAAACATTACCGGCTCCTGACCCTGGAACGGGAAAAGTCAAAGATCTTTTGGAAATGACACATTGTGACCTGCAGTCTGCTGTAGCACATTAAGTCTGATAAATGATCAGAAATGATGACTTAAACAAGCATCTAAGAGAGAGTATTTTGCTTAATGTACCCAGCAGTTAACCTTATGTAGTCACGTTGCATAGTGGGCTCATTTGGAAGCCGTGTAGGCTTAGCTGAGAATAAACAAAGCATTGCAGTACCATTAAACGTTTTCTACATCTTCCTTCTGTGTTAATGTGGTTCAGTGCTTCTGTCATGAAAATGAACTGAATGGAGTTTCCCACACTCTCGACCACAAAGAGTGCACTATATTGCCTTTACGAGAGACAATTTGTACTTTCCTGAACACATGCCTGTTTCAAGAGCAAACCCCGATTTCCATAGCACTGAAGAGGTCTGCAGCATAGGAAAGGAGCAAAAGCAGAAAAAAAAAAGTGGAAGTGATGTCAAAACCATGCAACTTTTCCAGGTGGCAAAAAAAAAAGTCCTATATATGCAGAAAAAGAAGTTATTTTCTTTTCCCACATCCGCAAAATATCCTCCAAGTGAAATGCCAAATCTAATCCTCCTGCCTAATAAGTTCTCGAATTTTTAATTTAGGTATTTTTGCTAGAGCCCTATAGGTACTAGAATAACGTGAGCTTTTTCTCTGTATTAAGTTGCTCAACTGTAATGACTTCATCATTTCATTTAAGCACCTGTTCTGGAAAATAGGTCCTTATCCTCCAAACACTCACATCTAGTAACTATTCCCATTTGAACTCTAAAAATTGTATCCCAGCTCTTTAGGATGATTTACGGCATACTATTAGAAGCATCTATAAGCACCTGAAATGTGTCAGTGGATGAACATGAGCAATAATTGTAAATATAGTTTATGAGTTAAGCAGTGCACTGATATTGATGGCCAATGCTCAGCAAAATATTGAATCTCCCAACTCCTGTTTAAATTCCCCTCTGACTTCAGCTGGAATTTAGACTTCAAATGGGGAGTCGGGAGGCCAGATGCTTTGCTGATCATGGGTTTTTGGCTGCAAAATGCAGAATTTTCCCAAAGGAGACAGTGGAAATGATAGTACAGAGGTATTTTATGTATGCACAACTCCTCCTGGAGTTTGCTGGATGGAGGAAAGTCTCTCTTGAAGTTCAACTGTCTTTCCTGTTTCTCTCACAGGCTTTTTTTCACAGACTTTTATTACCAACAAACTGAAAGTGTCCCTGTGCCCTGGAGGAGGGGTTAGGATATGTGCTCTGGCTATCAAGGCAGACAACCCAGCTCTTCAATGTTGACAAGAAACATCCAAATCCTTTATCCACAAAAATAATTTCACTTTCTTATGAAGAGGAAGCCTACTGTCTTTGCTTCTCCTCTGCCTCTACCACTTCTCTGCAAGCATCCCTGACCTGCCGAGAAGTGGCAGGGGCAGAGCAGAGGGATGAGGCAGGATTCTCAGAACCCTGGAGGAGAAGGCAGGGAGGGTGACCCAAACTTTCCACAAACAAGGTGTGACTGTGCTCACTGAACTGAAGTCCAGGTCCCCTCCTTTGCTTCTGCCAGACCTGCCTTCGTCTTTGTCAGCCTGGTGAAGACATCCTTCATGCATGCTGCTTCCTTACTCACATATCAAATATCTCCAAGATTTGCTCCACTATTGGACATTTAAGATATAATTACTGCAGGCATGAGCTTGGCCCAACACACCTAAATATTAGTTTATGTTCCTACTTCTACAGTAGCATTAGTAGAAGGTCTGTATCCATGTAAATACCAGATTTCTCTCTGCTACTTTCTGTCTTATTTTAGCCTTCTGTCTTATTTTAGCCACCTACTTGCAAATCTGCTGGAATCCTTTGCATTATGTATTGCTGAACTGTTTCTGCGGGACTTGAGCTTGGCTGCAACTGGGATTCCTTTACTTTTTGTTTTTAGAGTTAGTATCTTAAAGAAAGGAAAATAAACATAAAGTCAGAATTTCCTGCGGGACAGTGGGAAGGGGAGAGATCAGATCAGCTGTAAGATGTTGGTGTTATTTTCCCAGGATAAGCTTCTTTTTTAGGTTGGGGTATTTTCCCCCCTATTTAATTATTTATTTATTTGTTCACCCTTTCTAAAATCACCTACAGGCTCTTGGACAAAACTGAAGGATTTTCTGGGTTTCAAAAATAGTAGACTCCAAATTGTCCAAGACCATTTCTAGGGTGAGTCTCTCTGTGCTCAGAGGTGCTCTTACAGCACAGATGCCTCCAGAGGAATAAACATCTGAAAGTGGAAGACCTAAGCTGTCTCCTTTCCTTGCTCAGCTTCAGTGAGCCACTGCTGCTGTCCTGCCACTGATATCACCCTGTCCTCACTCACCTCTGACTGGTCCATAAATATTGCAGGCTCCTGAGAGTGGGGAGAGCCTGCAGCCGAGCCAGCATAGTGTCAGAGCAGTAGGATGACATTTTGTCCTTAAACATCATCCTCTAAGTTCCTATAAGGAACAGGACAGGTTGCAATTTGTCTCCCTAGGAAATTTACCTGTAAAAAAACTTTTTCTCTCCAAGCTAGTTAACCCAACATATTTATGTTAAAGTGTTTCTTTGGACACTGGCTTGAAATATCTATTTGGGAATTCCTCTCTTGGAAAATTGTAGCTTAACATCTGGGACAAGGATGGCATACCAGCTATCACACACAAGGGCAGAACAAGTAAACACAGCTATCATCACAGCAAAGACAAGACATTGTGGAGGCTTTGAAGCAAAGTAGGAGGAATTTCTCAACACGGGTCCATTCTTGCCTCTTGAGCAGCTCCTCTACTTGGAGACATATCACATGCAGAACTTCTCTACTCCGAAGCCACAGTGATGTTCTTCAGTGTAGATGGTCAGAAACGGTGTAAATAGCAGAGGATATTAACAATGATTGCAAAGTGAAAAATGAGAACTCCACGTCTCATTTATATGCAAATGGCCCAGACTATACACTTTATTGCTTATTAGTTTATTCTCCTAAAAAGAGAACATCAGATGAACCATCAAAGTGCAAGAGCAAAATGAAACAAGGTCTGTGCCTATCTACAGGTCCAACTTCTAAAGCTGTACTTCAGGCTTTTTCCTCCTCTTCAGTCTTCAGTTTTCAGAAGATCAGCCTTGCAGGGCTTGCAAGGACCAAGATCTTTACTGCAAAGTCTCCTCTCATGTATAGATTCCCAGTGTGCTGAGAAAGTTTACCCCCCTCTTTGAAAGCAACAGGACATCCTTCCTTGGATGGACCAGCCTCTGCATACTGAGGACCTGTGCACACGGGGCTCTGCATCCCTCAGGAATATATACCCAGCCGAAGTTTTGAGTACTTGGCTATGATCCTGGAATAACCTCAACGAAGCCGATGGATTTTCCCCAGATTTACTTCAGTATAATGAGCTAAGAATTTGGACCTCTGTGCCATATTGTGTGGAATTTTATTAATTTTAAATAAAGTTTCCACCTTCAATGAATTGCAAGTGTTATCTGTTTATATATATAACTTCATGCTCTTTATTATTTAAAATGTCCAATTTGCTAGATGAAAACATAAATACTGACTGCAGCTGTAGAATTTAATAAAACCTCAGGTTTGAGCTAGGAAGTGAAAAAAAGTATATTATTGGAAACTTGTGGTCAAACTTGAAGCTTGAAGGAAATATTTTAGCACTATCACAATATTAAATTGCAATCATTATTTAATTTATCTTCTCTGAAATGACTTAAGGGAAGTGCACCAAAAGTCCTATTTACCTAAGCCAGGAAATAAGTCAGTGATCAGCTAGGTGGATGAAGTAATTGAAAGCTGACAAGGGACAATATAATGCCACTATTGTAACAGCACTTAGAAGTATTGTTTGAATTTGACCTGCTTAGGAATAAATGTTGCACAGTTTTCATTTCATATAAAAAAAGAAGAAGGAAAAAGAAAAAAACGTATAGCAATAAAATATGTTCGTTTTACTGAATTATTGATATTTTTCTTTAAATTGAAAAATATCAGCTTTGGCACATCTAGAGGAAAGGAATGTTCCCCACAATTACTGAGATTTTGAAAAAAATATAGATGTATTAGAAATTAAGGTATTCACCAGTCAGTACTTCTAGCAAAAAGTCTGAACCCCTGGGCAACCTGTGCATTTGAATTGTCACTTTGAACTTTGGAACAAAGGGTAGACTGTAAAACCAGTTTATAAAAAGTATTATGAGATACCACAACTGGCATTTTTATGACCTTATTAAACTACATCCAAGTGTCATAAATTTTATATAATGAAAGTCAATAGGATTGCTGACTTGATTTTAATATTAGGAACAGGCTTATTAGTTTAAGGACTTTTCTGAATAAAAGGGGTATTTTTGTTGTGTTCTTACCTTAGCAACTGATGTTACGTGGAAGTCATAAATGCCAGATTACATTAATTTTTTTGTTCATATAATAATATTGTTAGTAAATTACTTGGGAGTAATGAGGAGCTTTTCTCACGAAATAAAGCTAAAGGTGTTAATTTAGACTCAAAGTATCTACCATTCTTATGACAAACAGCGACTGACCAAGTTTAGATATGAAAACTAAATTATGGTTTAGAAAAAAGATGTCTTTCAAGAATGAATACTCAGAAAATCTTGTAACTATTTTTCTCCCAATGCCCTGTCTCTGCAGTAGAAGAGCTGCAGATGTCTGTTCAAAGTAAACCCATTTTTAGGTCTGTTGCTGTTTTAGACAGAGAGCTTGTGCCTAGAAGTAGCACAAAAATGTATTGAGATAGAAGCAGAGTGCTCACCACAGGGGGATATTATCTGTGCTGTTCTCTTGAGAACTTCAGTTGGCTGAACCAAAGGTCCATCTGAGCCAGCAGTCTGTCTCCAGTGCTACCCAAAAGAAAAGCCTAGGGAAGAAGATAAGAGTCATGAGAAAAGAACATGCACTTATGGGACTTCCCCTCTGCTCCATCATCCTCCTCCAGTCATTTCCAGCACTGGTAGGGAGAGTTAGGGTGAATGCTCAAGAGTTGCAGAGGCATTTCTGGAAAATGCTTGGTTCCTGTCACAAGAAAATGAGTGATGTTTGCTATTTGTACATCCATAGTCCATGTAGCCAGCCTGTCTGTCTTTCCCGAGCATCAGGCTCAGCAGTTCTGTGTTCCCCAGAAGTCAGACATGAGCATGTGGGGGTGCCAAGGATCCCCCAATGCTTGTTCCCAAACTGCTCAATGCACATTCACCGTCTCTTCTGAGGGAGAACTGACAGACCCAGGCAAGGCAGGTCTGCAATCCAGCAGCTTTCTGTCCACAGTAGCCAGGAAAGCACCTTCTGCCGGTGATAGCATGCTTCCAATGGGATGACTGGCAGGAAGGTCAGTGCTTCCATCAGCCAACACTCCTAAAAAAACCAGCAAGTAGCAGCCAGCTGTCAGGATATGGATAAAGCTATGGCTGATGTTCCGGTGTGCTTAGCAGAAACTTTGCTTTTACAGGGAGGACAGAAGGATCCTACATTATCCTCCTGTCAGAAATTTGTTTTAAAAAATAGAGAAGGGCAAACCACCACAATACCAGAAATATGTTTTGGTCGTTCCTGAGACTTGTGTGTCAGAAAGCACCATAAAATTTACCCAGTGCATTTCAAGCATTTGAATCATTGTAAAATTAACTGGGCTGGATTGTGCAAGGGGAAGTGCAACAATTTTTCCTCCTTGATTTTTCCTCATGTTGCAGGGACAATTGTCATTCTGCACTGGGATCTGAGATTTTTGTGGACATCTAGGGTGTCATTTTCTCTCCCACTTTTTGCTGCAACATCGAGTCTTCTCCATTCTCCACATCATTTATCAAGGGCTGGAAGAGCACAAGGGGGTCCTGTGAAGACAGCCCCACCAACAGCTCTTCATGGAAGGAGATTTCTTACACCCTTTCATGATAGCCACTGGCTAAATGATGTGTTGTAAGGCTGTAGATGGAGAACCTGGGTTTTATTACCTTCCAGGTTTCCTTAAAATACCAAAAAGGAAGTTAAAGACTATTCTAAGCATTGGGAGGGAAACAAAACTGAAAACTGATGCAATCAGTGAGATATTAGAGGTTTTCACACATAGACCTGCTCCGGGGCTGCCAGACTAAAGGGGAGAAGAGAGAAGAGAGAGAAGAGAGAAGAAAGAAAGAAGAAAGAGAATCCCCTAAAAAGATCCCAACAAAACAAAAGAACAAAAAAACCCCAAAATGAACACATAAGAAAAAAAAAAGAAAGAAACAAAAACAAAATAAAATTTTGTTTTTAAACATCAGAATGCCAGAAATAACACTCTTTTAAAATCTGGACAAGTTAGGAAAATAAGAAAGATTTATTTCTAACCAAAAAGAGACACATAAAGATTGACAATTTGTCATGAGTGAAACAGTCTCAATGAATGTATAACTATTCATTTTTATTATGATCACACAATTTGTTCACACTAAATAGCCTGCCTGGCAAAAGATTGTACCTTCATCAGCACATCTCCTAAATGCCTGAGAAAGACAATGAATGAACTCTGGAGGAGCAGAGCAACAGGAGGAGCACCTGTTAAAATAGATAGCAATTTGTTACAGATACCATTAAACTGCAGCTGTGCGTAGGAATTCCATGCACCAAAAGCAAGAAATGTTAAAGAAATCCTCAGAAGGACAGGATACCTGCTGCATGAATGTTAGGAAAGCTGTAGTTCATTTTGCCTTTTAAACTGTGTGTGGGGTGCAGCAGCCTTAAACAAAAGAT
The DNA here is from genome assembly GCA_013396875.1 of Vireo altiloquus. Classification (NCBI taxonomy): domain Eukaryota; kingdom Metazoa; phylum Chordata; class Aves; order Passeriformes; family Vireonidae; genus Vireo; species Vireo altiloquus. The sequence goes on from VZRF01015809.1 coordinate 942,644, forward strand.
CATTTGCTCAAGTGGGAATGGAGATGATACTCCTGCAGGGACTTTTAAGGACCCAACTGCTTGGACCACAGGGAAAAGCTAGTAAAGCTAAGAAGATAAGGTTAAAAAAAAGATGGATATATCGCAGTGGGATACATCTCACTAGGAATCTGCAGTCTAAGTATAGGCTGCTACTGGGACACACTGTTTTGAGGTCTTAGTTTAATTGATAGAAAAATTATGGAAGACAGTTCTTTCCTTATTTTAAATAATTGTCCTAAGAAGAAACAATTCACTCTGTTCCCAGACTATCTTTCTCTGCTGACTGAGTACTTGAAACGGGGTGGGTGGATTTCTGATTCTCATGCCGAGTGTCTACTGAATCACTGAATCACAGAATCACTGAATAGTCTGAGTTGAAAGTGTCCCAGAAGGATCATTAAGTCCGACTCTTAAAGCACACTTTTAGACAGAAGATGATCATGGCAATACACTGAAAGTTTTGTAGAACAGAACCCTGAGAAGCAAGGAAGATGACTAAACAGGCATGATAGGAATACATTGAAATGGAAGTGACCCTCTGTTTCACGTCAGTTCAAGAGCAATGATGCAAGAAAAATGTTGCAGAGTAAACCAAAATATTGTTTTTCAAACTGAAAATTTCTAAAGAAATGAAGGTTACTCAGGTTACTCCATTATTGGTACTCTACCTGCTAACTATAGAAATAAGTTATCCTAACTGTGTGCATGTAGCCCGCGTTTGTGCCTAAATTCATGGCTAAAGTTCTAACATGTCCCAGAGCCTTTAAATCCCAAGTTCTGTTTCTTTAATGGCAAATCACAGCTCAGAGACGTGTTAAGAGAAGAGCTGTAAACTCTGGATACTACTCAAAAAATCAGTAATATCATTTAAAGTAAGCTTATAAACCAATCATGAGAACTGCTATGGTAGCCTCTCTCTCTGAAGGGCACAAGGAGGGTGATGGGGCGAGGGCATGCAGTGTAGCGTAGCAGGGGCTAATTTGTGTTTCAGATCACTCTTCATCCCAAATATGCTTCATGGCTCCATCCAGAGTACTTCTGAGTTCCTGGGAACTCACAAAGTGAGTTATGTTGTCAGGCAGGATAATCTTGAGTGGAGAGAGCAGAGGACAGACCACTGTGCTTTCCCTGCTGCCCAGCTGTGTGCCAGGGCTTTCACAGGGCTGCCTCCCTCCAAGGGCATCCCTGCCTTCAGAGAGGGGCTTGCAGTGCTGTTCGTTAGGGAAAAAACTGAAGATGATTGGAAAGATGTATGTACTACATCACTGTAATATTACTCGTTACTAAATTACTACTATAATGAAATGATGCATTATTATACTATTACTTTCTACTTTAGAGAGTGATAATTTTATCATATAATTTTATTTTGATATTACCAGCTTTTTTGAAAAAAGGTACTATTTCTAATGCTTGGAGCATTAGAAAAAGCACATTAGAACAAAATCAGAGGGTAAACACAACTGTTTTTCTTGAAAATGGTTTCCTGTTGGAACAAAAGTGTTCTAATTTGAAAATGAAAAAGGAGATTTTTTGGTACTCTTTTTTAATGCACACATTTTCTATTGGTGTTGTGTATTTTATGTTCAATCACTAGCCTAGAAATACAATTAACGTTTTCCAGGTTAACAACACCATCAAGATTAGTAATACCAAACTTTAGTAATTAAAGCATTGCTTGTATTTGTTTGGAGGTGAACATGTATATTCTTGATCACCCAATTAATGTCATGCATAGGGATTTCACTTGGAGCTTTGCATTCTGAGACAGGACTAAGAAGAAACAGCAATGTCCATGGGGTAGTACATCATCTCCTTTATTTTGTAAAACATACATGCCCTTTGCTGTCACAGTAACCCTCAATGTCGACAGGAGATGCAAGGATTGTCTATGGATCTTTAGTAAACTCAGTTCGTGTGTGTTTTTTCTCAGTGGACCAGTAAAACTGAATTTTTATTCTTCTTTTGAAATATCTGAGTTGGAGGGTTTCCATCTTTCTTTATAAATTTGTAGACATGTCTGACGGTCAGGGTTATATAGTGCACCCATCTGCAGCTCCAGGTGTCTGAAGCTGGTCTCTAGGCGCTGATAACACAAGGTGTGGTCTACAGAGCAGGGATTTTATTAGTTACATCTTTAGCTACTTGAGGAAGGAAAGCATATAATTTAAGACACTTTGAAGCCTTAAAAACATGTGAAATATGTTTAAGGCATCAAAGAGATTGAAATAGAGGAAAACAGCATGAAACTTGAAGTTCTGAATAAAGCAAGACTGCTAAATGAGTTTCAAAAACACCCAAACAAAACTTGAGAGATATTAAAAGAGAAGAAAAGGAGAGAATGAAGGCCTTCCATAAGAAGACCTAGTGCTTTCTGAACTGGATGGTGTAAAACCCACTGAAGAAGTTGGACAGAAAGAGTAAGAGGAAATGCACAAAATCAATGACTGTGTAAACATCTGTCTCTTCTGCAAGCAATTCTTTTCTTCCACATTATTAAAGGATGGTGCAACTTCAGCCCATGATTAAGGCCAGAAATACACATCAAAAGAAGCTGCTGTTTGCAAGAGATGTACTCAGATATATTACACATTCATTGGCAGCTGACAGAGTGTTCTGCCCTTAGGACCTAATCCTGTAGCCCACGACATTGATAGAAATGTTAGCATTACTACAGTTTGGTTCTGAGATAGAAGGACTTGACTTAGGGCTGGCACTGAGAAGGGGTGAGTTTACCCATCTCTGACTGGCCTCCTGCCTCTACCAGTGTGCTGTGGGAACCTGGAGAGAGCAAAAGCTCTGTCCACATGGCTCTGAACTGCAGTACCTCTCAGGAAACCTTGCTCTTCTTGCAAGCAAGGTCAGTTCTGCACCGACACAAATCCAGGGTAGGCTGGTCCAAAGGCTGAGCCTACCTTTGCACTCCCTTCCACCTCGGGCCATTGCGTGTGGAGGAGTTGGTTTTTGGGAGATTCATTGCCTGCCTGGTGTGACCCCCAGCTAAGGTCAGCTGTCTAGGATGGCAGGGAACAGAAAATAAAGCTCTGCAGAGAGAAGCGTATCTGCTGAGGGGCCCTATAGACAGAAACGGTGTGTGATAGCAAATACCCATGTGTAGGCATTTCACACAACAAACTAAACTTCTTATTCCAGATTTGATGGGTAACCATCTGAAACATTGTTATTTTAGGGTCACAAAACTTGCAGTTACATATTGAAGCATTGTATTGAAGCATTGTTGGCATTATATGCCACTACATACTTCAGTGCCAAAACACGGGCCTTGTCAAAGATCTGGAAGTTTGTCTCAGTTCTTTTTGGTTGTGTTTTATTGCACTGACTTTCCTACTACACATCCTGAGGGGAAGAGCCACACTCTCGTCTTCTGAAAGTGCTCCTTTGGAAATGCCAAAATTATAATAGGGAAAAGTTGCTCAGGCTGGAGAGAGTTCTGCAAAGCAGATAGAGTTCAGTGCAGAAATTAATATCAAGTGTCAACTTAACTCTACCTTCATATAAAGAGTGGGATGAAGAACCCTGACTTTTGACTACACCTGCGTAGAAAGGGCTCCCAGAATGGTAGTGGCACACTCCCAACATCTGCTCCTTCCATTGAACTTAGCTGTAAATTGAAATTCCATTGCAATGTTTTTAGAATCAGTTGAAGTAAGGAGACTGTCAGAAATCCTCTTTAAACTCACCCTTATCCAAACAGGAAGCTGACCTCTAACCCCCGGACGTAACAGTACACCAGTGGAAATTTCATTATCCCCGTTTCGGCTGTACTAAGTGAAAATTAATTGTGTAATTATCTGGATGAGCGCATGTGTAAAATTTTACAATGTGCCAGTTAGATTAAGTAATGTGTTAGTGGCATGGTTTAGTGCAGAGTCAAGGCTGTCTTATAAAAATGGCGTAAGAAGTCCAACAAGATTTGAAGGAAAAGAACATATGTCTGAAAAAATGTTAACATGAGCAAGTAATGTAATATTTAATACCGTTACCTGAACAAGATCTTAGCCTCCTCTGATGGAGATTTATCTGGCACAGAAGAGATCTTTTGTCTGTCACTTTAAACTCACATCATTTAATGATCAAAACAGATAAGTCATTACAATATTAAGCTTTTGTCTGTATTGTACTGTATCCACTTTATATCTCTTTCATCTGTACATTGAAATGGTTCTCTTTTTTTAATTCTTTGAGTAAGAGAAAAAACCCTAAAATATAGAAGCAAACACAGTACTCAAGAAATGCAACATGCTGAACTCAACTCCCTCATAAAGAACAGAGGAACAGATTTTTCATGGCTCATGGAAATCCTAATACGGCTATTTAGAAGAAACCATTTCCATTTCAAAGCCATAGACTTGTTTGGATAACGAGATCACTGGGCAAAAGATGCTGCCTGGAAGAAGTCTACTCCTTTGAGAAGTAATATTATCTTTAAACAGTCTGGCAAGAAATATATTAGGTTCTATCAGTCTTACTACCAGAGATTTTTGTATAGAGTTCCTTTAGCAATACCAAATAAATACACTGGCAACATATCTTAAAAACAGAGGAATGAAAGTAACTTATAATGGGATTTCAGTGAAATCAATAGAACAGAATATGTGCAGGAAGGTTTGGTGTTACAGTGAGAAGTCCCACAGCAGCACTCTGCTACTAAATCTGAATGGAGACAGGAGATGATCCAGACATTTCTGTACACAAATGAGGGGTGCGCAGATCTGAAGGAGTTAGTTCCTGACATGGATTTTAAGTATGGTGGGATCGTGCTCTTATAAGGGCAAAGCTCAAGGTTTTCATTTCTTGTGCAACTTAGTCTCTGAAAGGCTTGTGAAAACACAGACAGAAATTTTAGTATTACAGTTCCGTTTTTATCTGTAATTAATCTACCCGACATTTTGAGGAAAAGGGCTACACAAAAGGTATAAAAATAATAAAATCTAAACAAAACCATAAACAAACAGGAAAGAATGTGTGTGACTCACAAATACACCTTTACATTTCATTCTTTCAAGCTAAGATTTTGGTTTCACACGTCTTTGCAAAAGTACAGATATTGACTCAGTATATTACTTCATTAACAAATATGGACGTTTGAAATGGGACAAAACAGGACTATGTAGAATGACATCTAGAGAGACAGGTCTGTGTCCTGGAGGTTTTGGCTGCCTCACCATGCTGTCACAGACGGGATGTGGGAAGAGCTCTGGCACGCTGTTGGGAATAGAATGTTTCTCTTACAAGCTCGCTATTCATCATTTGTTCTGGTCTGGGCTGTGACACAAGGTAGGTGACCACACAGGAGCACAGTGTAGCTGCAGGAATATGTTTAAGTAAATAAAAATGTGTTTTTGTAAAAGAAACCAACCTGCAAGCCTTTTTGGCTGTACGAAGTTGAAAGCCTCTGTCTGTAGCGTATGAGCAGGGCTTTTAGAAATGCTCCTGACTGAGCTAACTCCAGGCCTGATGGGGCCAATGGCAAAGAGATTTAACTTGGAAGAGAAATAAAGAGATCTGTGAGTACTTCTGCTAATCCCATCCCTTCTGTGCGCTTCTCAATCAAGGGGAACAGACACAGACCAGGCTCCTGCTTCTCGGTGTTGAAGCACAACTGAGTTCAAGCACATCCAAGGATGTCCAGGGCTGGGTTGGCATCAAGAGCAGGAATAAAAGGCAAAGCTGAGGCAAACAGCAGGGGACTGCTGAAGCTCTTAGCCAAAAACACACCCCTCACCACAAGGCATCACCTCTCTCCCCAGCCCCATGTGCAGAAAAGCCACCCACCTCTCTTTGCCAGGCACACAGCCACAGTGCCACACACCTCTTCTTACTGCCAGCTGGGAGGCATTCGCCTCCAAAAATACAGGAGATCTGCACATCTATGAATACTTCAATGAAGAACTGATATTTAGGAGAAGGACACAGAGAGATCTAGAAGCTTTCTGACTTTAGCCTGACAAGTAAGAATACTATTTGTCAAGATAAATACAGTTATGCTGAGATTAAGCAACTATGCATCATGTGTAGATTTATACCAGTAGTTGCTTTCACAGGATAGAATTTTTAAGACAATATAACCTTTGTCTTAATGCTGTTTTGAAATAGAAAAAAAAAGAGATGTTTTGCATGGTGGTGATCAGTAAGAACTCAAAAACTGATATCCCAGATCACTCAACTTCAAAAGGTTTTTTGTTGGCTTTTGTTTGGGTTTTTTTACCTTCAGTATTACTTTTCTCCCAAGCTGTCTCCCAAGCACATGGCCTGCTTTAACAGTTTCTTTCCTGAACCTACAGACCTCAGCAGCAAAATGTTACCTAAAAACAGCCTGAGGCGGTGAGCAGTGACCCATCCCTCCATCCTTCTGTTGGAGATGCTTGTGCCACTTCTTACATCAGTTGTCCATACTGCTTGGAGAAACTAGTATCAGAGTGGAAAGGAAAATCCTTTGGAAGAGCAGAAAGATGCAGGAGAAAGAGTTCCCCGCTGCCCAGTACTCCTGCAGCAAATGTCATAAATGGTCCTGTGATGCAGAGACAAACCAGGCTATTTGAGTGCTCCTGGTTCTCTCCGTGGCATTTGTACCTACTTTAACTGAATAAGAGGATAAAGCTTTTAGAAAGATTTGCACTTGACTTTCAGATTGGGTTAAAATGTGGGGTGTAGATTCGCTTTGATGGGTTTTTTTGTTTTTGTTTGGTTTTTTTGTTAAAGAACACGTGGTTCTTTCTCACATGCTCATTATATCACCCCCTGATAGCTATCAGCTTCCTACAGCAGAACTTTTTCACCAACACCAAACCTTTCATATGACACTACCAAACAAATGGTCTCATATTGGTTTTTTGGCAGTTTATTAATGATAGTTATATTTTCTGCACTTTATGGCTTATTGACTCCTTTGTTTTCTACAAAGACAGGAAACATACACTGAATAAAATCAATGAAGTGTGAAAAGCATTATCTACACTCCACACAGAAAAAGAAGCCTGTAAAAAAGGCCAGGAGCAGGAAGCAACAGAGGGCAAGATATTTCTCTGTGGAAAAAAAAGTAAAATAATACTGTCACTAAGTTAAAAATAAACTACAGAATATCAGATCTTAGAAAACATAACATATTTTCCTGAAGAACAGAAATCTAAGACAGCAAAGGGAATTCTTTTTTTTACTGTTCCACTTTTATCCTAGAGATCTGAGGAAGTCAAATGAAAATTTCCTGGCATCCTGGGGCAATAAAATAATCTCAGTCTCCTTGTGAAACCACATTAGTGTGGAGATCGAACAGAAGTTCTTTGAGAACTGTAAGTGCTATGTAAGCATCATTTTTCCCAGGAAACTAAGGCTTTGTTTATTTACACTGAGCTATGCCACTAATGTAATAAGAAATAAACTGCTAGGACAGTCACAGACCTGAACACCTATCACATAGGAACACACCAGCACCCAGATCTGTGAAGAAGTTGCTCATCCCTGTAGAAAGCATGAGGACTTCTGAGGACAGTGACTTGACCCATCACAGTCATCATGCTCTCTGCATCCAGCACCCATGTGCTGAGGAATCAGGAGGGGTTTCAGGCAGTGCAGAGTGTACTCCACTGAATCAGGGCCTCTTGGCTTTCCACTAGCAGCTTTTTTTTGCTGCTCAGAAATAAGCCAAAGTAGGCCAAAATAAGAAAGGTATAGATCTGACTAACCTTCATTGATGATACAATTAACTTCAGGTCATTTTTTGTTTATGAGCTCTGCCTATAGATACGTGCCAGTACCTGAAGGCAGAGCTTCTGGTAAACATGGTTTCTGGTTTAGGGCTTTGATTCCCCTGGATGGAATGGCCAGGGTTAGAGGAGGCCTTAAAGATCTTCTAATTCCAGCCCCTCTGCCATGGGCAGGAAAACCTTTTGCTAAATCAGGTTGCTCAGAGCTCCATCCAACTTGGCCTTAAACACTTTCAGAGATAGAACGTCCACAACTTCTCCGGGCAACGGTTCCAGTGCCTCACAACCCTCACAGATACCAACTCTAGCAAGGAAAGGAGGTCTCACCACAGTTGTCTAGGACCACTGAGTTGCTGATCCAAGAGAAAGACACCAAACGCTGTCAGGGCAGACCAACAGAAAAGAAAAAGCCCTGGCAGCTCCTCTCTTTCTTTCCTCCAGCCATCAGGGAACATGCTTCCTCAAAACAGCAGTCACTGTGTTGGTGGCAAGAGCATTAAGACTTCTTGAATTTCAACTACTTTATTTTTAAACTGAGTTGTGGCAAGAGCAGTTTAAAATTTCTCATGTTTTTCAAAGGAGAGACAGTTTTTCCTGACTCCTCATGGAGCAGCCATCACAGACACCAGAGCTGCAAAGGCAGCTGGAGCCTACAGCTCCCACAGACATTGCTGCCTAATGCAGGTGAGGTGCTCCTCTGCTCTCCTGTGCCTTTTAAATATATTACAATTAACAACACTAGATTTGCAGATGGGAGAAGAAGCCACTAAAATTGTTCTCTAACCAATATACTTGGTGCTATTGAAACATTAGGAAATATGTGTAAGTACATTTAAAAAAAAAAACCCTGGTTTTGTGTCATTCAAACGTTCTAATTTGTCATGAAAACTTATATGTAGGTACTTATAAGTTAAGAATAAATAAACATTGTGTAACAACCCTCACTCATCTCAGCAATACACGACATCAAAAGCGTGCAAACAGCATGCAATGCTGACTGAAGGCACTGCACAAAGGAGTCCTGCGTGTAAAACAACCACCAGACTTAAGAACTTTGTATCTCACAACTGTTCCAGCCACCATGTCTCCCAAATTTTTCATTTTTCTTATGTGCTTCATTTTTCTTGTATAGTTTCTCCCACAGTAATAACAACTGAGGACACTGACCAGTTTGGAAGGCAGCAGGTGGTATATGAGAAGACTTGAAAAGAAATCTGACTGCATTTATACAATCCTAAGAGAAACGGCGTCAAGGAATCCTTAAGAGACACTCTGCTCACAGGAAAGCAGAATTTAATAAAACAGAGAAGTCAGATTCCTCTCTCTGGTGCAATAGTATGCTCCAGAGAGGTTACTATGCTCTTTTGACGTCTTCAACATTTATTCCCATAAGGGGATGACACAAAATATTTCTACAGTTTGACTTCTGATCAAAGGCTGTACAGCTGCAATATTCAGTCATGTTTTGTGAAGGTCCCCTGCCCCTGCTGGTTCCTTTCCTTCTCTGCTATTTCTTCCCATTCCTCCTCCTTCAGTGAAAGCAGCCAGCACTCATGTCAAATTCAGCAGCAGAACCATGCCTGGCCATCTCCTACAGAGGCCCTTCCTCCCTGCACTCACCCACCTTTCTTCTGCTGGCATCTCTTTCCCTCACCAGCCCGAGCAGAGGACATCTGGTTCATTGAACATACCACCATCCCTTTGATTGTCTCAGAAATAATCCTGTGTCTTTCTTCAGCTGACCTTGGATCTGATAGAAGCAAGTTGTTTTTTCTAATTCTTAAATACAGACTTTTTTACTTCACAATGGGTTTTTTGAACTCTCTACCAGTTAGACTTGATGGCAAGTAATCTATTCACATGTACCATAAAATTTCTTTACTTTTACTACAGATGTCAAGACTGGCACAGGAAACTATTAAAGGCAATTGCAAGACTTATTGACTTGCTATATCACTAGAGAAATTTTCAAAGTTAACTTAAAATGTCTTTAGTGCTTGCTGAATTGTACAAGTCTTCAATTCCTATGTGGTTGCACTCAACCCAGTGAGTGCCTAGTCTGCAAATGTAGTTAACATATTTTTTCTCTCAGAGACCTTTGGTACCAGAGCATCAGATCCAGTGAGGGACTGCAAAGCCCAGCTCTGGGAGATCACTTCCGAGACCAAAGACAGGAAAAAGGATTTCACAAACATGAAGAGCTGCAGACACCCACAACATGCTGAGGGCCCTGAAACAGGCTATGTCTGAAATCTTCTCTGTATCTTGTGTGAGCATGCCTAAGATTCAAGGTTTAAAAGTTTTGACTATAGATTTAGGAATGTAGGTCAGTCCTGTAATGGTCTTTTTGACCTGTACTCCAAATAGCACAGATCCTGCTTCACATGCCCCCGTGGTAAGGGCACTCTCCCAGGAGGGAAAGACTGGGGCTCAGGTCCTTCCTTTGCCAGACAAGCTCAAATGCAACTCTCTGGCTTTCCAGAAACTATGCAATTATAGAGGCTCAAAAAGAGCTCATTAGTCCTCAGCCTTCAGCACCAGGCTCGCTGCCCTGAGGTCAAGCACAGCTTACACAGTGCATTTTGCTGAAGGGGGATGAGTTCTAACACTTGTTAAATGCTCTGCATTAAACTGGGTTCATAAAGAAAAGAGACCAACAACCACCTCATGGCTCTGTAAGAACCATTATATCTGAGGTGTCAGGACAGCATGACTGTAGAGCCAAAATACATTTCTATGGTAAGAAGAAGAAAGATCCAAAGTAATTATGAAACATAATATACCAATAATATTTGGATAAGTTCAATCTAAAATACTGTTCCGTCCTTATGTTAGGCTGATTGGAGCCTGTGATTCCAGCCACGAAGAGAGGGCTTATTTCAGTGAACATTTAGCCAAAATCAGAAACCTCCCTGAGAAAAAGGGTGCAGGCCAAGAGTCAGGGGGAAGTTGTGGGCTGGCTAAAGCCCTATCACACTAATAAGGCAAAGCATGTTTTTCTTTAGTTTCAGTTGAACTTCAGAGTTACAGCAGTTTACTGTTCTGCGGTATAATATTTTTCCCCTTAGTCTCACAGTCAGATTAATTTCTGAACAGCAGTGCAATGAAACTTTTGATTTAAGAGATTTGCTGAGGAAATCTAGATTGAAACTCAAGGTTTAGCCAGTACATAAATCAAAGGTGGGATCACTTCAAAGATTCCTTCATCTACTTGGCACAGACTTGGTTCATTTAAAACCTCCTTTCTCATAGTTGTGCCCTTATTAAGATTTGAACTTTTATAAAATGAGGAATGAGGTCTTAGAGAGTTTTCTGTAATCACTTCCCCTGAAAATAAAAGTCTACAGAGAAGCAGCGAACGTGGGAGAGAACAGGTCATCTCCTGGCTATCATGGCTACTGATTTTATGGGGTCCTGTCGTAGAAGTAAAGCTCTGCAGTAAAGTTGCTTCCTGGCTCTGCCACAGATTTCCTGTGTGAGACCAATTCAGTTAATCTCTTAGGGCAAAAGTCATCCCATCACAACTCAGAAACTTAGCTGAAGTGCTGAGATTAGGAGCTCATTTACCCTACGGTGTCTTTTTCACTTAGGCAAATGTAGCAAACCCTACGTGGTTTAGTTATCAACAGAGGAATAAATTAAATCTATTAATCTCTCTTCTACTTTAAAGAAGTACTCTTAATTTTTAACATTTATAAGTATGATGTTTAAGCATTTACATTGCCCATTTCTAAACCAGGAATGTTCCTTTCTTCCCGCCCTCCACCTTCCTTTTCAATTTAGTCTTTAATCCTTCCGAGAAACCCATCTGTACTGGGTTTTATGAATTTTCAGTGTCCCCTCCACATAGGGCACAACAAATCTACACAAACTAAATTGAAAGGCCCTTGGAACAGTTTCCAACTGCTATAAGGCAGGAGACTGTAGAGAAAAAGTGTCAGATATGACAAGTATCTTGCGGTTATGCCTGAGTGCTTGCACGTACTTAATTGGAAGAACTAGAGAGTGTCAAAGGCCAAAGACCTTAAATAACATTCATGTGTTTCCTTAGCCTGGTGAGAGCCTTTCCATCCCTGTAGGTGGTAACTAGCATGTCTGTGGCCAGCAGCAGGGCTGTGCTGCTGCTTGGCTTCATGTGGATTCTCCAGCTTGGCTTAGCATCCTCAGTCAGGCACTCAAGGCAGCTGTGGCATCTGGCCTAGGACAAAGAAGGCAACAAGGACAAGAAAGAGCAGAAAACAGTGTCCAAAAGAGAACAGGAGAAACAAGGGAAAAGAGGTTACTTGACAATTAACTAGAGCAAATGTTTCATGTGGAGATGCCAGCATGCCAGCTTCGTAACTCTGAACCAGAATTAAAGGTTAGGCAGATTGAAATACATGAAGAAAGATGTAAATAAACCTTGACACTAACTTACAGTCACAAAAATAATTTTCTGTGATTTGACCAAGCCTTTTGTCTGAACTGGTAGGACAATGCAGGACCAGCAGCTAGTAACTTTTGACTGGTAACAGATGCAACCTGGGATTTGCCAACTAGGGGATGGCCCTCACTTAAGCCAGAATTCTGCTTACAAAGTTCAGACAATTTCAGTTCAACATAAATTACAATAAATATTTGGCTAACTCAAGGGAAATTTTTAGTGAATGACCAGAAAAGCCTGAGGATCCACAAGCCTTAATTCCAAGGGCACTAAAACAAAACAAAACAAAAAACAAACAAATTAAAAAAAAAAGGAAAGAAAGCCACATAAAATGATGACACTACATATGTAAACAATATGTGCAGAAAAGGGTCTTTTAATAAATGGATTTTGATAAATATTTAACTGAATGAAGTGCTATAAACTGTATGAAAGTTGTATAAATAAGTTGAGATGAAAGTCCTCCGCAATCCAATGAATCATTTAAAAAAAGGTTTTGATATACAGAAGCAATGTATGCTCACATCATTAATTTTTCATACCTAACACTAACAAAGTACACACCATTGCAAACACAGTGAGATCTATCTAAGGACTCAGTAATTTAAAGTTTTGACATAGTCTCTCTATCCATTCCTAGCTGGGTTCAACTTTACAGGGCTGCAATAGTTTACAGTGCTGTCATTTCTTGTTAAGTCATGCTTTGGTGGCTGCTGTGATTTACTGACTCCTACAGATTTTACGCTCCTCATCCTCACTAGCTCACGGGACATCACTGACCTGACTGCAAGCATCAGGGTAGTAGGGAAACCCTGCAGATCCTGTTACGGACTTTCAATAGCTGATTCCTATAAATTGGAAGATGAGAACAGCCTTAGCCCCTTCACAGATGATGGATGCAGATTAGCAGATCTAAACAATTAGTTAGGGTGAGGGAATGAGCCCTCAGACAATTAGAGCAGTTAAGCATCCTGCTGACAGCTGTGGTGACAGCAGACAGTAAAACTACCCTTGATGAAATGAGAAAACTCTCTGCCTTTTTGATTTACAGGCAAGTTTACTTACAGGCTTTAAGGTGTTTAACTACAGTGGTCACAAACCAGGCACTAATATCCTTCTGTGTGCAGCCAACAATGCGGGAGGGTGAGTGCAAGCTGACAGAGCTCAGCTCTGCAGTGTCTGTCAGCTGTGGTTGTTTGAAAGAAGGAGGCAAACCTGTCAGGCAAAAGGAGGCAAACTCACTGCCTGAGCTGACTGCCAGTGCAAGGAAAAAGAAGAGGTTTAATGCTTTAAGGTATGTGGGGATCAGAGATGTTTTGTGCTCCCTCATTCATATTTTTACATTAAAACTTGCCACTTGCAAGCTTTTGTTTCAAGTCACCCGACAGCTGTTTTGTGAATGTGGGTTTTGTACCCATTAAGAACAAATGATCCCTTGTTTTTAACCCTTTGATTTGGGGAGTTTGTATATCCAGGTGTGCACTGTTCCCTTTCTACTCCCACTGTGCTACCATTATCTAGGAGAGACATTTCAAATATTTGTGGTCAGTTCCACGGAATTTGCTTTAAATGCCAACAAAAATTAATTTGTACAAATTCTAATGGCTTCTGTGTATGGGTTTTGTCTCAGATTTGTTTTCTGGAACTGGGGGAGGGAGGGGTTGTTTTAAATGACCGTGCCAAGCTGAGAGGCAGATGTGAGTTTTCTTTGATCCTGGAAAGGATGCATTGTTGAATGCTTCAGAGTCTTCAGAAAACACTTGTCTGTGAGATCAAGGAGAAAAATCTATGTCATGATATGTTTTTTCTCACTTAGATTTTAGAATTGCTGGGCACTAAAAGCTGTATTTAAAGATACTGCATTGCTTCACATAGCATCTGGAAAAACATGTAATCACCACTAATTGTTAAGGTGTGATAACCTTTGTGTTAAAAGAATCAATGTAAGTTCTTATATCAGGTGGGAGGAGAAATAAATGGTATATCTTTTAATTCAATTAACACTCTAAATATTGTCCTAATGGGTTAGTACAACATGGTATCATTCATTTCAGCAACAATAGGACTTATCATTAGAGATGTGCAATATTCACCTGGTTTTAGGTTTTATTGTAAATGTGAGCCTCAGCTTGTGTTTGATGATGTTCCCTGAGACATGAAGCAGAGCTCTGTTTTGTGCATGTCATGCCTGAATCATGGTTTCAAGTGAACCCATAATCATGTTTCACTTTGGCTTCATTTACCTGTGACACTATTAAAGAAAGTGAACTAGGTGCTGATCTACACTAGACAAACCTGATCCACTTCAGTCCACTTCCATTAAAATCACTAGGATATCCCGAGACATTCTACAGGAGTTCTCATTGTATTTAATTAATTGTCAGTAAACAAATATTTTTTCAAATGCCTCAGGCTTTAATTTCCCCAGATTTAATGCTAGCCACCACTGAGTTAAATTCTGAATTTAGGGAGAGATTTCATTGTGTAAGATTCTTAGCATTTAGATCAGAAATAGACTCTACTTATCTTTTTATTGGTAATTTTTTTTCTTAGGCAAGCCACCTGGATAATATGTTTGCACGGGGGAAAGCCTGTCTACACAATATGGGCATGTTTTTATTTTTCCCTAAAAGATGTATGTAAGTTTCATTACATTATGCTATACCAAAAAGCTGTGGACATAAGTGAAGATGTAGGAAAAATTGTTTTCACTTTTACATGGAAACAACTGAGAATGGCTAAGAGCTACAAGTGAGAGACTATCAACACAGCAATACTGTTACGACATGCAGAAGGTAATAAGTGGGTTAACTATTCCCTCACATGATGTTAGTGGTACTTTACTAATGAGCAAACATTGAAGAAAATTCCAGTATTCGTGAGAACATAGTAGGTCTGAAAATACTTTGGTTCAGAGTCTCCTGTGTGACAACTTCTGAAATTTGGCATCTTTCTCCAGCTAAAACAATGCAGTGCTCAGCTTACCCTTCTTCCTATTTTGCCCAGTTGATTAAAAATCAGATAAGGAGACAACTCACCTCCTTTTCATCTCAAAAGTGAGGATTAATTCCAGATTTGGATTTCAGATGAGGGGTTTAATTTAGTCCACAAAACAAAGGAGAAAACAGATGTTCCCACATAAAATCAGCATTTTTATTACAGTATAAAGTGTAAGTATGTGGGCCCCATAACTACCTAGGAGCATCACAACAATAATTGTTCAGTAAAGGTTTTCATTTGAAGAAGAGAGAATTGCTTTACAAAAATAACTTTACCAAGTATTTTAGAGGACAGACTGACTTTCTCATCATTAAGAAAGGTGGCAATAAAATATAAGTCTCCTGATCCGTATAATGCCCTGTTCTCTACTGCATATGAAACTTCTGAGAGAGATTAACAACTGTGCCAGCCATTCTGTCCTGGACAGCAGATGACCCTAAGCATGACACACAGGGATATATGGCAAGGGTGTCATATGGAAAGCAAGCAGCTAACATCATCTAATCTACTTTTTGAGTTGGGTTTTAGGGGGTTTGGTTTTGTTCTGTTTGTTCTTAAAGGAAGAAGGTATGACCCAATACAAAGAGGTCTCATTTTGCCTGCAGCCGTATGTGCCCAGGTAGGACAGATTAAGGAGGAACTGGTGAGGACCTGGTATGGTCTCATCAGGGAAATTTTGATCAGGCATCAATCTGGAGAGTGATGGAGAAAGCAGATCAATGCAGGACAACTTGAGTCCAACCCCGCTCATGTTTTTACTGTTGTTCACTCTGCCGGGAAAGTCTTTCAGTTTGGTGCCTCAAAGTCAGCTGGAACAAAGTGTTTTGGACAGCACAGCAAGATACAGTGCAAGAAGATGGAAAGTACCTTATAAACATACAACTCTTCCACAGAGTGCTGTGGGTCTGGGCACTGGGGCTAACAGTAGATTTGCTGGTTCATAACATTCACTGGATTAATAAATGTTCATTGTTTTTCCTTGTGCCTTCTCACAGATGTGTTTGCTCTTAAATGTGCCTCTCCTTTTGTCTGAATACCTCAGCTGATACCAGGTCTTGGGCCTTACGTCCCATCTGATGGCTCCAGAGCACTGTCTTGCCTTGTCTAACCATCAAGGGAAGAGGGGACATCTTCCTTCTCACCTTCTTTCTTTGTCACCCTTTTTATTATGAGACTCTGTAGGCTGCTTGGAGGAGAACAAGACCAGGTTGTCTTCTGACGAGGTGCTGCCCAGCCTTAAACCAAGCCCAAATGCAATTGTTTTCTTTTTTCTCATATGTCATCATTGTGATTCTGGACTCCACTGTTGTGGAAAGCTCTTCGCTTTATTGTCCTTTTTAATTATGAAATCCTTTCCTCAGTAATTCACTGTGACTCGGTAAGTGACTCCACATGGTTACGACGTGACTGTCCTGATTGAATTACTGGAAGAACAGAGCCGGCTGAGCCACATGCATGCGAGCCATGGCACAGCACAAGTTCCCTTCAGCAGGCACCTCACAGTCACCCAGGTGGGGACTGGAGCTCCTTCCACTCCTCAGCCCCTTGCTGCCAGGAACAGCCAAGTCCCACTTTGACCACCCCAGAGATGGCCCCCTCTGTCACCCTTCCCCTCGCTGAGGCACACGAACCCGTGGTGGTATCTGCTCCTGGGACTGGCACACCCGGGAGGTGTTGTGGGCATGAGCTGAGCCAAAAGCAACATTAGCACCGTGCAGATACGACACTGATATCCTGCGATTTGGGCCTGTGGTGGCACTGGACACGCACACACCCATCACCCATCAGGGTTGTGGCAGCTGCCCACAAATGAAGGTGCAGCACAAGGCTTGCAATGGCCACCCTGGCACCAAGGATGAGCTGGGAGGCGTGATAGTTCCGCCACAGATTCACATCCAGCTTCCTGGCTTCAAAGGAAAAAGGGGGTGATGTGCCTAGCAGGGATTCTGAAGCTGTGGGTGGTTTCCTTTAATTTAGAAAAGCATCTGATACAGTGTGTCACGACACATCACATTTATTTAATTCTTTTTTCGTTTGGATGTGATTACTGTCACGTGGAATGGAAACTGAATGGTGCACCATGAGCAAAAAAATATCAGAAGATGTTTTAAATCAGCTCATACTGAATTAGGGCAATGAGAAGAAACATTCAGAGTACGTCTGAGCAAATTAGGATTATTTAACTTATTGTTAGTGAGTATAAAGGAGGAGGTCAAATTAAGCAGGCCATTGACTGATAGTACATTGACAGTGGTAACTGCCTTCTTTAATTTGCCCCAGTAAACACTGGTGAGAACTCAAGGAATTATTTAATAAATAGGATTTATTATGAGAACAGAGAAATGGAATTCTAATAATTAAATATGTATGTAATTTGGTTGAGGAGCATTTAATATAAGTCCTACCAGTCTAAGGACACCACAATGCTAGATGAAGGGAGAAGTTTTATAGGAGAAGAGCATGGGCACAAGACACGGGCCATTACAGAAAAGCTGCACAGATGGAAAGATGAACAAGAGTAGCAGCTTTGCCTGATGAAGACTGAAAAATGAAAAAGAGAAAATTAAATAGCTAGCGGCAATGATATTGCAGGAGTGACATGGACAGACATCCCAAAATGAGCATTCCATGAGCAAATTCAATTAAAAATACTTACTCTCTCTCTACATGTGTGAGATCTAAAGCGAGTTGAAACACATTTTTTCATGATGTTTAGAAATGGAAGAAAGATTGTCTTTTGTTGTTGTTGTTGTTGTTTCTGAATTCCATGAACTGTTTCCATTGGGAACCTAAGACAAAGACAAAGGGAGCAGTCAAAAAAGTCTCATGCAGCACAGGAAGAGAATACAGTGCACAAAGTCTTCTGCTCCATTCCAAAGGCTGCAAGCTTGCTTGTAGTTTGGGACTGAGCTGGCATATTTGGTGGGCCAGGGGGATAAAAACCAAACCACATGCAAGTAGAAAAACTAATAAAGCAGAGTATGGCGGGGAGGGACAGATGGAACAGCTCGTGAACATGCCCAAAGGTTTCAGCCAATGTTCAAACAAGCTACAATGGAAAAGGAAGATGCCGTGTCAATTATCTTCCAAAATTATTTCAGTAGATTCTCTTGAGCTTTTGGCTTCTGCTCTTACGTTGATCTCACCTCTCACTTTGTCTTACCTTACTTTCAAAGAGAATCATCAGTATTGGCAGAGATGGGGCACATGGCTCAGCATTTTGACAAGCAAGTCCTTTGCTGCATGCAATGGGAAAGCACGAGCGGAGCAACATTCGGATATGTTATTTCTGGCTGCAG
Source organism: Vireo altiloquus (assembly GCA_013396875.1). Classification (NCBI taxonomy): domain Eukaryota; kingdom Metazoa; phylum Chordata; class Aves; order Passeriformes; family Vireonidae; genus Vireo; species Vireo altiloquus. Next base: position 961,111 of record VZRF01015809.1, read on the forward strand.
TCACAAAGATGAAAATGCCTGGTGAAGGCATGCCTTAGGCTGCCACCACATGGCGAGAGCAGGGAATGAGGGCAAGAGACTGGTTTATCTGCAATTTCCCTGGCATTGTGATGTTCCCACAGTTTGTACTGAAAGGAACTTATTTTCAAATCTAATTTGAGGGGGGTAAACAGAAATTGTATTGGCTTTATTAGCTATAAATTCATTTATCCCAGAATCTCCTTATGTCAATTCTTTGTTTCATTTTTTGCAAGGTGAGATCTTATTATAGTAAAAAGTACTAAGGTAGAAACTATTTTGTAAAACGATTTTTCAGATTCATCTGGTTGCCCTGCCCCAGTGTTATGGCTTTCATCTGCTGTCTAAGTCCCAGGTGTTGTTTCTTAGCCTATATGCAGATGCTAGAAAATAAAGGATAATCTTCCACATTTTTACAATTTTTCTATTGTAAATGTTGACACTGAGTAACCAACAAGGAGATTGCTTCAAGACGCTAACATTTCATTTTTTAGTGTAGATTTTCTATGGAAATATTTTTATGAGAAAAACCCTGCTGTTGGGCCCCCATAAGTGTAATTTAAAAATAGTAAAAGCAATTTAAAACTTTTTAGATATGAAGTGAAGAATTTTTTCCCCTTGGTTGCAACTGCTGGAAGAATTTTTAGGGACATAGGGTGGCTAAAGTTCGAACTGTAACAGTGCCCCAGTGCCTGGACTAAAACATGCGAGTTATTTTAAAAGATTCATGAATTTCAGTGTCCTTTTAGTAGCTGATAACATAAATTAACAACTTCATTTTACAAGCAATCTTAAAAAAATCTTCTGCCATGATTCCAAGCAAGTCGCAGACCAACACTAGCAGGATAGAATTTTTTTTTAATATTGTTGCATGAGGAATTTATTTAATTGTCTTTTTTTTTTTGTTTTGTTTACTTAAAGCAGTAGAAATGCAAATAATTCCAGGGGAAAAAGTATTTAACTTAAGGTTACGCCTGATCTTCATTAGTTTAAAAAGCTGTTCCTCAGATCATTTATACCAGTATAACTGTGGAGTAAATCTTCTTGATGAATGAATGAGAGGTGCTTTGGGACATATAACATGCTATATTTTTGAGGAAAAGAGTAAATCATGCAATATATCCACCATTTAAAATATTTTATATTAGACCTTTCATTATTGCAACATAATTTTTTATGCGCAATTTTTTTTTCTAATATTACTTTCAAAAACATTTAAACATCTGATGGAAACATCTTCAACTGAAAGAATATTTCCATTCCCTTTTGTTCCTTTTTACTTCGACAAGTACACTGCAAAATAATGCTATTACTCACACAGATGCAGATTTTTCCAAGCTCCCCCTCCAGCCTGTATCTATAAACAGTGATTTAAATAGGATTCCCAACACATATCCTTCTTACAGACCTTGAAGCCTCATTTGGAGTTTTAACAGAAACAGCATGTGAATAAATATGTATTTGGGGAGTTTTAAAAGCCAGGCTCTGACCTGACGTGCGAGGAACTGTTGCTGGGAGCACACCCAGGCTTACATCTGAGCGCTTTTCAGCTGCTCCCAGCAATGAGCTTGTCACATGCTAAAATCCACAGGGCAACCACCATGGGAAAATACTGGAAAGTGCATGTTGGACTTGAGGTGTTTCTAAACATTAAAAAGCTGCCTTTTTTTTTTTGTTCTTTTCCCATATTCTGCACTAGGTGCTGGCTGGAACTGTTTGCCATTAAAAATCCCAGTGTTGAGCAGCAGCTAGTGGAAGTTTAAAATAAATAAAGACATAGATAGTACCCCTGCGTATCTCAGCTTCAATACTGTCTTTTCAAAGCTCAGCAAAATAATACACAAGTGAACAAAGACATAAAGCCAGACTCAGGAACTTTCTTGTCTCATTTCAATCCAGAATAAAATTTTAATAAGGAATTAAAATAATGACAATCACGATGACTCCTTGCCCCCAGACCTCACAGCATTCACATCAAGATGCTGTGTGCCTGCTGACTCCATAAAGCTGTTGAAGGAAAAAATAAAACACCTCCTCTCAAAAAAAAAGTGAAGAGGCATGGCTGCCCAAATGCTTGAACTGGTTTACTCTTATATTAAAGGGAAAATTTCTTTTCATCTTCTCATTCTCAGAGAATTGAGAGAGAGCAGAAGTAACAAGAGCTCCAAAGGTAAAGAGAGCCACATCCACTTCTAACACACAGTGTTTGAACAGAACGTTCAAATGATGTTTTAAATTAAAAACACAGAACAAAACCTACAGCATCTTAAATGTTAGGGGCCATAATGTACTTTCTGCTTCAGATGTGGGAGAAAAACAGCTAGGCACACCCATGGCAAACACCAGGGAGGGACAGGGCTCCCTAACTTCCCCCCCTTTCAGCTCTGTCCCGAAGTACCTGAGTCTCTGAGTACTGCACAGCAGTGCCCATCTCTGGCAGCTATAAATGCTTAGCATGCTTTAGGCAGCAGGAAATATGCTTTAACCCCTTCCACAGCTATGATTTCACGGTATTAGCAGGAAAGCCCAGTGGCTAAGTAGCTAATGCTGCAGTCACGCTCTGCAGAGAGCAGGGAGGTGTCAGCAGAGAAGGCAACAGGTCTCGGAGGGTCTGCAGTGCCCAAAATTCTGAAAGTCACACCCCTCTCCCCCTCCACCTCAGGACACCAGGTGCTGTAGCAGGCTCTGTGCACCTGAGGGGTTTTCCACATAAAGATGATCTAGGGCTGTTCAAACCAAACCCTAAATGGGGTCTGTTACCCTCATGGTTCCTTACCATAACACAACTAATCCCTCACAAATTCATTATCTTGCTTTTAGTGCTCAAAGAATAAGAAAAGGGGATTTCCAGAAACTGGAAATAAACGTGAAATATTGCTATTTCACATGATGAATGTGATGATGAGGAAGCCTACCTACTGCAATTTACCTTCTGTCTGGGACACATTATCTCTGCACAGAGGAGCAACCCAAAACTTAAGCAGTTCTTAAAACTTCCAAAAAAACTGATTAAGAGGGAGTTAAGGAGTTTATAGGTCTTGTGGGGCTTTACTACACATGGCTGAATATTAGTTTCATAGTGTTCATTTAGTTTTCATTCATAGTGGCCTCAAGACAGAAAGTTCAGCTGCATTTTAGATCTTTTAAAATAATTTTGATTTCCACTCTTTCCTTAACAGCAATCTTAAAATAATGAGATTAAAAAGGACATTCTGCATTAGCACTTTCCATACTCATCTCTAAGTAGTACAAGTTATACATCTAGCACTGGACACATCAGATTTATTGTTTTGCTGTTTTCCTTCTAAAAAAGTACATGGGTTTAAATTGTTCGTCTCACTGAAAAAAAAAAAAATGAAAGCATAAAATATTGGCTTGATTTAGCAAAACTACAATTCTAGTACCATTTCCACCATCCTCCCTTCCCCTGCTTTCCTTGAGAAACCTCTTCATTTAAACTATCCCTCATGACTTCTGCAGGACTTTGGAGTGGAAAAGAGGAAAAATTGTGTCCATCTTCTACTCACAAATCACTGGATGTCTGGTTGCTAGTTTGCTTAAAATTAAAGTAGATTTTAGAAGGATTTTTTAAACGTTGCATTTCCTATTCTTCAGTGCACATTTTGTCCAGTCAGTCTCATCTTTACTACAAAATACAGATACAGCTGTGATATTATCTGATGACAGACATGCATTGAAATGACACAAAAAGAAAATAACTGGGAAGAGATCTTTCCAAATATTTTTTGTATAATCATGTAAGATATCTGAGCTTTGAAGCTGGGTGCATATATTAAAAAAATAAAAAGTCAAGCAGAAAAATTAAGAAGCTGTTTAAAATAAATCTGCCCTAGATTTCAACACAAAAATGAGAGCTTAACTAAACAGAACTCCTCTGTCCCAAAAGAACTCTTAATTCAGCTTAAGGTTTATTATTGTCAGCTTCCTGTCCAGGGATTACAAAACCAGCTCTACTTGTTTATATGGTAAGCAGCATTTGAAAGTAACAAAAGTGAGCTGTATTAGTCTTTTTTTTCTTTTTTTCTTGCCTCAGATGTGAAGTTGCATATCTTACACTTGCAGTGTTGGGTTTGATGAAGTGTGAGCCGTGAACTGCCGTGTGAAACTATTTCATGCTTGTTTCTTGGACTCCTTCATGTTCCACCAGTGCTAATTTATGAAACCACATCTCTCATGTGATCAAGCGTTAAAAAACACTCTAATTTTAATGGCAAACTAAATTTTGCATTTAAACGACAAATTTTGACCCATAATCTTTGCATAGGATTCGAGCCCAGCTTTTTGCGTTTGGAGGCAGTTTAAGATTTCAAAGGTGCAGGCACTGTCCGTGAGGCGCCCTGGGCTGGCTGCTCGGCAGCCCCCCACACGCCAGCACCACCACTTCTGCTGAAGATTTGTACAGATGCCTCCAGGCATCTTTCAGCAACAGTATCAGATTTGCTTATAGTGCTGAAGCAAATGTTTTCATGGTCTGTCACCTTGATTTTATTAAAGGTGTTGGGCCAGGCTATTATCCAGTGCTGGAAAAGTCCCCTATAGAAGCTTTATAATAGCCTGGGAATTTAGAACGGCCAAGCATTTTGAGCCCATAATGATCTTTTTTTCTGCATGGCACAAGGTAGAGCATTTTCACAATTAGTCTAAACCAGAAAAAAGCTCTGCAGGTACTTCAGGCTCTACACTTTTAAAATTTGTGTCTCTGTGCCTTAGATTCAGCATCCCTTTTCACAGAGATGTGATTTTTTTTCCCCAGGATTTTTGTTTCTCCTGCTGAAAAAACGACCATGCTGAAAACCTCTCTTTCCAGATAACTGTGTGCCTAGCTTAAATGCATGCAATATTTTTATAAACAACTAGGTTAATCATTGCTTTAAAGAGAAAAATTTGGGCTTATTCTGTAGGTTCAATATGCAGTTGTTGTTGTTTTGGTTTTGCTTTGCTTTAGCCACAGTAATATAAATAAGAATAACAAGAGATCAAAGATTTCCTTAGAGCTGTAGGAAACATAATGTGTGTGCAGGTGCCGTGCCGTGCCCTGCTCTGGAATTTGGGCACTTCGTTGAAAGGAGGCCGGGGTGGTGTTTTCCAAAGGGCACAGATCATCTTCATGAGAAACAGGGATTTTTACTGGGGCAAATTCTGAGGTGCTGAGTTAAATGCAATATTTCATTCAAACTGAGACGTTCTTGTGTACCAACATAAAGGGTTCAGTTGTCTGCTGTTTATACAGAAAAACGCAAAGCGAATGTGTGCAACGGGACCCACATGCAAAGCAGAGGGATTGTGTGTGGTCCGAGTGGACTTTTTTTGTCATCCTGTTTGGGAACAAGTTCAGGATCTGTTTCTGTTGGCAGTTTCCTCCTGTTGTGAATATATTAGTGCATTTCTCAAGGCCTCTGTGCAGCTGAAAGGCTAGTAACTTAAGCCTGGAGTATGACAGACAATCATCTTCCATCAGTTCAGACATGGGTGATGGGATGAAAAAGAAGAGATTACATCTCTGAAAACAAAGGAACTAATGCAGGCCAAGACCAGCCACTAGGCTGTAATCTCTGTTTTACCATAAATGTACAAAAATGTCTTATCTCTGGTTTTACAAAGTCGTGCAAGAGCGGTCGCAGCTCTTGGGTGCACCAGCCAGCTCTAAGTGGTGGCTCAGAAAAACGACAAGACTGAAAGAAACCGTTTAGGGAATGAAAAAACACACCTCGTAAAATTTCAGATTAAACAAAAAAACAAAAAACCAAAACTCTAAGCATTGTTGCTTAATGAGTTATTTTAAACATTTCATTTCACATTAAAAGGAGATTTATGCAAGATGTGAGACTTGAAAACACCCAGCCAGTAGAAACACACAGCATTGCATTGAAATGCCTCATTTACCACCCATGCCAGTGGATTCTGATTGCTTAAGATTTACACTAATTCTTTAAAATGACAAAAGTCAAATGCCAGTTCCTTAATGCAAGTCGCATTGCGATGTAAATGTGCCACAAACCTCTTCCACAGTTCACATCAGCAAATATTATTTCATACCAAGAGGGGGAAACTCATGCTGAATTTCCACCAAGGAAGAGTTTGCTCTGTGTATTTCTTCTCTGAGCAGTTCACTCAGTATCCAAGGGTTTGGAGGAATGATTTCCTGGAAAACTTGTGGATGATATCTCCCGAGTGCACGTTAAGTGCTGTCCCAAGCAGCTCCTTCCCTGTCTCTTGCTAGATGTCACCCCTCTGATTTTCCTCATCCTTTTTTTATTTTCCTTTTCTTTTCTTTCCAGATTTCCAGATCCAGGACTGAAAATGAAGCGTAAATCTTACTGCCTAATAACCACGGCAGTTACTTCAATAAAATGTTACTTAAAAGTCAATGGACTGCACATGTTAAAGACATTAGAGCTGTTAACAGACCATTGTAAAGTAAGCAGAATCTTTAATAACCTGCATGTAATGCACAACCCCGCGATTTTTGGCGCAGAGCAGACTGTGAGCCTGGCCTCTCCATGCCAGGGCTCCGAGCAGAAACATTCTTCACTCACATGGCAAAACAGGCAAAAGGTGCTAAACACAGAACCCCGTGGGACAGCTCTGAGTACTGCCAAAATCCCATATTTCCCCAAGATGGAGTGGAGGACTGGGATGACTGGAGGGTTCCTTGTCTTCAAGGGGCTGTGGAAGGTCTCTTACCCTCTTCTAGAGCTCAGCCTTGAGCAAGACATGGGAAGAGGAGCACTGCTCCACTCTGAAGGCAATGTAATCCTGACATTGCAGTGTTTTTTACATGCTCTTTGGGGAAAATTTTGCCCAGGAAGTGATCTGGAGCTGACAGCATCAAAATACAGCCAAGAACAAGGAGGGAGACAGCTTCTTCTTCTTTCCTGCTGACCTTCTATTCACTCCACACCAGTGGAAGGCACTGTTAAAGATTGTCAGCGGAAACACTCTTTGTATTTGCACTGTCCTTGTCTTTGAAGCCTTCTGTCCAGCAGGGAAAGTATGTGCTCACAGATCAGCCAAGCCTTGGATGTGCAACATCGTCACAATTTTCTTTGTCTGCTTCCGTATTTTATTTTTGGTGAAAGGCTTTTCGCACCCCTCATCCCTCCAAAAAAAATTAATCTGGAAAAAATAACAAACAATTGCAATTTAAATTTTCATTTTAAATGTGCTAAGTGGAAACACAAAAAAGCTGCAGGAGGGTTTATGCATCAGTCTGCTACAATCTGCATATGTGAGCATGAGAGATGCAGCCAAACTTACACAAGCTAGAATATCTGCCTCCCTCTATTTCCCCGTGTGCACGTACAAGCAGCCTCATACCAGCATAAGATAGATGTAGTGACCTCATAATTTACACCAGCACCTTTTTTTTGGCCCCTTCCATCAGCATTATCAAAATGTTGAAACTAAGTTCCTAACACGTCCTTTACATAAACCTTTGAAGGATGAGACAAGTGCTTGATTTTTCCTTTTAAATGAGTGCCCAGTTATCATGACTGGTGGTTGCAGCACACAGAAATAAGAGATATAAATATGAGACATCCGTTGGGATACCTCAGCAGGTCAGATGCTGATTTGCTTCCAACAAATCACTTTGCTCATTGTCATCTCTCATTCAAGTACTACCTAAGCAGGAGCTCCATCATTTTTTTCTAAGACTACATCTGTAGACTTCATAGAGGGGAAACTGCCCTTATTTTCCACCTCAAGGCTTCCCAGCCAAGTTTTGGCCCCTTGCTCCTCCTGCAGGCCTGTAGTGCCCACTCGGTTCCATTATCAAGATTTTGATAATGGAACATCTTCCAAACCACCTTGCCCAATCCTGTAACTGAGTTGTAAGCAGTTGTAAGCAATATCAACATGTCTCGATGTGACTCCAATCTCTTTTGCTGTTCTCCTCTGATGTCTTTCAATATGCAGCACATGTGTTTGATGGGAGACCTTGAAATGCACACACAACAGATCAGGGTAGAGTTCCAGGGAGAATATAAGATCTTTCTGCATATAAAATATGAGACCAATTTTCACACAAGCCAACTTTGCTGCCCAGCTATGCTGGAAGTGCCATTTTAATTAGTTCATTCTCAAGTTTTATCATTCATTTACCATTCAAGTTTTATCAGCCAGCATGTGTCTGTCTGAGGAGCTAAGGCAGCCCTCATGCCTCCTTTTTGGCTTCTCCTTTAGCGGTATCTAGCACAGCCCCCACGTCAGGGGTCTTGGGACAAGCCATGTTCCTGGCAACCTCCTCACCCACACCACAACTGCATCCAGCCCTGTGTAGTATTAACACTTTCCAGGTTTCTCCCTTTCCAGATGATGTTGTTTTAAAGCAAAGCACTGTAAATATTTTTGAATTCTTTCATGAATATTTTGAAAGCTGTCTCTCCTATCCCAGGCAATTCTGAACTAATTTTGAGGCAAGGTTTTATAAAACCCTACATCAAATGTTCAACCATTTATTATTTGTTATTTATTTTGCCAAATGTCTCAAATGCATCTATAGGCGACAGGCCAGTCCTCTGATGTATAAGCCAAATACCATAAAGCTGTCTCCATGCAATTTAGAGAACTCTTTGATTATGCATGCTTTGGCTATATTTTTTACTAAATAATGATCTGGGTAGTTAAATTGCTCTAAAAAGTTTTGCATTTGTTGGTTTTAAGTACCTCAAGAGTCAATCCAGTAATTTTTCATGCTTACTTCTCCAGGCTCTGTGATCTGTAAGTGATGGTTACCGATTTTTTTCTCTTTCTCCTGTCCTTCATCTCCCTCAAAGAATCTTCTTTGCCTTGGTTTTCATAAAAACACACCCGTAAAAAGCCACATGGGAGAGTTGAAAGCTTTAAAAATTTTTGATCTTCTCAAAAGACTAGACTTCATGCCCTTGTGCATTTGTCTTTGTGCATATGATGTATGTGTATACATATATTTATGAATATCTAAGAACAATAATGCTCTAGTTCTGAGGCCCCTGGGTCCTATAAGAAAAACAGTAAAACAATAATTTATAATAACTCATCAATAGTATGCCACAGATGTCATCAATAATTCTGACAAATAATGCCTGATTTTGGTTTTTGCCACATTTTGACTGTCTTTCGTTAAACATTTTCTAACTCAGTTATGTAAGTTTAGGTTTTACAAAGGAATATGGGAGAAACTTTTCTTAAAATAACTAAAAGCCTGCATTTCATGTAGATTAACTAAAGAGCACCAATCACTACATGGAAAACAGATTCTATATTGCTTCAAATATTTTTGATGGATTCACTTTCTGATGCACAAGGTCACCTTATTTCCCACACTATCTTATCAGCATGAGATGTTTTCATGTCACACATATACTCTAAAGAAAATACTGGAACAATACCCCTGTTTAAAATCCCAAGGAACAACACATAGCAGCACAGCCTATATTGTAATTTCTCAGATTTTGTTGAACATACAGTAATCATCTTTGAACAAAAACAGATTTTCTAACAAAAAATGTGTAGACAGCCCCAAAATCCCTTCAAATGCATGCAAAACTGAAACAATATGAATATTTGACACAGTAGCAATGAACAGCTGAGACTCCAAAACAAAGTGATGCAGCAATAGGAGGATTATCAGGCCATTTCAAGAGCATTTTTCCCAAGAGTGTTAATGCACCCCTGCATGAGGAACACATAGCTGAAGAGAGCAAAAAAATCCATGATCCTATTAATCCACTTGTGTCAGATCCCTTCTCTTGAAGAAAGTATAAGATGGCCTTCACCATCTTGCTAGAAATTTCATCAACTATTTTCTGTTCTGCTGAGGCAGACATGCAAAGTTTCCTGTGAAACTGATTTGCAACAACTCTTGCTCCATAGGTTCAAAAGCAAAGTGTTCTTTTGACTGTGTTACACCTCTCTGTGGTCTCACAATTGTACAAGCTTTTTCTGTGTAACCCTACATAACTCTTCCCAGAGGAGCTTCCTGAGAAAGTGACATCTACCTCCCAAAATGCCAGGATGGCCCATACTCTGCAGCATTTCATTTTATGCCTATGAGAAGTACTCCACAGGATGCTCAGGAAATTCTAAAGTCCCGTCCAAGGTGTTGATCCAACTATGAAGTGAACACAATTGGGTGGTGCCTGTTTATCACATTAGCCCCGCAAAAGTACTTTCAGGTTTACCTTCAAACACTACAGTGAAAGTGGGTGGCATAAAAAATGGTGCACAGAAAAAAAGAGAAGGAGGAGGCTGAAAGGGAGAAGCCTGGAGATGGTTTCAGCCATCTGGAGGTAAGAGCGTCTGGTCAATCTCAACAAAATGCAGATTCTCTCCAAAACCATCAAAGTCTCTTTTTTGAGACATTTCTGCCCAAGACATGCTAATAAATGGTAGTGAAGGGGATGAACTCAGTAAAGTTCCTACTTTCCACCAATGCAAAATTACTATAAACCACAGAACAGAGTGAATGCCAGCTGCTTCCTTGGGTATTTAATATTACTTACTAATAAAAGGATTAAGTTTAATAGATTAGGGGAAAACTTAATAGGGGGATAATGACTGGCTTCCCCCAAGAACTGCCAGTCTAGCAGCCTCATGGGAAGCAGACCCACGCTGTCAGGAAAGAATTTTAATGTCTGTGCCCAGAGTGACGTCCCATGGGAGCTACAGCCATGGTCCTGGAGAACAGCTGAAGACCACCCACACCATTGGCTCTCCGGCTCATTTGGAGGAGTATTTGTGCAACCAACTGAGAGTGCTGGGAGGAGGCTTCAGCCTCCCTAAGGCAGCACCAAGGCATTTGGATGCCACCCACCTTTCGGGAGCACATAGCAGGGATTGCCCCAGAGTGGCAGCACGTGTCCCACAGGATAGCAGCATCCATATCATCCCTCAAAGCATGACGCCAGTGTCTCTGTGTGCCCAAAGAGCTGCACTAGCCTCTCACCCACAGGCCCTCACTATGCTGGGGCACAGACCTCCTATCAGGTAGCCAAGCACTACTGCACACTCTCACTGAAGAAATGAAACACAAACAACCACAGCAAGGAAATATTTCAATGCAAGAATGCTATTACCTGCACAAATATCTTCTGCTTATCTGATGCCATGTTATTTCATGTAATATATTCCCTGTTTTGTCTACTGACTTATGTAAAAAATCTACAGAGACCTATCAACTTTCAGCATTTATTATAATCTCATTCAAAAGATTAACGAAACCTTTTCTTGTCCAGTTCCATGCACACTAGTTGGCCATCCGCATAATTTTCTTGATTTCCATCGAGTTTGCAGTCTATGTGAAAGGACAAATATGTTTAATTTTGGTGGGTTTAATTTTTTGTTGTGAGCTGTACTTCTCTCCAAACTGTGCTTTTTGCTTGGTTGGGACTTTTTTTTTACGGGGGTTCATCTTACCTGCAACTGCGACTTAAATGTGGATCTCTGGGAAGTGTCTTGCACTCTTCAGGATAGTTGTTTGATTTTCCTGGCAAAGCCAGGAAACTGTTTGCTTTTTTTTTTTCCCTTGGGCTATTGATTCATGAGACCATGCCCCTAATTCAGCAGTTTTCATGCAGAATTTATTCACTTTCCTTTGAACATCCAATAAGTCCCTCCACAATATATTTTTAATTTTTGCTCATCTGTTATATAGACTATTGCCTCCTCATTACTTGCTAATTGATGTTTTTGAATCAACATTAAACGGTCTTAAATACAAATCCCAGTTGTACTTTCTGCAGCACCTTTTTATTTTTCCCATCACATCCCTCTATCATTCCATTATTTTGGTTTGGGGTTTTATCCCTGTCCTCCTAATCTCCTGCCATTTGCATTCTTTGGTTTTCCTGGTGAGTTTGGTGACCTTTCAAACCCTCATAATGGTTTTTCAAAGTGGAAAACACTTTCCATTTCTTTTGTGTGTGGGACCCTGGTAAGGTTCTTCCTGGGACTGGGGTGTCACACACAGTTTATACCCCACTGACAAGAAAAATTTCTTCCAGCAGGATGGCTCCAGACTTGATGGAAGCACTTGGCCACTGAGATAATAAGGTCTCAGACTGTTACTATTTCCTATTCCCCACTCCCTGTGACCTGGCCCATCGTCTTTGCTGACACCGCTGCAGCCCTAACAGATAGGGATGGACAGGACCCAGGTTTCTACAATGCAATCATTTATATGAATTTATTACTGCCATTTGGAGAAGCCCAACAGCTGTCCCAAGGTAATCCTTGATTGTCTGAGACCTGACCGATCAGCCGTGCAATTTCTGCAGCCTGCTGGTTCTCCCAAGTCCCCTTATGGCCTCTGATTTGGTCTCTAATTTTTAAATTTCTCTGTTGCATGTAGTAAAGTTAAAAGACTTAATAAATCTTCTGACAGCTCCTAAAAACACCAGCTTAGGCTCTGAACATTGAGGTATTTCATTTACTCATAAGTTTTCTGGCTCCTTTTCCATGCTTTCTTCTACACCCTTGTTAAACTAAGTTCTTTTAAAATGCCTCAGCTAGAGAAATTCTTGCCTCTCCAGGCTCATACACAGCTTTACATTGGTTGGAATAATTGGCAAGAGTTTTAACACATTCCTTATTTATAACTGCTAACAGTTTGTTAGGACAAATACCTAAAGCCTTTTTAAAAATCATTGTTTTTTTAAATGATTTTTTGTAATGAATAATACCCTGCAAACAGGAGAGCATATTTCAGGCTTATGAAATACTTCATAAGTATATAAGCCTGTATCTTCTCTCAGTGATTTTTTTACTACAGTGTGCTGGTGTAGAAAATATCTACCATAACCAATAAATGGCTGCAAATATTTCTGCTGGTGGGGCTTCTCCATCTGCCTGTTCAGCACTCTCCTGGTGACTTTTGTATGTATGGGACAGTTTGCACTGGCAAAAGGGTAAAAGAAGATACATGACTGCTTAGCTTCTCTCACATCTCTGGGCAAGGCAGGGACACTGCCTGCGGAGGGAAGAACCACAAGCACTGCCAGGGCCAGGGTCATGGGCATGTAGGAAGGATTTAGCAGAGTTATGGGGGGGCACCTCTGCTTAAAGCATAGGGATGAACACCAGCAAGAGGAATAGGAAGGTGAGAGTGCATGTTAAAACTGCAGAAGGAGTATATGGGTGCATTAGACAGAATATATAGGATACCAAGCTTTGTTATTTCTGCTCTCACAGAACTTTTTAATCTAAACCAGAAAGGAACGCAATAATGGGGTTAGCAAACACAAAATCAATAAAAACATGGGTGACTATGGCCTTGGAATCACCAGCTACATCAGAGAACCATGACTTTCTCCATAGCTTTTCCTTTATTTTTTTAAAGCTTTCCAAACTAGTCATGTCTTTTGAAAGCCTAATCAGTTCAATCTTGGAGCTGCCTGGGGGGCAAAGCTCACATCTGAATACAAGACTCATACTTTTCTCAAATTAGTGAGTATTTGAATTCAGTCAAGACTTAGATTGAGCTCATCTCTAGAAAATACATCAAACAGCCTGTGGAAAACACAGTTCCCACACCTCATATTTTTTAACTGCTCTGTCAGCCGAGAGTATTGGGTTTTTTCCTGTTATACTCTTACACCACATTGCTGAGTAGCAGATGGACAGTGGGTGTCAGTCTCCTCTCCCAAGCAACAAGCAATAGAGTAAAATGGCCTCAAGTTGTGTTGGGGATATTTAGGTTGGATTCTAGGAAAAATTTATACGTTGAAAGCATTGCCAAACATTAGAACAAGCCACTCGGGAAGGTGACGGAGTCACCGTATGTAAAAGATGTGTGGGTGTGTCAATTAGGGACGTGGTTTAGTGGTAGATTTGGCAGTGCTGGGTTAATGGTTGGACTTGAAGGTCTTAGAGGTCTTTTGCCACATAAACAGTTCTACAATTCTATGACAAAAATCATACCTACATAGTAATGTTAACTAAAGCATGAACATAGCATTTCAGCTGCGCATTACAGATTTACCAGAGTCTGAAGATCCTGCTAATTATGATTACATCAAAACAGGAAGCAATTTAGGCTCAGCAATTAAGACTAATAACTGAGGTTGCTTGGGTAAACAATACAGGAAGAAACATTGGAAAAAACAATCTTAGACCCTTGGGACCAAACACTCCCTGGAGCTACCTCTTCTCCTGGCAGATAACAAAGCGAGCCTAAATTAATACATCAGACTTAAACCTTTAGATAACTGAAGTTTGAAGAGATGAAGTCCTTTCTTTGGAAAAAAATTTAAGGAATTCTAAAAGATGATAACTCATAGCAAAGGTGTACATGATGGAAATGGTTGATGAGGGTTAATACATATTTTAAACAAATGCAACACTCCATGTACCTCAAAGCATACAGACCTCTGGTTAATACACGAAGCCATTTTGCTGTGCCTCTAGAGTCAGTTATATGAAAAAATTCACCATGAATTGAAAGATACAAGCCATTATAGAAGTTACTGTTTTTCTTTTCCCTTGCCTCTTTCCCTTTTCCCTTTTTGTTTTCCTTTTTTATTTTTTAAACTTTTTTCTTTTCTATTTCTTTTTGGTTTTCTTTTTTCCTATTTTTAAATTTTTTTCTTTCTTATTTTCTTTTTCTTTTTTCCCCATTTTTTCTTTTCATTTTTCTCTCTTTCCCCTTGCTTTTTTTTCTTTTACCAGCACTGAAAGGAGCACCAAATGCACATTCCTCTTAGCATTTCAATGAATTCTGTGGGGGATGAATAGCAAGCGTGTACATAACCACACACATATGTATGTATAAATTTACAAGCTACAATATCCAGACATCATGAGGCTCTGCTAATAATTTTCTCAACCTTGCCCAGACTGTAGCTACATTTATGATCTGGAGATTTATTGATTTTAGTTATTTTATACCTCCCATAATAGGAAACTACCCTCTGGACCATTGACCTATTCTTGTTATAAATATACTTGAGCTTGCTCTCATCATAACACTATCCCAGGCATCTAAGGTGTTGTTATGAGGTAGTGGTGTTACAAGGAAGGTAACCATAACAGAGTTCTAAAGAAAACAATTTAACTCTTCCAAATGAGTTTCCTTTTGCACCCATTAGCTATTGGCACAGATTTTGCTCTGCCATGTATGTCAGGGCCTTGATTCATCACAAGAGTTCTAGGTGCTTTGGTAGCACAAATAATGCATAAAAACCAATAGGAACAGGACAAATGTGTGATGTCACTCAGCAGCTTGCATCTGAGAGGCTTTGCTAAGGCTGCATGGCCACAGGACCTCCAGTTTCCAACAGCTTCCATGAAAAAGCAATTTGAAGCTCATCCTTGGCTCTGGCCAAACTGCTCCAGAGTCTGAGTCCCTAGAGGTGGCCAGTGCTCTCCTGCTTGGTTTGGTTAATAGTATAGCCATGAAGAGCATCAGTTCTTTCCATCTTCGAATAGCAACACCTCAAATACTTTCTGGTTTTTAGTTCAGACAGTATATGAAGAGCTCAGGTTATGCTGTATCCTGTGCTGTACTGGGTCAAATGATGAAGCCTAAATAGCATCCTGTCCACAGTCCTGACAGGGACACCTCTGTGTCTGTGAGGAGCATGGCAACTGTGGGTGGTCAAGAACATCAAGGGCCCAGCAGTCTCTTGGCTATTCATATGCGATGCTGAAGTTCAAGTTCTGGAGCAGTAGACAACTATAAATACCAAGTAATTTTTTGACTAGCCTGTGTAAGAGGTGATGTTGGAAGGCTGTTATTTTCTGGCTGTGCTGAGGAGATGACTGAAGCCCCATGTGATTGAAGTGGGAAATTTATCCTTCAGACCAACTGTATTTTTTTTAACTGAAGCTAAAGGCTATGGCTAGGAGGGCCATAGTGTGACCAGGTCAATACCAGACATGCCTCAGAACCCAGCATGGAGCCTCTGACACAGCGGCAGCTGCTCAAGCATCAGCACCAGTGAGCTACAGGCTACCCAGGAGAAAATAATGAGTTAGGTACTGACATTCCTATTCTACACTGATCTTAACAGGCACTGTTTGAAGTATTTTCCTCTTCTCACAACCTACATCCCAGTTTTACACAACTTTGAGCAACAGCTTTTCAGCCCCGTTAAACAGCTCTCACTGGTACACAGTTAAGCTGTCGATACATATTCATCACACTACTGATCTTGTTGCTTCACCTTTCTAGATCTCTTCTGCAATAACACATAAAAATTAAACTTCTGTGCCATCAGAGTCAGAACTAGAACAACATCCAGAATAAATGTAAATTAGCCCTGCAAAATGGAAGTTTGGACCATTCTCTATTTTTCTTCATAAATTTTTCCCCTTACATTAAACAAAATAAGAAGAAAGAAGGAATTCTTAGCAGTACAGTTTCAACATGTAAATAGAGAAGATTATAAGAATGGGGAAGAAAATACGTGGATTGTTTCAGGTAATGTTTTAAAAGTGTATTGACCCAGATTCCAGTCCTGGCCCAGAATGCAATACAGTTGAGGGGTCACCGTTTGTATCAGTGTGGAAGTTTGCAACTGCAAAAAGTCAAATCCTTTGAGTTTACTGTGTTTTCTGCTATCTCTTTTTTCCACTGAGTGGCATTCAGAAGCAAACTTAAATCTACTCAGCACCCTACTAAGCACAAAGCATGGCAAGTCCATTCATCCACCACCAGATTCAAGCCCTCCCAAGACACTGTGATGCTGCTTCCAAGATACTTATGAAAAAGCTGTGTAGCCATTTAATTTATTTTATGGATGTGTTGGAGCAGAAGAGGTAAAACAAATATTATCCTTGGCAGCTACACAGAATAGGGCATTATCATCACCCATGGATGGTATTATTCTTATATTGATTCAATATATTTGTGGTTTAAAAACCTAATATATAGGTCTAGGCTGAATTACCCAGTGTAGTGATATTTGTAGGAAAGGAAATAAAACCTTATGTTTTAGCAGATGAGAACATCAAGGAAATCAGAAGAGCACTAGAGGAGATTCTGTCATGTTCTTAAGTGTAAAAACCAGAATATAAATACAATTATGTGGAACTAGTGATGCCACTTTTTCCTTAAGTAAGGTTAGATATAAGAATATATTTGAATTATATTAGCGTGAAATTTGACAGTGTTAGTCCAAAATGGAAGTTAAAAGAACGAATAATTATATTAGCTCTTCCCTGAAAAATTTGCCTATACTTGGTATTATTATTATTTCCAAATTGAGACCTTTGGAATTCCTGTAATGTTATTAAAACATATCCAAATCTTGAAAGATTGACATTTTAGATTTATTTCATCATCCTCTGGGTTTTGTTTGAAATAACTTTTGATTGAGCCAATTACAGTATGCTGAATGGTTAAATATATTAACAGCAGTAACTGAAATCTGACATTTCATTGTTTGCACTCTTCCAAAAATACATGAGCCATTTTTGCTTGAAAAGTGCAAAGAGGGTTTGAGAACATGCTTTGAAAGAATACCAGCCATTTATGTCTGGCCGAAAACAAGTTTATACCAGACACAATCTGAAAACAAATGTTACTGTGGGGCCTTATTTGTAAGACATGCAAAAAAAAAAAAAAATCTGAAGAGTTTAAAATTACATAGGGGACCCTTGCATAAAACTTCCTAGTGAGTTTGTGAAAAAATTTCCATAAAGCACTAAGCAAGAGAGAACAAGTCTATATTGATAATTTAAACATGAATAGAGAATGGTTGCTATCTCCCAGTGGGTACACTGAAGATGCTGAGGTGTGAACATCAGGGTAACCTTAAGTGCAATGCGAGAGCATTAAGAACGGTGCCTTGGTATGATGAAACCAGGGTGGGATGAAACCAAGCTCTTGGTGGTCTCAGTGTGTGGACCTGGACACACTACACTGTGCCCCCCAAGAGCTGCCTGCTCAGCTTCCCCACCAAAATCCCCCAGCTTTGTGTAGTTCTCCACCAAATGGAGGACGAACCTTCTTGTCCTTCCTCCCGCCCCCATTTTAACAATCTTTTGAAAATCCATGCCCATATTTAACCTTTTGGATGCAATACTGAAATATTTTGTTTCCTTGCCAAAGGCAGAATCAACAGTGCCCATGGAGGAGCAACAGAGGAAAAATCAGAACACTATTTTTCCCAGTTCTTATTTAGTTTGCATTCACCACGCTACTGGGAGCTTCCTATGGGTGTCTGTGGAGACCCTCCTAATTCAAGTCGCAGCCAGCTTTCTAGTTTCTAGCTCTGGTGGCTGCAATGAAAAGAGAGAACACTTGAATCCCTATTTTGGATGCATATGCAAAAGCTTCTTAGTTATTATCCCTTTACAGACCCAGAATTTGTCTTAATCAAATAGTTTTGGGTATTTGATAGGAGGTTGGTGATTGTTTTAAACATTATAATTGAAACAATTATTTTATATTTAAGAATACACGAGATTTAAGCATATAGGATGAGACAAAGCATGTTGTTCCCCTTGAACATGCTGAATCTCCCAGGCTGAGCAATTAATTTGGAGTTGAACACCAAAACAGGGAAGAACTGAAAGACCATACAATTACCTTGCAGGAGGTACCAACTTATCAGCTTTTCTTGCACGAAGTCCATCCGATGGCATCTGAAACCGGTTACTGTTTAGCTAAAGAGTCCCAGGAAAATCAAGGGAAGCTGTACAGCTGGGGTTCGGTTTGGCACACATCTCTGCTCTCACAGAACATCCAGTAACCCAGTAACAGAGAGCAGACTCTCAGTAATGCTCGACCATGAGTGGCTTTGTATCCTGATCTGTGCTACAGCTTAACAGTACATGACCCCAGTGTTATTTTGTAAAAGCCGCTGGAGGCTAAAAGGTGGAAAATAAATCATTATCATGTTTCTAGTCCATTTTGTGCACTTCTCAAGCCAGGCTGTGAGTTTACTTCTGCTCTCTCAAGGAGTTTTTCTTGCACTGGACCATCCTTTGCTAATATCCTGTGCAGATGAAACTAGAATAGGCAAATAAACAAGTTGTAATGCAGAACTAGGACACTAGATGGTCTACAACTGGAGGTAAAAGGCCTAGGATAAGCAAATGGTGATTAGGACAATGTAATCATCTATGCAAGGGCCCAGTTTCATTAAAGATGTGTTAGAGCACACATCCATGGCCATCTGTTTCTATTTTGCCAACTCACTTGATTGGCCATCACAAGCATTCCCATGTGTGCTGAAGCATTGTTGAGCAGGACATCTGGCAATAACCAACACCGCTGTTAAAAAAACATGATAACAACGGAGGCATTAAAGCAAATATATGTACAATAATTTCGCTGTTGAAACCTCTACCAAGGCAGGCCTGTTGTCCAACAAAGTGAACACTGAAAATGGTCCTTTCCTAAATTTTTGCTTTACTAGGCATGCCAACACTTTAATAGGAAGATACTTCAGTGGAATGTCGGGGTTTTTTTTCCCTTGGTCCTGGCTTTTGACATTGCTCAGAAGGCAATCAAAAAAAATTAAAGCATTTACAAGGGAATGAAAAGCATTAAAGCAAGTCTGAACTTTTGAATAATTTTCCTGTATTAAATAGAAAAGAACATATTCATGCCATATGTTGCCGGAACACAGAAAAACTGCATTCTAGAAATGGAACTGAAAAATCAAAACATCTGAATCTTTATCTTGGCAAAATAAAGAATAAGTGTTGAAGGAACCTAATGATCTTTTGGGAGTGAGAAAAGTTGCTCTCACTGAAAATGAATGGAATCCTTCCAACTTTACATTGAAATAACTTCAATTTGAATTTGACCAAAGTTTAGTCAGCAAGTAAACAAATGAATCTATTTACAGCTGCTTTTTGCCAAAGACATTAACTTAGTGAGTAAGCCACTGGTTTTCCTATTTATGTTTTTGAGGATAACTTTTAACGAATGATGAGGTATCTCACGTCAAAAAAAGCACACAGCTTAGAAAAAGCAGGATCTTCTCAGTCCTCCTATGTTTCTTGATTCGTGTGTCATTTTATTTTCTTTTTCTTCACATAGTTTAAGCCATTCCAAAATAGCCAAGCATCTACAAGAAGACAGAAGAAAAGATGGACAAGAGATATGTCTGTCCTTAGAAACTGAGCTATGTTTAACATCCTTAAGCAAACACAGCTGACATGCTCACAGTTTGTTTATTCATTTCAGCATTCACCACAGAACCCAAGCTAATGTGCATTGATCTCACTTCTTACATTGTAATATGTAACCAAAAGCTAAAATTCAAGATATATGTGCACACTCCTGACATCTCCAAACCACAGCACAGGGGCAAAGTAACTGTAGCCCAAAAAAAGTCTTTTTTTTGAGGCCACCATAGCATTTTTCAACAAGTTACTTAGAAGTGTAAATCCTGAGGCTGCAGGGCTAAGGGCCTGCCTCTATGTGCTGACCAGCATCATTGGACTATGACGTTTTACCAAAAATTTCTGTTATACAGGATTCAATGAGAAAGAAATTTTCTGCTTTTATATATTGTTAAAATAAGGAAATGCAAGGTTTCCACGCTCTTTCTTCTGAAGAGTACAAGAAGAGCTTGAGCCCAGTCTTTTCCTGCCGACATAGTTTGGGATGCTGCTACCTGCTGGCAGCCAATCATGAGGAGGGCTTAGAGGAAGGAGAAGGGACAAGAACCAAGATGCTTTTGCTCATTAACTCACAGTGCTGGAAGAGACAGAACAAAGCTCCCTCATATTTACTATCAGAATCTGTTATCTTAACCATGCAGATACACTGTTGCTGGTCCTCCCCACCATGAGCAAAATCCTTTTATTTCACACCGGATCAGTGGAGAAACCAGGCTTTGCACAGGTGCCAGGCTAAGTTACTCTCTCTTTTCAGATATGCTGGTTCACATGGCTGGCTGTTTTTAAGAGGATATGTCCAAGCTGTTCCAGGAATCACTGCCAAATCTCTATTGGTAGAGACTGGCTCACATCCCAACTGCCACTCTAGGGTAAGTGACATGAGCCATTTTCTTCTCTGTGTTGTGGCTGATTTTTGCAGAAGATGGTTTGGTTTGCTCTACAGTCAAGCCCCAGAGCAAGCTACAGGTTATGCAGAAACACTGGAACTAAAAGAGTAAGAACAAAGCTGATGGAGCCATCACACCCACTTTGGACTACCCCAGATGCTTGGATCTGGCCCTTGTTACTACTTTACAATCGCTGGCAGAGGGATTAGGCAGACCTGCTTTTACTGGCGAGAGCGAGATAAGGTTGTAGGGGAACATCACCGATGCACAATGAAAAATGAAGATGGATGGTCCTATTAAAAATACAGTGGTCACAACATAACTGTTAATAACCACATCAGGAATGTGATCACATTACCCCTGTAACCACCTCTGCTGCCTGAGCATCTGTACCACTCATTCCTTTCCCTGGTGCTTGAAGGCCCAAATAGCTGGGATCACTATCTGGCCTTTGCTGAGAACTGCAGTACATGCATCTGTTCAGCTGATCACAGGTTGGATCCACCACTTGAGCAGCCAGGAATATTTGCTTTAGAAACATTAATTTGCTACTGAAATAAATGTTTTGCCAAGGTATTCATTCCCAGATCAAACTCACATCAGTTGGAAATGCCAGGCTCTCTGACCTGTTGTCCTGAATGGAGTGTTCCTCCAACTCTTCTGGAAAGGCACAAACACAGGTAAACAGAAGCCCTTCTTCTCCCCCTTTGCATCTTCAGTATGGCTGAGGTTCCCACATAATTTCTAGCACTGAGTTCTCACATCTTTTTTAGTACTGAGTTTTGGATCAAGGTCCCCAGTCTTCCTGCAGCTGTAACAACAGCAGCAATTTAGTGGTAAATTCTGTCAGAGGGATTATGAAATTCATTGATAAATGTTCCTGTATAGTGTGTCAGATTTGAAGTATAACTGAATGGTAAAAAATACTCTTACTCCAAAAAGAGTTTTTAAAAAATGTGCAGTATGTTGCACCACTATTACCTGATTTTTGTTGCCCAAGGAACCAGTTTGGTTATATCCATATTTCTTTTGTCACTGGTTTGTTGGACCAAGTCTGGTGGTAGCTGATGGATCTGTTTTTATGACATTGCCAAGTTCAGAGTCAAGAGGTGTGAGGTGGGAGTTCTGGCACTGTGGTCTAATAAAGAGGGAGGAAATACATTCAAAAAGTGAATCTAGAAGTTTGAGAGAGTAATAAGAGTTTGAGAGATGCAATAGGGGAACTGTTTTTCCTTCTCCCTAAGTAACTTTCATTTATCATGCCCCTTGGGATGGCAAACAGCCCTAGCCAAGTGATTGTATCCTTTCTCTTTGTGACCAAGATTTTGGTGTTTTGCTGTATTTGTGACTGCCAACGGTTGATTTTTTAAAAAAAAAAATAAAATTGTAAGAAAAAAAAACCCCAAAACTACTCATTCTTTAATACATGGAATCTGACTGTGCCTGCCACTGAAGTGGGAAGAAGGAATAGAGAAAGAAGGAAGAACAGTAGCTTCCTCAGTATGTTGCCAGAACAGAACATACAGAAACTCTCAAGTTCAACAGCACATTCAAGAAACTATATTTTTTTGCTTGTCCATTTTTAGGGGTTTTTTTTAATGGTCAGATTTGGCTTAAATCAGATGCCACTCACTTCAAAAAGAACAGAAAATAGCCACTGGTGACTTCTGCAAATCTCGCTCTTAATTGTCATCAAGAAGCAGCCCTAGGAGAGCAATGGATCATTTTCAGAAGTTGAAATCAAGGATATCTGGAGCCCTATTTTTTTTTTAGAAAGCCCTTGGATGCAGTGGTGAGTCAGAGGCATTACAGCAGCAGGGCCTGGTATCACGCACACATTAGAGATATCAACCAATTCTCAGGGTGAACTGGGAATAACTAAGAATTCTTAGTTGGGAAAGAGAGATCAAGGACTTGGGAGCAGCTTATATTTCACAGAATGGAAATATGCACTTCTGGAAGTAGGCTGCTGTGTTTTTACTGCAGGCAGCTAAATAAAACAGTGGAAAAAGAAATAGAAGTGGCCACTCTTTGACTCAAGAATATTTTCCTCAGCTGACTCTGCTCTGCATGAATGGCAGCAGCAATGTTTCACTGGGTAGCCGAGACACCCAGGGACAGGAAGAGGCCTATCAGAGGTTACAGCAGCTCGTGGTCACCAGGTGTCCCAGGATCCTGGTTGCTTCCTTCCCAGTGGAATAGCTGGACACCCGCAGAGCTCTGCCCTTTTGCAGTGTTCTTTATCCCCTTGACTTTTAGAGTTACATGGTACATACACGGGGCTTTTCAACTAGGTGAGGAGCTTTATACACTCAGTGAGAAATCGGGGATGGTTGGAGACTTCAGTTTGTCATAAATCCACTCTCCTTGCGGGAGCAGCAGACACAGTAACATGCAGTTGGTCCCCCACTCGCTGTATGAAAGACAATAGCTCCTGCTCTACTCACTGTCCACTGATTCAGATGTCTCCTCGGGGAAAATGGTTGTGGCAATACTGGATTTCCACACAGGGAGGGAAGGTTAGTGGACAGGCTGGCAGACTTAACCCCTGCAGGTACATATTGTCCAATTCTTGGGAGAGAGGCCTCCTACAGTAGGATACTTCAGCTTTGTCTTCAACTGCAGGACAGATGGAGAATCCTGAAGAAGTGCTTTGAAGAAGTCAAGTACAGGTCTTCCCCTATTCCATCCTATACATTAGATAAACTGACAACAATATACTGCCTCCCACCTCTGTTTTCTTCTTAAACGAGTATGATCCAGATGAATAAAGTTTGGAACAGGTATTTGGATCAATACAGATTGCAGAGTCAAGCCCACTGTCTCGCTTCCTTGATACATTGTCATGTGTTTTACACCTACAGTGATCCTCAGAAGACTTACTGAACCATGCAGTTGGTGTCAGTAAACTTACTAAGTGAAAACCCTGAGAATTTAGGAAGAAAATAACCAAAATCTTCTTCAGAAAAGTATTCTTCTAGGGCTCTGTTAAGTTATTTTTGTGAATTGTCATTGAATTCAACAAACTGCCATTGATATCAATGGGGCTTTGGATGGGATGAAGAGACAAACTGAAAATTGTGCAAGCTGATTCAATACATCAGAAAATACTATTCAATCTGGTCCTCAGTCATGCCAGCTGTGACTGGGGACATTATAGTATGTCCCTTGTCTCAGCTGCTTCTAAGTGTTCCCTGGTGGTCTGGGGAGTCATCTTGCATGCTACTGTCTGTGTTTCTGTGTAGGAGATGCATCAGAAGTTGAGATTCCATTACAAGTAATTTATCCATGAGTCCTTTGAACTAAATTGTTATTACCATACCTTTCCTGGTTCACTTATGAAGCCCCTAAAAGAGAAATCAGAAGCACTTTGTCACCTCCTCCAGGAGGCATATTCTCATCCCATCCAGCAGGCTGCTGCCAATCTCCACACCTACCCCCATGTACAATGGGTGTTTTTTATAAATGTTGTCCACGTTATCTTTTGATAGCTACAGCCCTGCTTTGTGTACTGCAAATGCTTAAGTAAATATATGAACCTCAGATCTGCAACTTCACAAAGCCTCATTATAGTCTGTAGGCTTCACTGAAACCTTACCCCGCAGTACTTAACATCTGTGATTCAGGGTGTCAAAGTGTTAATCGGCTGGCATGATCAAGATTAAACAAGTAGATTATTTTGATATTCTCCAGTAATATATTAAAAGTGAAATCTGATCCTCTGGCCCTTGAGGTTCAAATCTCACCACATGCAATTATACAAGGAGTTCCCTGTAAAAGTGATCTGGAGAACAGAAAAAACGAGTCCTTCCCAGATGTGATCTTAGCAGTGGACCATAATACATGACATCAATGAGTTAAACTAAGGAAACTAGTGAAGGCAAACATGTTGGTTTTAAGTTTCAGATGAGATTTTTGCTTATGCCCACCTCAGGAAATGAATATTGCATTCATAAATTGTTTTCCTTATCCAGGAGATGAACCTTAACATTTTCATTCAGCCCCAGAGTATTAGATTTCTTTAACACTTTGCCACATTAAAATATGTTTTCCATCTGAATCTGATGATGCAATATCTGAAGAAAAAGTTGGCTGAGTGGCATTCCATAACAAGCAATAAAAGTTTATGATGCACAGAGTATGATAATTGGCACAAAATGAATTGAATGCTTCCTCATGGATAATATTTGATAAGATATAGCATGTGTAGCTATCATAACATTTCAATCAACCCACGATTGCTACTTTAAACTGTATTTATTTTATTGTCTCCATAATGGATTTTACAGTGCCAAAAATTGGTCTGACTTCACTGGAAAGATGAAAAATCAGTGTGCTGTTTTCCCTGGTGAATTTATTTCCCACTGAAATCCTTTTCTCTTATTTTTTTCTCATTTTTTCAACCCACCTCCTTGCCATGAGCTGTTGACATATGATTTGTTGAAAGTCGAAGCTAGTGGACACCACTGTTTTATTTTTTCCCTCCATTCTGGTGTTCTATTTGCATAGGGGCTTTTACAAGGTTAATTAAACTATAATGGGGAAATCATTCATGGACAATGTGCTTTCCCAGTTTCCAGATTTTATAAACCTCACACCTGTTTTTCTTAGGTTTTTGTGCAACATCAGCTTATAAATCCTCCTATATTTCCCAGCGTAGTTTCTTATGAAATAAAACTTTTTTCCCTCCATTTGCTCAACTGTTTTCAATACTTGCAGTCAAGCCTGAAGTTGTCAATCAAGGAACAGCTTATCAGTCTGAGCTTTTCCTTTTCAAGCTTATACTCAGTGACTTTTGAGACCTGTCAACACCCAGTTGATTTTAGCCTTAACAATAAAGTCACACTCTATCTCCCACCTAGTAGCTTTAGATTAAATTCTGATGTCATATACGTCATATTTACATAGTTAAAACTCATAACAAAGCAACCCACAGGCAATAGGATGTAATAACCATGCAACAGAGCCATTTCCTGTCCCCTTTTTTCTCTCACACTATGTTTCGTGTAGTTTATTGGATGTGAATGTTTTGAAAATGAAAATCGTCTGGGAGAAAACTGCTAGCCAGGCGTGAGGTTTAGAAGAATTCAACTAAAAGAATATATAGAGTTGTAAATGCATGGCCACCTCTGGTATTGTAAAATAGAAACTCTTTCAATATTCCTTTCATTTCCACAAGAAGAATAGATGGGAGGCCACAATTATGTGCTCCAGCAGTCGATTTTTAATATCTTTAATTCTGCTCATATTAAAGGAAAACAATTAACTTGGAGTCAGAAAGCCTTAAACACCAAAAGTTTTACAGTTTTCATTTTAAAGCACAAAGGACCTACTTCAAATACAATGCAAGGGGAACTTTAACCACAGGCTATGTTTAAAAGACAAATCCACCATGGTACTTTAAACAATCAATTAAGGCAAGTTTAACAATTTTTTTTCAGCCTCACAAAATAGCCCTATTAAAAGTAAGAAAATAAAAGCCATTTTGTGCCTCTCTCTCTCTCTCTCTCACACACACACAGAGTATTCTTTAACCACAGTATTCTTTAAGTCATATCAAGAGATTGTGTCTTATCTAAAACCAAAGAGTAAGCTTTAAACTTATGTGAACTTTATGTAGAGCAGTGCAGTCTGCAAACTGTTTTTCCAAACAGAACAATTGAAACGCTGGCACTAATTTGATTATTGCTGTGACTCTGTTTGAAAGCAAAATATCACTTCAAACTATTTATTGAGAGAGGTTTGTTTTTCACTATATTGATTTATTTTAGAATTTGAATCTAATGCCCATGTAAGAAGACTACAAATAGTGAAGGAAAAAAGCATCAGTTTCTACCAGAAGGCCAAAGAGTCTTCCCTTCTGATGGGAAGACCCTGTGACTCTTCCCTTATACCCTTGCTGTGCCTTTCTCCATGGTGTTCCAGCATAGAAATGAATGGTCACATAATGCTGAAGAGGGCCACTCCAGGGGATCCAATCACTAAAAGTTTACATGTAGGCTGGACTTAAATGCAGGTCTGTTTGCATCATGCAGGGCTTGCATCACAGGTTGTGTGCAGTGGGCCTGCCCAGATGTATGGCCAGTATCCAGATCCTACAAACCTCGCTGCTTCTGTTTGCCTTGCGGCTGCAACTTCTACTATTGTTCCAGCAGCTTTCTTTGCTACAAGGGCCTGGCTAGCAGAGGTTAAATCAAACTGGTTTTAGGGCCAGAGAGCTCTCCATGGACTTGGGAGAACAGTTTTATTTGTGCTGAGTTCCCCAGTTCTTGCCCAGTAAATAATGGTCCATTTCAAAATGAATCATGTGTCAAAGCCCGGCTTTCTAGTTTGTTCTGAGTGCTTTATTCCTCAGCAATTGGCAGCCTAAATTCCTCAGGAGGGACAGCTTGTTACGCAGCAGGCTCCACAGAAAGAGGACTGAATGGGTGGCTCTACCTTAAGTATCAAATGTGAGCTTTTGGTGCTGGCAACTAGAGAAAATGGGAATGTTGGGGTTATAAACAAGAGTGACATTTGTGAGACACCTTTTGGTGTGATTGGAGGACTTCTGCTGAAGTATTGAGTCTGGTCTCAGATGCAGCACTTCAAAATTATGTGAAGGGAGGGACTCAGAGAAAGACAATAAGAACAAGCAGAGATTGAAAAACAAGGGAGAGAAGAAATTTCATAATGCTTAGCCAAAAAAGAAAAAAAAAGGAAAACTGAGATGAGAAATGGCAATAGGCTTTGAAGGCTTTGAACAACAGATGCCAAAAGAGAAAAACCTATTCTTGATTTTTTCACCTCTGTTTAGATGTGACAAGCAGTAACATTCTTAAATTGCAGCAGGGAAGAATGAGGCCAGGCATTAGGAAAACCCATAAGGATCTTTAAACAGGAAGGTGTTTCTGAAGGATGTGCAATTTCTAGTACTGGCAGCATTTATAAGAAGAAATGCATCTGTCAGATACAATTTCAGCACAGAAGATCCTTGAGTCAAGAAGATGGAAAATGTCCTCCCCCAGCTTCTCACACCTTTTCTATCTCTAAGTCTATGCTTGGCCTTTGTCTCTCTTCCTAACTCCATATCAACACCTATTCTTCCTCCTAAGCCATCCTGCTCAACCCCGCCGACCCTCCTAAGGTGAAGTTAATAGTCAGCAGGCAGTAGCACTCATTGAAAAATGCTACCTCTATTCCCCCAGCTCCTTCTGGTGTTTCCTGACAGGAGCTTACAACTGCAAGGAACGGATTGACCAACAGCTGTATCAGAGAAGGAAACTCACCCAAGGTCAATCTACTGGTCAGCAGCTCAGCAGTTATCTTGGGCCTCCTGTGCCCATGGACTCGTGAATCCAGTGGATCATGTTATGTCTGTCAGTCAACTGGCCTTCAGTACCAGGGTTTGGCTATCTCTACAGAAGGAAAAAATATATGGGTATAGTTAACATGTGTAACTCTAATGCATAACACATGTAGCCATGTATGTAGCCAGAAGGTGTTCATTGTGCTTGCTGGAGTGATGATTGCCTCAGCTTGCACCACATTTTTTTGTGCCACTGCTGCATTTCCTCCATCAATTGCCTCTTTGGCCACAGAGCATGAGTGCTTCTTTCTTCCCACATATGAAACAACTGGTCTCATGCCAGCATCAAACCCACTGTGGACCTCCCTGTACCACAGGAGACTTCAGGATGTCACGCAGCCAGTCTGACATTCAGTCTTGCTGAGCTCTTGCTGAGCTTTTGCACAGCACGCTGAAATGAGCAAGAACAACAGATGTTCAGCAACTTTGGAAATCAAGCCAAGAGCATTTGCTGAGGTTGGTCTAATGGCAGAAGGGTCCTATTCTGTGTATGCGATTTAAAGCCTAAGCTGTAGACTCCTTGCTCCTCAAATGGACATGCTATGTACACTGAAATTGCAATCTAAGTTTTCTGACTGCTTAATTTCATAAGCAAGGAGGTTGATATGAAGCCTTCAGAGAAAATATGAAGCCAACATAATGAAAGACTTGACTGAGGAGATACAGACTGCTTAGGCCTGCAGCAGACAAATTTTTATGGGCAATGAGTTTTTTCTTTCATAGCAATTATGTGTTCCCATAGAAATACATGAGCTGCTGCTCACTAGAGAAGCATAAGGCCACTGAGCAGCCTCTGTCTCCAGACTTGTCATGGGCTGACATTAATTAAGGCGGGGTGCAGGGCCTGGTGCCTCTCACAGACACCCCTCTCACAACACTGCATTTCCCATCTTCAGGCTTTGCACCCATTCTGCTGTATGTCAGCCACAGCAGGCTTGGCTCTGGGGTGGATGTTGTTGACTACCTGGTGTTAGCTATCACAGGATACCAAATCCTTAAGGACCCAGTGAGAGAGCTCTTCTGCTAGCCTGAAGTAAAATATGTATATATGCGAGAAACAGCATCTTCCCTTCTCGGTTTTTAATCTTTTGAGCCAACAAAATAGCTGAGCAAGAGCTCATGTTAATACCTTGTGTATTTCAAGTCCATAGAGGCAATCAACCATCTCAGCTTTGCACACAGAATGTGCTGAGGAATGAAGTCCCTGCTACTTTCAGGGCTAACAGCAACCTAGGTGTGCAAGGGCTTGTCACCAGCAGGGGTGGCACACTGGCCACATCTCTGCAGCCTTGACCCTTAGCTCTCAAAAGCCTTCCGTACTGCCTTCTCTTCTTACTAACAAAGCTTTGTCACAAAATTTCAGAGAAAGTATATGTTTCTTCTCTACTTTCCTTACCTTCTTGTTTATTTGATCAGAACATTTCCTCATCTCATCTACCAAGATTTTATTTTGTCTACGATAGAAGCACTTTATTTTAACATATCAATCATTTGTACTGTGGCTGAGAAAACAGTGGTCTGAACCACTACTATTCATTAAATATTAAAAGTAGTGGTTGATTATAAGAATAATAAACCCTTAAGGCTTTATATCTCAGGAAGTCATGAACTGGGAGCTCCATGCTTGCAGGAAATATTGGGAAAAGGATGCTAGAGGTGACTTCCTTAGGAAAGAGATCTCTATATTTTCTTCCACAAGTGTTGCATCATGCATTAGGCTTTTTGATTCCTTGGAGAATGAGGTGTAGCGTGTACAGTATGGAAAGGATACATTGCACATGAGAAGTTTATGATAATTACAAGGGCAGAAGGCAGAGTGCCATGTGAGTTTATTTCAGATAGTCTTCTACCAGGCAGTCTAGAAAGGAAGACATACAGGGTTAATAAAACGAATAAAGGACACAAGTAACTGAAACAGTTGGAGGAACAAGGCAGATTCACATTCAGCATGCCCAGCTCATCTCTATTAGATGTGCAAGTGATAAAATGATCAGGATAACAGAACAGCCTCAGATATGGCAAACTGTTACACAAGCCAACTCTGTGTGTCACGTTATTATTTATGAAAATTAATGTGAAACAACGGAAAAATTCAGTTGTTAAAAAATGCCTTGTCAATTGCTTCTACTATTGTTTTCACTACATAGCATGAAACAAAGAACATTTGGAGTCCAGGCCTCTGCTTCATTTTCAGGTTGTCCCAAGCTTGTGATAAGTTTTTGCAAATTTGTCAAGATGAAAGAAAATAGTAGTTGGTTCTACAACCAGCATCTTCCAGCACACTCTACAAGGACACTGGAGTGAACTGTCTCTTCTCAGAAGAGCGTTGCTTTCTCTGTTGAGGGGATAAGGATGTCTTCCTGTCCTCAGTTATGTAAGACAAGTCCTGGGTTTTTTTCCACTAGGATCTAGGCCCACAGACATGCTATAAAACAGCAGAGCAAACAGTTGCCAGCCAGAATTGGGGTTAAGCTCCATTTCTGTATTGAAGCCAATCAGACCTAAAGACCTCACTTGGTATCATCAGCATTTATCACGGATCTAGAATTCACACACAAGGATATCTGAGATTAGTATGTTTTTTCTCTACACTTTGGGTAGAAGATATCAGTGGTTACAATGAGGTAATGACTGGCCAACGCCGATTTTCCAGTGACCTGTAAGGACGCTGGCTCTTGATCTCAATTCAGCACTCCTGCTGCTATGTTTTCTTACCCTTTTTTAACTTACAGTCTTGGACTGGGTCCCACACATCTACACTTAATTCTCTTAGGCTACATGTAGAAAATGCTGTACCCTTTCTGCAAGAGCCCTTTTTTCTAAATTACGTTCTAGTCTTTGACATGTTTTACTCCCTTTTTTGTTCACTTCCTTTCTCCCCTCTATAAATTAGCTTTCCCTACAGAACACACACGTCTCAACAGACACATTTAGTCTTCGTTTGCACTTTGGGCTTTCTGCACTTGTTATGCTCTGCCACCCCTTGTCTTTGTCTGGGGGGCTCCTCTCTCCTTCCCCATGCCTGTTCAGGGCCCAAAAGGTAATCTCTGACCAGTGTCAATTCCTCCACACCAGCTATTTCACTGTCTCACATCCCATTCCTCCTACCTTCCACAGCAAAGAACAAAAAACAGAGTTACAAATCACATTCTTGATTTGCGGTTTTTCCCTCTTTGGTCCTGGCACCTTCCAATCTCCTTTAATATTATTCATATCTCCTCCATATGCCATTTCAGAAGTCAAATAAAATATGTAGTGTATAATCATAGAATCATAGAATGATTGGTTAAAAGGTACCTTAAAATCATCTAGTTCCAACCACCACATAATTGGCAGGGACACCTTCCACTAGACCACGTTGCTCAGATGCACCTTTTCCTTGCTTCCTGCTTTTGACAGCTTCTATGCTCTCAGAATTTAAATTGCCAGGGCTCTTTTTTAATGTCTGAATATAATTTTCCTTGGTTTCCCTCTTGGCTTCAAAAGTTTTGGCTGTACTTCTGCCCTTTGCCTATGCAATTTATCTTACAACTTAAGATATAACAGAGATGAATGAAAACCTGAGCAACCGTGATCAAGTGAGAAAACTGACCATTTGAGGAAAATAATGCCACATTATTTTAGGAACATCTGAGGAAAAAAGTTCCTTTGCTATTTACATAGCTCTTCCTTCCAAAGACAGCTGCAAAGGACAGCTGTAAAGATAGTGGGGTTTTTTTTTGTTTCCCTGGCTCAAATGGTAGATTTATACAGCAACCTGAAAAAAAGTTCATCTTGGCTCTAGATACATTCAGTTGTCACCTACTGTTATCTCTAGAGATAAAACAGTAACACAAGAACAGCTCTGAACAGAGGTGGAGTCTGAACATAAATCAGATTATGCCCAACAGTCCCAAAACCAGTTCTCCCTCATCTTGGGGTCCCACTGGCATCCCCAGCACAGGCAATGCATGGGTTTAAATAAAACCAGGAGGGTTGGAGCTGGCCTGGATATTTCAAGTACCTGTTCATATTGCCTTGTCCAAGCTCATTGTCCTTCATAATTGCCATCATATGTTTCCATGTGCAATGTGACTGAAAGATAGCCTTATATCCATTCTGCTATTTGCTCGTGCTGCATCACAGTATATACACTACAAGTCCCTCACAGCTGCACAAAAGTGGGAACCAAAGTGTTCAAAAACAAGCACAATCAGTAGCTTGGACTAATTTTCACAAGGAGTTATATTCTAGTTGTGTGCTTTGCGAGGGAAGTAATTAAAATCACCTCTCTACTACTACTTATATTAACTATAATGTTTTCCCTGCTGCAACTGTGTCTCTTCATTTAACTATGGTTTGGTGAAAGCAAAATTGGATTATATCACATTTTAAAGTAACATTTCTTTATTTTTTTCCCCTCCAATGTAGCAATAATAGTACCTTAATGTGGCAGAAAAAAATACATTATTTAATTCTTAAAAAGCTTATAATGGAATTCAAGTTACGTACATAATTTGTCTCAGATTGTTTCTCACTTTAATGACAACACTACTTTTTTTGGTCACATGTTTGTTTATTTTGTTTCTAACACTCTCTAATCTCAGGAAAGAAAGGAAACTTTCACAGTTCTTGTACTCAACAGAAGTTGATATTACTTCACCAGAGACATTTCTATT
Source organism: Vireo altiloquus (assembly GCA_013396875.1). NCBI lineage: Eukaryota > Metazoa > Chordata > Aves > Passeriformes > Vireonidae > Vireo > Vireo altiloquus. The sequence continues at coordinate 994,101 of VZRF01015809.1, forward strand.
TGGAAGTTAAAATGAAACGATTCTGAATGAATAGCAGGACAAAGTTATAAAATGAAAGACACTGTTGCAAACTTCACAGCACAGCTATAAATCAGGGTTTTTGATCTCTAGTCACATGATCACCATGGTTCCCTCCTTCCTCAACAAATCAAGAATATCCATCAAACAACAAATCTTTCCACTGATAGGGAATATTGTATCCAGGCTCAGTAAATATATATCCAGATACAGAAATGCAGTAATATCAAGAAGATCCTGAACATAAATAGAGTTTGAAAGTATCCTACATTTTTTTCATAGTTTTACCCAACACCACCCAGACAAAACAAAATTACTACCTGAAATCAAAGAACTTGAACTTCACGTGACTAGGAAAAGAGTGATTCATTCAGCAGGGGGACTGGGGACTTTGGAAGCCATTGAAATAGCTGTAATGTCTACTACCTTGTGCATGGCTTATTATTGCTACAGTCCACTAGACAGAGATTTTAATGGGTTAAACAATTCTGGATGACTGGACAAACATGTCTATGCAGATCTCCATCTGCCTCTCTTGGTCACCTCCTTCTTGATTTCAATAGAACTGTGTTTTCCTTCTGCATGAAACCATCAAAGGAGGCTAAACATAGTCAGGGAATCCATTAGAAACCTCAAACTGTGGTCCAACCTGCTAAATATTTATTGAATTTGGAAAATGTGAGACAAATTTATACTGAACTTGGGCTGATTTATTGTGTTTGGCAAAACATCGTTGTTCTGTATGATTATGACTCTCAAACCAGACAAAGCGAAGTGGTTTAATTTGAATGAAACTAAAGCTTAAATCAAAGTTGGAGAGACATTACTGGAACAAAAGTTGTAGGATTTTTCTTTTCTTTTTTTGTTCTTTTTTCTTTTTTTCACAGGAACAAAAGGTGTTTTGGTTTGGTTCTTTTTTCATCTTGAGCCAAACTCTACAAAATATTTTATCTGTGCCTTTTGTCTGCGTGCACATATTAAAATGGAAAATCATGCTGATTTTTAGTACAAGGCTTTTCCTGATCATTACTTACCTATTTTCACCAGAATGTAAGAAGTCCTACAATTTTGTCAAGGTTGAGGTCTTCACAGCAAACAGATGAATACAGAACAGAGAACTGGTTTTGCCTAAAATATGCAGTCTTTTAACCAAAAAGATGGAAACTCTTATGCTTTTATTGAAGAGGTTAAAACAAATTACCATTCCAAATGTTAAATTACAGGGAATAGGCATGTGAAAGCAACAATAAAATAGAAACAGAAAGATTTTAAAAAGAGGCTTATTCTGCTATTTCAGAATTGACATGCATTGCAAACTTTATAGCACTTCCTTTTTTCATCATCATCATCATTGTTATTATTTGGAATGATCAAGTGGAATATTGTTTTCCAGACAGAGGTTTTGTAGAATGTAAATTGTAAACAGTTTTGTTTTCATTTTATTAATATTTTTGCATAGACCTTATTTTCTCCTAGTGAAATAAGTAATTTGAAATTTAAATATATCTGTATCTTGAAGGTAATGCAGATACATAGCCAACTACTCACAAAAATAGACATGAAATAGCAACATATGAAGAACTTGGGCAGGTAATACTACATTTTTTCCTCATATGTTTGTGCAAAACAATTTCTTTTCAGGTTTGAATTGTAAAACTCACCAAAACAAACACAATTTTGCTTTGAATTGCAGGTGTTTTTCTTGACAGAAAACTGCACTTTATTTTATTTTATTTTATTTTATTTATAATGCCATTGATGCTGGAGTAAATATAGTTGTACTTCAATTTGTCTTAAGAGACAATTAAAATATATTTAATATTTTCATCACTGGAGGCTAAAGAAGCATATTTTGGTATTACCATAGCCATGTAAAGCAGAATACAATGTAGTTACAAGTTCATTTTCATGACTGGATGTAGAATCAGGGCCTTCTTGGTGTCATTCAAAAAAATCCAGTGATAATGTTTGAGTTCAAAATCAACACGGTTTTTATATAGATAATAAGACTATGTAGAAATGCAACGCATAATGCTTAGGAAAGAGATGGTGAGAAAAATGTACCTCAGAGCTTCATCCTGGCCTTGTTTCTCCCTCTAATCCCATTACCAGAGCATGCCCTTGGTGGAGGTGGATGCTTGTGTACAAGCTGGCTGTGTTGCCCAAACCCTCCTGTGTTCCCCCGCAAGGCTGACAGGGACACTGGCAAGGCACTCTGCAGGGGCAGGGGCCTCAGCAGCTGCTCAGTGCCAACAAATCCAAGACATGGCATGGCAGCATGGCCACGTGAAGGCCAGTGTAAAGAAAAACCCAGCCACGTTTCAGTACAACTGATGCAACAACTGCATCTGCTCTGCAGGCAGCTGCTGGCCAACACCCAGCCCAGCCAGGGTCTCCCCCTCGCCTCCTCGGTGTCCCCAGCGATGCCCTGCTGCTCAGGGGAGTGATGCTTCACAGCCTCGCCTTTTGCAAGGTCCCCCCAAATTAAGTGTTTGCAGAATAACAGCAGAAATGTAAAGCAAGGCGATTTTATACTCCACCACAAGTGTATCTAAAATAATATCCACTCCCACTGTGGCGGGAGAGGAAGGCTAGCTGTAATTAAGCTGCTGAAGTATAGCGCTTTCATTCATTAAAAACAATTCTTTGATTTAGCACTCAACACAAAACACCCACAGACCACAGGAAATCTCTGGGCTAATTCTCCTGCCCTTTCACCTCTCACACATTCGAGCTTTCTGCTTTCTTCCTCCTGTCCATCTGCTTTAATCATTAGCAACAGCCCTGTGCAACACCTCTAACAAGTAAAGTCAGCTGTCATCAGAGCATATTTAAACTCTGACTGTTAGTTTCCACTAAATCAGCTCTATGCCCACAGGCCTCATTAAGCACAGAGAAGGGCAGTAGTTGCAGGTCCCAAAAAGCTCTAGGGCCAACCAGCCTTCCCCAGGAAAAATTGTGGTCCATGCAGTCCACAGACTACGTTTATCCTTTCCTGAATTTCCTGATAGCTTTGAAGTAGGAATGCAATTGCTGCAGAAAACGGTGGCTGCGTGACCAGTGTGCTGGGGCTAGGCCTGAGGATGGCGGATTTGCACTGCAGGCGTTTGACTGCCAGAATATACTATTGTTGGGAGGGAAAAGCAAGTGCAGCCCTTGACAGTGGTCTAATAGGGTAAGTACAGAGAGGACTGTAGCATGAGAGATGGAGAGGGTTTGATTTTGCTTGGGAAATGAGCTCCCCTTTCATAACATGCTTGCTCTTCACAGCATGATGACCGTAGGAAGAGAATGAAGGCAATGACAGGAGAAGCTCTTGATGTTCAACCAGAAGAGACTCATGGGCAAGGAAAGGTCACAATGCTTGTCCTTAAAAACAGCACTGGCATTCATAACAGAGCACATAATGTGAAGATGCAGTCCTGCATTGTGAAAACATTTACACACTTGGATTAGCTCTGCTGGAGAACAATGGATGAAATTCAGAGATGTCATGGAAACTATTGAGTTAACCCAAAAAGCAACTGGTATCAGGTAACCAGGCAAGCTGAAAGGATACCAGGGTACTTTAGTTTCCATTGTCTTAGAAGAACCTTTGGATTTTTTTGCCTGTACTCCTAAGTGTACACATATTATCTGCTTTGCACATATCCTAGAGTGTTAAGTCAACCATTGGGTAAGCCTAGAGAAAACATATCAGTGGAAAACAATCAAGTAAAAACCTGCTGCATTGGTCCTGTATACTAATTTTAAGTGTATGTGTAAGTACACAACTTTGGACCAGGTCCTCAAATGTTGGGAATCTACTAAAATTAGAGAAAATGCCAAGATAGACAACCCAGACAACCACACACAAAATCATCAGAATAGTTTGAGTTGTAAGAGACCTTTAAAAGTGATCTAGCCCAACTCCCTTGCAATAGCAAGGACATCTTCAACTAGATCATGCTGCTCCAAGCCCTGTCCTGATCTCGAATGTGTCTAGCGATGGAGCTCCCAGTGTTTTGCTATCTTCATGGTAAAAACTTCTTCCTTATATCTAGTCTAAACCTACTCCCTTTTAGTTTGAAACCTTACTTCTTGTTCTATCACTAAAGATACTACNGGATACTACTAAAAGTCTATTTTCTCAGCTTTTTTATAAATGGTCTTTAGGTATTGAAAGGCCACAATAATGTCTCCCCAGAGCCTTCTCTTCTTCAGGTTGAACAACTCCAGCTCTCCCACCCTTCCTTCATTTGAAGGGTGCTCCAGCCCTCTGATCATCATCCTGGCCCTCCTCTGGACCTTCCCCAGCAAGTCTGTGGCTTTACTGGGTTGAAGACCCCAGAACCAGATGCAGTACTCCATAATCTCTTCCCCTGTTCTGTTGGCCACTCTCCTTGTCATGCAGCCCAGGATACAGCTGGCTTTCTGGACTACAAGTGCCAGTTTATGTCCATTTTTTTCATCCACCAGCACCCCCAAGCCCTTCTTGGCAGGGCTGGTCTCAATCCCCTCATCTTCCAGCCTGTGTTGATACCAGAAGCTGCTCTGATAGGTGCAGCACCTTGAGCTCGGCCTTGTGAACCTCAACATAAGCTCACTTCTCAAGCTTATGCAGGTGGCATCCCATCCCTCAGGCACATCAGATGCATCACTGACACAGCACCTGCCATTCAAGAGAATACATGGGTTGGGTGTCCTCAATTTGGAAAAACAGCAGCAGAAAAGTGGTATTACAGAGCAACAGACAGCATTTTAAGTGGCATGGCAAAGAGAAATAAGAAATTATTATTTAGTGCTAAGATGTAGCCACACACTATCTTTGAACCTACTCTTTGCCCTGTGCCACCTCTGAAATTTTCAGATGGTTAAAACTCCTGCGCAGAAGTAGTTTTTAACACTGCGTGTGGTTAAGGTACAGAGTCCAAAAAGAATCAAACAGATTTATGGGAAGTAGGTCTGTCTCAGGTGATTGATCACAGTGGATGACAGTGTAGGGCATCACTAAGGCACTGATAACTAAAGGCTGGGAAGATGGGTGGAGCTCTCCATGACTTGTGTTAGTATTCTGCCCCTTCATGCCTGCTGCCAGTGACTGCTAGAAACAAGATATTGTGTCTGAGTGATCTTCAGCTTTTTGCAGTGCCAAGACCACATTTGTGTTCTCCTGAGAGTTTAACAACTCGTAGGACATCTTGCCAGGTACTGAATTCAAACATTAAAGTTATAGACTGAAACAGTGCAAAGCAAACAAATTAATAAGCAGTGAAAACTTATGTTCCCATCACAGCATTGCCAAATTATCACCTGATATCTTGAATAGTGCTTTTAATCTCCAGCATACTTTACTTATTAGCTGGTGGAAGGGTGGCAAGTCTACAGAGGAAATTACCCTGAGCTTCAGAAAATAAGGTATGCTTCCCTTAGGGCAGCAACAGATTCAGGTTACCCTGACTATGCACTCTGTAAATGGGTACATTGAATGAAATAAGCTTGAATGTTTCAATAAAGTTGAATCACTAGCATTAATATAAGCATAATTAAAGTTGTATCAGCACCTCTGTTCTGAAATTGTATCTTAGCAGGTCAGTTTCAAAAGCTTTGGACAGAAGTTCCATCAAGGAAAAAAAACATCTGTGCTGAGGATGGTCCTAGAGGTGCCCCAGAAAGTGCAGCTACACTCAGAGCTCCTCACTTCAGGTGCCAGGCTCCTTCCCTCTGGAAAAGCCTCGAGCTCTGGACCAGCCTCCCAATGAAGGCATTCTTCCATATATCTGCTGAAATGGATCTTCTTACACCTCTCTAAACGGCCACATTTTAAAATACACACATACACTGTGCACATGAGAACATTTCACATTTGGTTTTTGCAATGGTTTTTCTTGCTGTGTTACGGTTTCTTGCACCAGATGTAAGAATGTTGAGACATATGGAAAACAAAATCAGCTACAGCAGGAATGAGCTACCAGTCACCATTGTAGGTTCCTCAGGGATAGGTGCATAAGATTAAAGACAGTATCAACCAGCTTGCAGAATGATTCTATGGAGAACTAGCATTTCTTCTTTCATTATCAGCTCCCACAGCCAGTAACACTGTAATGCTGCACCATGCTTGCTCAGTTCTTCAAAGAAAGCAATTCCAGAAGAAATCCTGTGATGACAGTCAGTAACTATATAATCTGATAGTTCCAAGATGATAGCAATTAAAAGAAATTTAAGACTCTTCACAGCCCAGTTTGGGTCTCCTCACCAAACACTTAGGGAGGTTAAACTGACCTCTTATGAGCAGTCCAGCCTTAGAGATGCTATATGGAACAAACATCAGCAGACACACTTGGATGGACACCCTTGAATGAGCTTTAATCCCACCAGTCTGCCAGCCTGCGGCTATGGACCAGCACAGGCACAGCAAAGGCTGCAGAGAGCCCCTTGGGAGGCAGAAAACACCCACTGCTCTGAGATCTGCCCTGCTCAGCCGCTGCCATCCCTGAGATGGGCATATGTGGAGCAATGCCTGGCCAGAGCCTTTCTGAGCATCCCCCTGTTCCTCCACCCTGAGCTCTGTGTGACAGCCTTACCAAGCAGTGCTGCCGAGAAGCTCGGAGGTGGCAGGACTTGTACAAGTGACTGTGGCAGCGCAGAGAGCAAGGTGGCTGCCTGCCCGTGGGCTGAGCCAGCCTCTCAGTTGGGTGTCACAGCCCCAGCCTCTGGCCTCCTCTCAGTACCTCAGCCACCTTGTTCAAAATTGGCTCAAGTATGTCTGCACTGCATCATGCTGCCAGCTGCACTCACCATCCCAAACACACTGCAGGCACTCTTGGCTCCAGAGATAACCCACTGCCTTGTGGTCACGCACAGAAAACTCTGGTTTTCAAAAGCATTGACTCAACCCTTCAGGCAGACACTAGGATCACTTACAGAAGCATACAGAATACTTTGTTTCAGCGCTCAATGGTCTGTTTGTGTGTTTACCAACTGGAGGGGGGTGCAGCACGCAATTTTGCCAAGGCAAAAAGGTGTTCCAAGAAGAGCAGCAGCTGTAAGCAGGCTCTGGGAATTAAATAATGGCATCTTATAAAACTTCACAAATTGAGCCAATAAGTGTGCAATAAGTCAGTTTTGAAATTACTGTCTTATATCAAGTTTCTCTAATAAAAGTCAAATTTGTGCTTAGAAAAGCTTAAAGCCCATATGTAGGAGAACTTTACAACTCTAATGGGAGCCATGATAGAGCAGCATGTTAGTAAATACATCTGTAAGCAGCACAGTACAAAGAGAAAAGTAGCAATATGTTAATTATCTCCCTCCAGTATTATTTTAGTTGTCACTGTGGATGCAACTGCAGCAAAACACATGCACGTTCTGACAGCTGCTCTGTTTCACAAGGAATAAAATGTGAAAGAGAGAAAACAGAGACTTTTCTTCTATAAGAATTCATTAGGTGTCCATTCAGAGATAGAAATAACCTTTTAATGTTCTCAGTGACTGATCCAGAAGCAACTTTTTTTAAAGGAGATATATGGGTTGGAAAAGAAAGCTGTCTCATGCTGGAGAACTAGTCCCTAGGGATAGGTTCCTTACCAACAGCCATAGGTTCTCACTTAGCTTGGATGTCTTGCAAGCAGCTGTGCTAGCACTGACGGAGGGGTAGTCTCTCACATCCCAAAGGCCTCTGGCAGGCTCACCCATCAAGACTGGAACCAGCCTGGAATTGAGGTCTCCCCCAGAGGAAAGGTGAGCAGTGCTGCTGCTGCTTTGCAGGTGTGAGACTTGGACACTGTGCAGAAGATCTGTCCTGCTGCTGAAGAGGTTTCAGCCATTCCATATGGAGCACCACCGAGTAATGACAACTCATCCACTGGCTAACTGCATTTCCCAAATGGGCAAACTTCCCATGGCCTGAAATAGAAGTGAGCAAACTCATTTTGCCTGCATTTTTCCTTTGCCACTGCACAGTACAAGGCAGCACCAATCTGTGCTGTCTGAATGAGGTAACCACTACTCTATCGGTTAAGGTATAATAATAAAAGTTCATCTGAAAGGATCTAGGCAATCCTTTTTTAAATCTCTCATGTGAGATTTAAAAAAAAAACCAAAACACCAAATAGAGCACCAAGAAAAGGGACACTATAGGCCTTTTTCCACTGAAAGACCATACCCTTAAATAGGAAAAGTGGAAAGACAAAGAACTGAGCAGTTACAAGGTGGTTTCAGATGCTGAGTTAATCCAGCAAATTATGGGATAAGCGGAGCCCACTACTCATGCAGTCATCCCTACATCCATCAAACCTCATCAGTCTACTGCAGGATAGAATCACCTTCTCACCTAGAAAACATTAAACACAATGTGGCAAATAAACAGAAATGTTTCCCCAAAGTTGTGCATAACTAAACTGGAGATGTTGCATAAAAAGGGTGACAGAGTACCTACCTCCAAAAGAACATTTGAGGGTACAAGTCTTAACAAGTTCAGAGTTAATAATCTAAGTTCCACATTAGGATGAACCTTTAAGATATAGCCTCATCATTCCTTAGTTTATATGATTCCAACTCAGCCTACTGGATTTTGTGATTTTGGTTCTTAGTCACTTGACCCATGCATCGCACTGTATAAGTACCAATCCTAATATTTTTATATAGATAATGTCTAGAACCTGGGCATTACAATGCCTACTTCTTTTTAAGGAACTACACTTGGACTTAATGTGGTGGACCTGGTCAACAGTACATATATATATATATATATATATGTATATGTATGTATATATATAAATATATTTAATCATTTTGAGTTACTAGACAAAGCCATTTCAAAGATTTCCTTTGCCTTTGAGGTTAAAAAAAAAAGTAGCTTATGTAACCTTTCCTTATCACCAGGTCTTCTTAAGACCTACTGTTCTGCTTGTAGAAATTGACAAATTATATCCTCTTCCTGTGATATGGTGACTAAAACTGTATAAACAAGTGTTTCAGATAGTAACATCTAATCAACAGATCAGGTCCTCCCACTCTGCAGATCTAACAGGACCCAAACATTTCTGGGGCCACAGTGAGGATGTTAGCAAAGTAACTCCTCAGACAGTCCAGAAAAAATTGCTTTACCTGATATATTCCACGTAAGTTTGGTCATCACAAGACTATGCAAGTATGGAAGTCTCTTAGCACAGTATCTGTCACATATGGCCCATTGTCTGGATGAAAGTTGTGGATTTACAGTGCTTTATTTTCATTGTTGGGTTCTTCCTTTGCTTTGCTTTTCAGTACAACAGAGGGCTTGGATGTATTGGAAAGACACATCTTCAGTCATGCAGATGATCCTCTGTTCTTGTAGTGGGTTATTCCACAGGCACAGAAGGTCCCTGTCTCAGCAAGTCTTCAAGGTGAAGACCGGCAGCCATGCATGATCTTTCCTCCCTGACATTTTGTCAAGTTCTGTGGAAAACCTGAGCTCAGGTCCTACCTGTTTTTTGAAGACAAGAATCACCACCTTGAACCTGATTCATCATTCAGGGGAAAAACTGTTTTCCTGCACATCCTTAAGATGGAAGACCTCCCTACAGCTGCTTGGACCAGGTATTGGGCAGCCTAATTTCACATAAATCCCTATGCTTAGGGTTTCCTGTGGTGGGCTGTAGGCCTTTGGGCATCCAAGGCAATACAAAAACACTTAACAATTGCTTTTGGAGGCAAATGGAGCTTACTGACCCTAGGCCTGTAGGTTTCCACTCCTAAAAGTGTAGGTTTTTTCCAATGTTTTATTCTACAGCATGATCAAAGATTGACAGGAAGTGTCCTGTCTGACAGCAAATTACACAACAACCTGCTGCAACTAGCTTGAGCTAAAGCACTTGACTTTCAGTGGGATTTTTCAGCTCTAGCACTCTGGATCCAGCTGCTGCTCTTCCATTTTGCAATACAGTGGCAGAAAGCTGCAGCCTCCACCGGGTGCAACAGGAGCAGCATCTGGGGATATTTTTGTCAGATGAACTGAGAAGGGCTAAGATAAATAAGTATCCCAAAATCCAGTTCCTGAAATAGCAACCCATGACTAAACCTTTGCAGAATTTTATCTATGTCATTGCACATTTTTCACTCATTCTCTTGATTTTTTTGTGTGTGCATATACAACATAAAATGGAAGAAGGTTTCGGAGCAAATAATACAGTTTGGTTTTGCATAATCATTCACACAGATCTGTCAAGCTGTAGTAAAATTTGATTCACATTCTGTTAGTATAATAAATACATAGTGGTTTAAAAAATATTTTTATTTTTCCATGGAAATATTATACTGTCTACCCCTATCTTTAGAAGCTGTTTTGCCTTTGAGATGCTACGGCTCCACAAATGTGTAACCCAGAGGTTTTTTCCTAGAATGTCACAGCATGTTGTGCTCCTAAAATGGAAAATATCACTGTCCGCATATATCATGATATTCTGGGGAATATGAAGTGAGCTCCTTTACGGACTAGGACAGAAGAGCATTGGAACAGCATGTGCAGGAAGTCACAGTGCAACCACTGGGGATATGATGAAATGCAAAAAACTCACATTTCTACTTACAGTGCTATCTGAGAAGCAATTTCCCAATAATATAAGAAGATATATGGATAGTCTGACCTATTTTTTTGTAGAGACTCACTGCAGCTGAGTATTTCCTGTACTGACCTGGATCCAATATCATAGAACCTAATAAATCATTTAATATTTCAGGTAACTAAAATATTAAAAGATGCCTTAAAGATTTAAATTTTTTCCACACATCACACTCCAGCTTAACAAACAAAGGTAATGTGAAACATGTAAAAAGTCCTCTCCTTTAATAATTTTTCTTTTTTTTTTTCTTTTTCCTTGAAAACTGTCCAACTAAGCAAGGAAGCCATGGCCTTAGAAAGCACTCTTCTCTTTACCAGAGTGTTCAGAGACAATGTGTGTGGCACATTTAAATGATACATAATCCCTGTTCTTTCCCTCAGTCTCTATGGAATAAAGACATAATCTCTTGTTGTGGTAAGAACTATTCCCCAGAATACAGATTTCATCTATACAGTGTATCCAATGTTGCTGGAGTTACTAAACATCCTGTTAAGTTCTTATCTGTTCCCAAATACAGGATTTTCTTTTGTGATTTGACTCAAGAATCCAAATTTTCATTTGTGTCACATGTTTTCCTATGTGTGGTGAGGTGATTCTATGAAAGCACCCAGGAATAAATACATTTGGAAGAGAACCAACTAATTTCACTTTGTTAGGTTTTGTTCACCGTCATGTAACTGCAGAGACATCACACTGCTTAGCCCAGGAGAATCTGTCCCTTAAAAAAAAAAAGCCTTCCTATTGTTTTCCTAAAACAAAAGGATCCCAGGTTCATAGAGCCAAGGTTTTTGTAAAAATCCAGCCACTACATTTCTTGGAAGTTCAAGAAACAGTTAATTCAAGATCATCTCTTAGGAAAAAACCTAGTAGCCTTTTGCTTTACTCTGGATTTTAGTTAATTTTATACATGACAACGGACAACATGCTATTACGGAAAAGATCATAATTCATTCCAGCCCATTTGCAAGCCAAGAATTCTAGGATTTGTATAATTCTTTTGTAAAATGGCCAATTTCATGCAGAGCATGCAAACTTTCAGAATTGCAACTGTCAGGAGACAGAATTTGCCAACAGCCGAGTGGAATTAAATTCAAAAACATTTCAGNTTCACAGATATTAATTCAACCCAAATCTCTAAAACTCAAGGCATTTTTTATGAAACTCTGCGGGAGGTTTCTATGCTTTCCAGGTTTTCCTGACTCTCCCAGCCCTTCAGAGAAACTGGCAAATGAAAAACCCTTGGTATAGCCATAGCTAACAGCCTAGTTACAGATTTTAGGTTTTGGTGGGTTTTTTCTATTTATAAATATCCTAAGAACAAGCTGTAATTTGACCACTTATTTTTTTAGTGTAAAGTAATTTCATTTTCAGGTTGCAGACCAGAGACAGAATATTCACTGCAAGTATCAGGCAAAATCCATGTACAATTTGAGCTAAGACTTCAGATCACCACTGACAAAGCAGTAGACTAAGGCCTAACTATGTTTCCCTGAAATTTAACTATATAATATAATTATGCTTACGGATGTATGCACTAGAAGATAAGTAGCTAAGCTTTCAGCTGGATCACGGAACTTGCCACTTGAGGATCATCAAAATGTTTCTTGGCATTGTTTTTACTTTAGAGTAACAAATAAAAGGAGTATTTATTGCATTCATTCGTGCTGTTGCAATTTTTTTAGTAAATTCAGACTTGATAGCATAAGGTTTATGAACATATCAGGGTTATGAACACACAAGTTTACGAACACATTTTGCTTTAAACAAACCACTTATATATTAGAAAATCTTTAAAAAATGCCAATTGTTCACAGTGACATTTTCTAAAAATACTTTTATGTTTCCTAAATAAAATAAGACATTTCATTTCAAAATATCCTTCTATTTGTTTTTTATAAAAAAAAGGTTAAAAAGTCCACAGATCAATATGCATTTCTACTGTTTTAGGATTTTAACTATGCTATCCACCAAAACTTGGGGTAACTTGATCCTTACCCTGTCACTCCATCCCTGCCACTGAAATCCAAATAAATCATCTGTTCTGGAAGAGCTCAACTGAAAGACGAGACAGTCACAATCTTCAGTATGAAATTAGCTGGAATTTCAGCCCACCTCAGCACCACTAGCAGGGCAGGGGATGACCATGGGATGGTGGTGGCACCTCCCCATAAGAAGGCAGTCCCCTCAGCCAGCCAGAGCACACAGCTGGAGGCAGGGACACCTTCAGCCACTCACTATTATTCTGCTGCCACAGGTGAGTCAGAGCCTGAAGACTTCCCAGGGCAGAATTGCCACTTTATACCAACCCTGCTCTGAATTTGGACAAATCAAGCAGCTGCAACCCTACTCACTCATTTGGCTGGCAGGCTGATCCTGCAAGTTGTTGAGCACATGCAGCATTCCATTAAACAAACCTTGGTGCATGTAAAGAGTCCTCAAATTCAATGGGAATACTGCAGCAACTGAGAGATTTTGGCGTCAAGGATCCCGTCCTTCCCAGCACTAGTCCCTTGTCAGTACACGGGAATTTTGCCATTGAATTCCACAGGTGTGGGGGGGATACTCCAGGGTCGGGTCAACCCTGTAACAACACAGAGGAAAACATGTTTTTAACCACACCATCTGTGGTTTAACCCAGCACCGATGTTCTGCTACAGAGAAGTTTTCTGCATACAAAATCTGTATTTTCACTTTGTAAAGTTGCAGTTACAGTCTTTGCAAGTGTCTGCTTGGATCCACTATGAAAGTGGAGTAAAACTGAAACTACTTGAATTAAAGGTGTTGCATGTTTATAACAGTTTAAAATGCCTTTTTTCTCCTAACTCCTCACAAGATACACCCTTCTGGCTAATCCTGTGAATCCAGGGAATAAAAAGCCACTTCACACAGTCTGTATCATCTGGATAATGAAATATCCAGAGGAATTAGTTCAGGCAAATGCTTAAATTTGGAGTTGTTTGAAGGCAGGACAAGTTAATAGTGTCAGTGGTGAAGATAATCCAAGGAATTTGAGATAAACAGGAGCTGAAATGCCTCCTGGTTTAATAGATAGCTGATATATTACACCTTGGTTTTCTTTCTAAAAGTCTGCACTTACAGACTGTCAACAACAGATACAATAGACCTGGAGCTTCCTCATATCCAGCAGACAATCCTGCTCTTTCCCAGCTATCACATATTCTTTGACTTGCAGCTACTTTTCAGTGTCTGTTGCTACACATGAGTGCTGACCTGCCTAAATTTCAGTGCATGTGGCTAGCGCTGTTCTGTGAGCAGTGAGAGCTGGCTGGAGGCTCTACTGTGGAGCAGAAGAAAAGGTCACTACTGAAATAGCTTTCCAATACAGGCCCTGTCTGCAGGGGCAGATGCATGTTCTCACACACACTCTGCATCCCTCTGTGATCAGAGGGCTCCAGGAGCAGCAGCTGGGTCTACCTATATGTAGAAATGGGAAAAAAAAGTGCAGATATACCCCTACAGATAGAAGAGATGGATGAAGAGAAGGTGAAATGAAAATGGACTGGGAGAAGCCAAGTTCATTACAAGGGTCTGGAAGCTCCTTTGGATAATTTTTTTTCCTCTGGTATAAAAATGCCTCTTTGAAAAGAACACATATAAGCCATTTAGGAAAAGTGTATTTTAAGGAAGTGATTGAAAGAAAAAAATATAAAGGCAAAGCCAGACAGTGACTCCAGGCAAAGGAGCACGTATGTATCAATGACGTTTTATTTGCAGAATAAAACAATGCAATATTAGTTAAGTAATTTCTCCCTGCTGAAGACCACAAAAATATTAATTGAACAACTGACTTGACAAAAAGCTCCAGCTATTATTTAGTCAGCTGCAGTTACAGGCTAATTTATGTCTGTTTCCATTCTCATTGTTATGAGAGTTTCCCTCAGGAACTAAGTGTGAGATAGTACAAAAACGCTTTTATTTGTTTTATATTATTGCCTACATCCAAATGCTTGATAATTATACTAGGTTTTTTACAACATGGCAAGAGGAACATGCTGAGTGAGAATTTTAATGGCAAAAATTATTTAAGAAACCAAAAAATCTTGTTTTCCTCAACTCCCAACTTCCTGGACACCAGCAAATAACTGAGCAGAAAAACATCAGCCAGAAAGAAGCATTTGTGACCTTGACAGTGCATTAACTGGCTTTAATAAGATGACAAAGTATTCAGAATCCGGCTGTCTATAGCAAATCTTCCAGATCATCAAGTTGAGGGTACTTCCAAGTCATAAAATGGACTGAGTCTCCACACAGCCCTGAGATCCCCATTTCAAAGCATCCCTACGACCTCCTCTTTTCACATACACACAAGGCACACACGACATTTTTTAAAGGCCCAGGAAAGTAACCAGAGTGTGAAACAAAAAATGCAGTAACAATAAAAGCACTATTCAGGGCTACTGGAGTACTTCCTCCTTTTATTATTTTGCTTTTTCCTTCTGCTTTTACCCTCTTCCTGGCAGCAGCCCTTTCTTGCTCTCGACCCTTAGCTATGCTACTTCTTTGCCACGACCCTCCTCCCGCCCCCCAAACATCCCCGCACATCCCTGTAATTCCCTGTACGTTCCCACACACCCTGTGGCAGCCAGCAGATACTCAGCAGCCGGCCATGACCTGCCTACCCAAAAGGGAGCGGCTGAAATATTCCCTTCAGGGTTTCCCTTCAGCATTGCCATCGGGAAACATGCTGCTGTCAAAGGCTCCTCGCTGGCCCCAGGAATCAAACAGTGGCCAAAGAGCAGGGGCTCTCCCTGTAGCCCAAATACAACTCATTGTAATCCCTTGCTGCCTCTTGTGCTTATACAGTACAGACCTTCTTGGGTTACAAGACACTTTGAAGATCTCACCTTCTCCCATTACTTGTCTTTTATATAAAACGTCCACAGATGTGAGTCTGCTAGTGTGTCAGAGGGCTGCGGTTAATAATTTATAAGCCAACGCTTCCTATCGGGCACAGTGTTGAACGCAGGGCGGTACGGCAGCACCGCCTCGCTGCAGGAGCACCCTCTGCTGACTACCACGGGGGCCGCAGCCCTGAGGCGAGTGGTGGCCACCTTGGGCACCTGCTGCGGGACAGCCCCCGGCTGCAGCGAGCCTGCGTCTCAGCTTCTCCAGGGTCACAGAGACTGCTAAAACCCCGGCTCTGCAGCAAATAGCAAAGCTTAGGGTCCCAGAAAACATGGAGTGAAAAGGACTTGGTTGCGGCTGGGAGTGGGGAGATGTCGCAGCCCTCTGGAACCATCTCCAAAACGAAGCTGCTCGGTCAGTGCCACACACCACACACACACTCACACACCCGACAGCTTCTCAGACAGACCAACAGCAAAGAGACGGGAAGGGTCCTCATGTGGTATTCCACGGGATGGGTTTACATCACCGACACACGCAAAAGGAACGAGGCACCAAAGGGCAGCATCACCCTAGACGCCAGGTTCAAGTATGGGGAAAGGAAGGGGCGGAGAGAGCACCAGGAACCAATGGTCCGAGGGCACAGGGGCGGTACCCAGGCGGGGCTTGGGTATGGGAACCAATAGAAAAGTGGTGTGGGAGTGGCTAAGGAACAGAGGCCAATGGGGGGGCAGGGGAGGGAGAACATTCTGGAGCAGGGACATATAAGGTAGAAAGGAGTGCGGAGGCCCACGGGCCAACAAGGAAATCAGAACTGCAGTACTTTAAGATGCTGCAACAAAGGTCCCTGGAGAAGCCTCCTTCTGTCACCCTAATGTAGGGAGTCCTTCTTAGGGTCCTTCTCTCCTGAGGGCGCTCATGGCCCCTCGTTTAATAGGCCCACCGGCATCCTACAAGGACTCAAGTGGACATGCACCAACCTGTTACCCACAGAAACGCCATGTGATGCAACTCCAACTCGTGAAGCATCACCTGCAGAAAACCCAGCATATCTTCTGTGTGCACACTCCAGCAATCACTCTCAGAAGGCTCCCCTTGAGCCAAAGGCACAAGGAAATGGTCTAGACAGACACAACTGAAAATAGGCCATTTTGTGTGATACTGTATTCCCAATTCACCCCCGGTCTGAGTGGAGCACAGGAGAGGATGTGGGCCGGATAATTCTCTCTAGGTGGGACTGATGCTCTGGGCCAGCGGTCACAGACTGAGAAGAGACTCACCAGGAGTGTGCACTGGGTGGATCTTCAGTGCCTTTCATGACTGGGACAGCTCTGGAGCTGGAAGTGGCAGCAATAATAGGGAGAACAGTCAAGCATCATCTTCCTGTAGGGATGTGTGGACTAGATTCTCATAAATAAACAACGTGGTGTAGCAATGGCTGCTCAGTAAAGAACCATTGTGTAGTTCAAGAGTGCTGGTGGCAAGTGCTTGTCCTTCCTGCTCTTACCACATCTATGAACAGAAAGTCTATTTACTATTTCACTTTAAAAAATAATTTTAAATATTCTAAACACTTTCTAAGTGTTTCCTAATTGGTGAGCTAATGGCTATTCACCTCACCAGGAATCCTTAAGAGATTTTACACTGATGATTAACTTCAGATTCCCAAAATCCATTTAAGTGGTATAAATATTACAGAAAAGTTTTCTGTGGCACCATCAATTTCAGTTTTCTTTCAATTTTGCTTACATCTTAGTTCATGTTTTTACCACAAAAGTGATTACAAACACAAAACATTAATGGTTCTCTAGGCATACCTTTACTGATCTGAGGAAGAGTTTGTCTGTTGAAAGAGGAAGAGTTTGTTGAAATCTTGTCTGCTTTTTCAGACTAGTGCAATAAAAGATATTTCCCTCCCTTACAAACTTTGATTAAAATGTTGGAAATTTTATTACCACTAGTCCTTTATTATTCAGATTAGAAGGTCAGGTTTAAAAACCTGTGCTAGAGGCATGTCCTCATTTAGTCAGAAACAAAACTGACCTCGTCCTGCCTGAAACCTTTGGCTGCTTATCTCCAGTCTGTGGTACAGGAGCCCCTTCTTGCACCAGCAGAAACCATGAACAGTCACTGGACACCCTTCATGATAGGATGGAGGCCAAGGCTTCAAGACCCTGTCTAGGCTATCCCTCTCTCCACGCTGCTGCTTGTGAGCCCCAGATTCCGCTTTCCTGCTGTCCTCATGCTGGGGACACAGCTGGTTGATGTGGAGTGAGAGGCATTGCTGAGCAGCCTCGGCAAGTGGCATGACACGTGAAAGCTGCTGTGCTGATGCTCACACACTGTCACAGACTCCTTCACATGCACAGCACCCAAGTTAAGGGCTGCTGCACAACCAGGAATACCCGCAGGGACTGCTGTTACCAAATTTCATTACACTCAGCTTTCTCAGATGTCATAAGACAGGGGAAACAGCTTCAAAGTGAAAGGGGATGGGTTTAGATTAGGTATTAGGAGGCAATTCTTTACAGTGAGTATGGTGAGGCACTGGAACAGGTTGCCCAAAGAAGTTGTTGATGTTCCAGCCCTGGAAGTGTTACAGACCAGACTCATTGGTGCTTTGAGTAACCTGGTCTAGTGGAAGGTGTCCCTGCTCACTGTAGGCAGGGTGGAACTAGATCATCCTTAAGGTCCCTTCCAACCCCAAACATTCTATGATTTTGTGATAGAATTTGTCTAGGTGGTCTGCTGTTAACAAGTCAGGGATACAGGAAGATTTGTGACAAGTGTTGAATTCTTTCCTATTCATTCATGCAGGGAGAACCAACACTTTCACAAAGGACAGACTTGAACCACTGCAAGGACAGACAGTAAACCAAGACCAACCACTATAAGAAATACTGTGCATGTCACACTGCATGGAGAGGCAACTTACTGATCCCTGATTCTGTGTATCAAGACATTTTGCATTTTTAAAGGAGGTGGAAAGCATACAGACAGCTTACTTTTGCCAAAAAGTACCCGTTAAGAGACCTTGGGTTTTACTTAACTGGAAGAATATTCTGGTTGATCCAGCTTTCAGATTTTAATTACAATTCTGTTAGCGAGTGCATCAAAACCACATATACCATCTCTCATCCACATCTACAGTGAACAGTCAGTCATCAGGTAGAGATAAAGGGCCCTTTTAAATACACATTGTTTCACTAGAGATTGTTACAAAGCAGCATCTAACAAACTCCCTGACTCACTCAGGCCAGCATCCACATAGAATGGGGTTCTCTGACAGAACAACCCCCTTGCAACAGCAGTGAGAGGATTTGTTCTGAAGGTCTTTTATTTAGGAAGAGCAGAAAAATCTTAAGAAGTGCCAAGATTTTTCTTTTGCATATAAATCCCCTCACTTTTTTTATTTTAGGGGTCATGCACCGCTGAGGTATGTGGTAAGGAAATAGCATTTTGAACTTGCCTTATACTGAAAAATGAAACAGATCTTCAATATTCCATGGAGAAGAGCATGTGCATCGTTTCTGGAGAATAAGCCCTTTGTGTCTCTATTATTTTTACAATGCACTTTAATGATCTGAAAGCATGTGTGTGCCTTCTTAAATCATCACATACAAAACTACATTTTGACTGTAAAATATATTAAGAATCTTATAGAGGAAGTTATGCCATGTGTGGGGGTTTTTTCTCCCTTTTCAACGATGGGATGAGTTTTGTCTATATTACAAGGAAAAGCTCCAAAAATGAAAAAGACTAAAGTGGGAAGGGGAAGATGGTTGGTTTAGGTTTTTTTTAAAGAATAAATCCTAGCTCTAGACACCAGTGTTAGAAAAGTCACCCTTACCAGATGGCTAATACAGACAAGGGAAAATAGCCAACTTGATTTCAAATGTGAGAGTGATTTTTAAAATGAATGATAGAAACTACTTCAGATTCATTATTTTAAGCAGGGAAACTCATGTGTTTAGCTTATGGGTCTGGTTTGAATAAAAGTTTGTCTTTCTTGAATAGAAATCATATGTGATTCAGGCAGTGGCCTGGACCATTTGCTAATACTAATTGTTGAGGGTTGAAAGTAGGGTAGAAGATTGTTAAAGTCTTCCCTGGCAGTAACTTGATCTGTGGAAATGTACTTTACAGGAACTGTGATGAGGTTTACAGCTGGCAAAAGCTTGTGATAGGATGGCCACATGACTTCACATCTCCTTTTTAATAATGGAATAAAAGCTCACATGACACAAGTTTGGTAGGTAAAGGATGGCAGGGATTGTATAAACTGAAACAGGAATATGTATTTTTATAAATATTTCACATCTTGAAAGATACTTGATGATGTGGCTATTTTGAAATAATATTATCACAATATGCTGAAGTAAAGCTGGCAACTTAGAAAACCACCAACCGAGGCCAGATGGGCTGCTGAAGTTCTCACATGAAACATTGGCGGTAAAAAAAAAAAGGTGTGAGATTTTAATCACATCAGTTTGCCCTTACGCAGTCTCAACAGAAACCTGGTCAGTTGGTAAACACTTCATTTGCCGATAAGGAAGAGCTCTAACCTTTGTTAAAAAGACAAAATGTGATTATTCCACTTAATTTACATGTTAGCACCAGTACCCTGGAAAATTCCAGAGTGAAACCTTATCTTCTGTTTCTGAAGTGCCAGTGTTGCACTATATTCAACCTTCAGCCACAGCCCATAGTGTAGCATTGCTATTCACATTCACATCCAAGCTTGCTGGAGGCTACTGCTGTGTGAAACACCTAGGGTATGATTCAGCTGCCCAAAAATAGGTTTCAGTGCCCTTCAAAATGCCCTTCCCGTGTCTGACACATCTCCAGTGGGCTGGCAGATACAGTGCACAACCCACTGCACTTCATGTCCCTGCCTCCCCTTCCAGAGTGTCACCCAGCTGTCTCAGGGAGGCACACACAAACAGAGGAGCATCACAAACAGAGCCAGACACCAAAGGCTGGAGCACTGAATCAAATCCTCTACATCCATGGTGTAAACCTGCTAAGCCCCCTTGGGATCAGGCATTACAGTGACCTGTAACAGAGTTGTGGCTGGAGGGCAGAAAGGACCTGTGGGCTTGATGCCCAGGTGGAATGCCACATTCCATGGGGAGCAAGAAAAGTTTAGCCCCAGTCAAAGGGATGAGTGGCTTTTGGTTAGTGTTCATACCAACAACACATCATCCGTGAGCTTGTCCAGAACAATTTCAGCCTGCAGTTCCAGTCAGAGAATCACACACTTATTTTCATTGTACGTCCAATCCGGATCACTGTGTTTCTTGAAGCTGTGTCATGCTTGGGTAGACAGAAACTATTCTTTTCACTAATATTTGTATTGTTTCACATCTGGTTCATAATAATTCTCATGCTATTGTCAGTGGAATTGCTCTGCCATTTCCTTTCATGATGTGCTTGATGGCTGCTCTGGAAAACAGTTTATTTACAGGTTCAAGAAGATGCCGTTGGGTGTATTTTCCATTTGGCAAACTACAAAAGTAACATTTACAGTTATAAACACCTGCATAGACTAACACATATGTTGTATAACTTTCTTCACAGAGAGGTATACAGCATAAATGTCACGTAAACAGCCTTCCACAAATCAAACTGGACACATAAAAAACCCAAGACTCTTAGGGAAATAAAAAACACAGAACTGCAAGTTTTTCAAAACTTTTCACTTCCATTCCTTCCCAATCCTAGTCATGGTTACTTCAGAGTTTCTCCACTGACTCTCTTTTGAAAATCGTGAAAATGTGAACTCATTTTATCTTCTATTGAAAAACTAAAAGTTCAAAAACACTGATTTTTTTTTAATTAATTATTTTATTTCTTTATCCATTTGCAGAGTAGCAGCTGGCTGTGAAAATAGTGTGTTGTGTCCTGCTCTGTGTGGTCCTACAAGAAGTTTTAGTGTGATCTCCTTCTTCGGAAGCTGAGCTCCTTGGTTGAGTCATGTCCACAGCTAACACTGACACTAAGTTCTTTCACCTTTTGCTGGTTCTCACATGAACATCCTCTGGCATTTTTAGGCAGAACTGTGTCCTTGCCCTAAACACAGCTAATCAGTTTTCAGACCTATTGTTCAGCTGGAGAGCAGATATGAATGGAGTTGGATATGTAAGGGTCACTTGTGAATAAAGACTGCAGCACCCATTACTGTGGGGTTTCCAGAAGATTGTAATAAATTCACAGTTGCCCACAGCAAAAATGCCTGAAAGAAAATTCAGCTCTTGCCCTTGCAAACCTGACATTAGTGACTGAAATCTACCTCTTTTCTGCATATCTTTCAAAAAGGATGGAGATGGCTATGGGATAGACCTTTCCTGCTCTGATTCAAAGACCAACATCTCACTTATTTTCCTGGCCCTCACATTCTCATAGAATCACATCTTTATTCCTGCTCATTGTATGTCCTTCAGTCCTCTTCCATTGACATCGCCAAGGGAAGCTGGCACAAAAGGTCCAAAAAAAACCTCATATCCCTGCCTGTGGAGGGTGGGGTCCTACCCTGTTTAACTGTCCTGTCTCTGCTCCTGCACACTTCCACGAGGTGCTAAGCAACTCCAGTGGTATGGAGAAACAGATCAAAGGACTGGCAATTTATAGGTGTTCATTATGGACAAGGCTGCAGCATGGACCTCTGGGCAGGGTCTTGGAAAGAACTGACTTAACTGGGTCTCCAGAAATGCCAAGATTAGAGAGAACACCACTGAGACCACTGAAAAAGAACAAGGTAGAACAAGCCACCTGAGTCCCACACTTCCTAAGCCATGCCTCTGAGAGTTTCTGCACGTGTCAACCTTTCACAGGCACTTGGGTACAAACGAGCAAGAAATGTTGGCCTTTGCCAGGAATATGCTTTAGAGAACAGCATGGACAAAGGCTAAGAAAAGCTTTCACAAATAGCACAGAAAACAGGAATTAGTGAAATTCCTTTCCCAGCTGTAATTCGCATGTGTTTTAAGCACTATTAACACAGACAAAAACAAATTTTCAGATAGTTTCTGTAATAGCAAAAGAGGTTGCTCTCGTAACAGGTTATGATTCAGTGTTTCATTTTCTTTTATGCACTATAACTTACATCCAGCCATCTTTTAGCTGGCTCTGTCAGCAAGTACTAACTCCCTTTTAAGCCTCAACCCCTGGCACTCTCACTAAAGCAGTGAGACCAACTCCTTGAACTTATCCACTAAATGTGTTGGCTTTGAGAGCTTTCTCCAGAATTATGTCAACCATCCACTTATCACCTATCTTCCTACCTCCTGCAAGTGCCCCTATTCCTACCTCCTGCAAGTGCCCCTATTCACCACACTTTGTATATAGCCTGGGACTTTCAGAGATCATCATGCAACATATTAATACCATTCTAATCTGCTGCTTCACACATAACCCCTCAATCACAGCTCGTGATTCCAACCATCAGGCTTCATAATCTTTGCAGCACATTAGCCAAAAAAAAAAAAAAAAAGAAACAAAATCCATTTCCATTCTATCTTATCCACAACATGTGCAAATATTACCTCATCCATTCTTGAGCTGGCTCCAGAGATTAACTCAAAGTTGACATGATAGATGTCTAATTTAAAAAATAGTCCATTTCCTGGCAGTTGATTTTGTTGTCAGTTTTTTTTAAACTTCAACTTCGGGTGTGACATTGCTACCAGAATTTCATATTTTTAAATACCATTTCACTTTCAAAGGCTGAAGCCAAGGATGATGTCATGTGTGCTAGTAGCTTAGCACATATCTGCAGTGCAAGCTTAAAGGTTAAAAAGAAAATTTTCCTTCCAAAAACAAGAGCAAGACACAGGAAAAAGATTTCTGTAGGAAAGCAATGTGACACTATTTAACCTTCTGATTAGGTAAAGCATTACACGAGTCTTTTAATTGAGGGAACATCACTTAAGCAGTTTACTAGGCAGGAAGTAGCTGCTGATGCCTGTGGAAAGCAGGCTGCATGAGGTTTGAAGCAGCATCCTTTGAAGTGGATGGAAACAGTTTTACTGAGCTCAGTGGAGGTACTCAGCATTTGTGCTAATGCAATTCGAGTACAATTTGACCCATGGGGATGAAGGGCACTGGCTAAATGAAAAAATAGCATGAATCCTTTGTTTATGTTACAGAAAAGCTCTTATTGTATGCAATATTACTAAGAAATAAAATATCCTTTGCAGTGAAACAGTTTGTTCTTCCTAATCCAGTATTATTGTTATGCATGTGTTAAATCATAGGATACACATGGTTGTAAAAGCTGATTTATTAACTAACTAAAAATCAGAGGCATCCACCCAAGCGCCACCCAGCATCTGCTGGGACTAATGTCCCTCAAAAACGTCCCATATGTCAAGGAGGGTATAGGTTCAGAAAAACACTAATCCCAGCTTGTCAAAAGGAGCAAAAGAAAAACAGGTTTAGCTTTATAGACTACAGTATTTTGTTTGTTTTCATTAAACACTCTTACTGATTTTAAACATCTGTATTTGTTAACTTGTCTAGTTCTTTCAAACTTTCAAACAGTGCCATATGTGCTCACTGCTGGCATTTCTGTTCCGGATCCTAACATTTGCCTCTAGAGACAAGCTTATCTCTGACAACTCAGTAAACATGGCTCATGATGAAACCTGAACTATGCAAGGTAGCTTGCCGCCTAGAGAAGGCAGAAGGGACACGTGGAAATATCTCTCTTAAAACCTACGGCACCCCCTGTGGCAACGTGGGCTTAGCTGCAGCCGGGCTGACAGACGGGGACACTGCGTGTGGCCAGCTCTGTTGTCGCCGGTCGTTAACTTTCTCATCGTTTGCATTTGCTGCTCGGAGCCCGCACAAGCAGGTGGAAAGGTAAACTCCAGTGACTTGCACATCCTGCTGCTCTATTATCATATAAGCTGGTTTAAAATTAAATCAGTAGGTCCCACGGCAAGTTTACTGACCTCAAAGCTGGTCAAGAAGTGGTTCACAGAAAAGAAATAGAGTGCACTTCTGAGCTCTTTAATCTAACAGAGGGAGTCTCACAACTCCCTTGGAAGGCTCAAGTCAAACACATTTAAGTGCTGAATTAGATGGGTTTTTATCAAACAAAGTAATCATTATTACTGACCAGAACCAGTTACTAGGGAAAGCAATGTCTTTATGGCTGCTTTCCTAGAGGGCAATTCATGGTCACAGAAGTTACCAGTCCCAGTACCACAGTACTTCCAATGGACAGGACATCAGACCTAACTATTCTGGGAAACCACCAAGCTGTAGATGCAGAAGTCACACTCCCCAGAAGTGTAGGGAAATGACAGTTATGCTGCTTCTTTCACTATGGGACCAACTGAGAAAACAAATCCCTTAAATTCTCTTCATTTTTTGACAATTTGAACTGCCTGCTCAGAAAAAAGACTCATTTAAGGCATTTCCCATGGACTGCCCTCATTTTGAAAACTCAGGCCACTTTTTGCAACCATTAATGTAATTTCAGGGTGATCTCTTTTCCAAAATATTTTTGACTTAAACATTTTTTCTCCTGTGATCAGCTTGTCATATCCAATTTCAATTTCTAATGTATGCCCCCCCCCATAGGCATGTAATCTTGGAATCTGGCCTGGAATTATCCAATCTAATTCTTGGCAGAAAATTTCAAGCAGCATGAAAGTGGGCACCTCTCTAGAAATTATTCTTACCTTCTTTTCTTAGGTAGTTTGCACCTTCCCACAGAGACCATAGATACTGACATTAAACATTTGTCTTTATTTAGAATTATGGGAATGTGTGTGCCTTTTGTCCTCAAAGCCTATCCCCTTTGCATCCAAGATCTGTTTTTCATACTATGTCTCTTCTAAACTATGTCCATGTTATAGAGACACTAGTCCATATTCACTTCTTCCACTTCATTCTCCATGATTCAGGGAACCACTCGCTCCACCTGTACCTCAGAGCATGTGTGTGCACAGTGTGTTCACGCTCACACACTCACTCCTTAAAAACATGCAGCACCTCTGCCTGCCTCTCTCCTGCAGATGACACGGGAAATACTGATCCTGTATAAAGGCTGAGGAAGGAGGCAGAGAGAGGGGGTTGTAGGTTCTTGTAGGCATCCATTTCTTCAAAAGAAAAGAGGAATGGTTAATAGAATATACATAGGTTTTTAAATGAAAAATGAGAAAGGAAAAATAAAGGAATGGTCAAAGTTTACTTGTCAAAGGCTGAGGACACAGACAAATTAGGTTCGTGAATATAGAACTGGGGACAGATTCTGCTGTTCACATGCAAGTGTTTATGTACGTTGCAGTAAGAGAATCATGCTGCAAGTAGAGAAAAAACCTCTCCTGACCATCTCTGGACACATCCCATGTGAATCTAACAGCAGCTGGATGAAGCAACTAACAGAAGACGAGGTCAGGCAAGAGATATGATAGAGTTTTGGTTGAGTGAACACTTCCCAAAGACAGGAATCCAGTGTTAGGCGAGGTGCATTACAGTCCTTCAGAAGTCAAGTAAACAATCCGTCAGAGACACTGAACATCACTGCTACTCCTGGAGACTTTCTGAAGCCTTGTTCAACATTTCATTAACAAAAGTGTATGAAATTATCCCGCTTCACTACATGAGGCACCAGCAGTGTGAGTAGATCAGAGAATGCACAGGTTCATGTACATGTAGTCGATATGTTTTTCTTGTTCCTCTTTTTCCTGCAACATCCTTTTCACTCCATTCTTCATTAACCTCGGTGACAGTTAACTTTTGGCACATCAGTAAGAATGCATATGTTAATCTGATTAGACTCCAAGTCCCCTAAAGAGGAAAAACAGCACCTGATGAGATTATCAAAAGTTTCTAGGCAATGAAATATCTCAAGAAATCTGACTTTACTCTCCTGAGTGTGGCTTGTATAAGTTTCTGAAATGAGGGGCAGGCATCTGGGAATGCTACTGCAAAGAAAATATGCAGGGGATTCTAATTCATATCACTTTTCTGAATTTGCACCTCTTTCCAAGTCCAACTATTGGGTGGGTTTTATCATTTATTACATTTTGAACTTGACACTGAGAAGATCAAATAAGCAGCCAGTCATCAATTAACTTTCCAGAGCAAATACTTCAATATTCACAACACATATGCATTGCAGGCATAAAGGGGGGTGGTGAGAGGTGGGGTGGGGGGAGGTATTGGGGGTGCGCAGACACGAAGAAGGAACCAGGGAATGGACTATTCAGTGAACACACAAGTTTCCAAACATGTGGATTATATATGCTTCTACTTCTTTTCCCCACATCTTTCACTCCAAATGCAGGCAGATACACACAGATGCTCATCTTTGATATAAAATTGGGCCTGGCCCTTGCTGTGAATGTAATTTTCTTCTGCTCTGTGGCTCTCTTAAATGCTCTTCTGTAAATGGTCTGAGGGGGCCACCAGGTAAGGGAATTTTGGCCCACCATGTTTTAAACCTCATCACACATTAGAGCCAGAAGCAGCAATAGCTTCTCATTGTAAATTGTGCCTGTTATTGTAATTTATCAGGATCAAACAGTTGCTGGCAGCCCTTTCCATAATATCCAGTTTCAGTGTCTATATCAGCATCGAGCAAAATCAAACATGGCTTGTGAACAGAGGTTTAGCGATAAATAAATCACTCAGGGAGCTTTAAAGAAACAACTCTTCACACACACCAATGTTATGGTACTTGTCTTTATTTCTCTTCCAGCTTTCCTTTCTTTTCTTTTCTTTTTCTTTTTTTTTTTTTTTAATTTGATTCACAGTGTTCAGATGACATGTGTTTTGCTTTATTCAGCCATTTGGAGTACAGGTGCATGACTGTGTTTTTGATGGAGTGTTGCTATTCTGGAGTGCTCCATCCAAAACACAATCCCACACATGTAATCCAAACTGTAGAAGATGAGTCAACCATCTTCTCTTTTCCATGATAATTAGACTTTTTTTTCATTCGAAGTTACATAGTTATTAGTTGCAGATGCTATGATTGAACAATATTGTTGAATCTTAAAAGGCTTTGACACCATACTATTTTATCCCTCAGAGTGGAGGAAATAAAAAATCCAAGCTTATCCAACTTTAAATTAAATCAATTCAAATATTATGGCACTGTGAGACAATTGTGACACCTAAATACCTTTAGTATACATGTAAAAATTGTAGCCTAATATTGAATTAAATATATATAGCAGCTTGCCTGGGAAGGTTTGTTGTAATTAAGGGATTCGTGCAACAGCAGCTTCCAGTCTTACTAATCCAGGCAGGCCACACATCTAAGTGTCTTTTCTTTGAAAACATTTCAGTTTCTTATCACATTAAGAAAATTACCATTCCCAGAAGCCTGAAATAACAAAGAAACCTCAATAGGTTTTAAATCCTTAAGCTAGGTATTATTTTCCAGACAAATGCTTGCAAAAGGCTGTTTTCACAGGTCTTAATATCCACTGTCTGAACCTTGGGACTGCTGGTGTTTATTTCTGGTACCTTAGGAGCTAATAGGTGATTAGTGAGGTGGATATGGAGAGAAAGAGAAGACACAGGAGAGCAGGTGTCATAGTCCTTCGAGGCTAAGCTTTAAGAACTATTTTAGTCCTGCAACAAGTCGATCTCTTGGTGGCATTTTTAGTACTAGGTGGGTGGTAGACAGACACCAAAGGTTCCACTGCTGGAAATCTCTAAGTAATGACAGGTCATATCCCTAAAGCACTGCTTATAGGGGAAAAAATAAATAAATCTGCCTGTCCACATTTGAATTCCAGAGTAGTGAGGTTTTCTATTCCATTGTACCTATCTGGCAGGCTCTTGTTTCATGCACACTGAACATCGGTTTAGATTATCGTTTTTTCAAGGTAAGGAAATATTAAACCAAAAAGCAGGACTTGTGCTGGCTCCAGAAAGCTTGCTTCACCTGGTGCAGAATGAAACCTCCTTATGCCAGCACAATGCAATGAAGGTGTCATGCTAGAAATGTGCTCAAGGTGAGGGACCTGCACCTACCTGAAATGTCCCCGAGCAGAGCTAGGGATGTGGCCACAGAGGAGACCTCAGATTTCCCTGACTTCCTCATCCCCCATCTCTGTACTAACAGCATCTGTACAAACAGCATGGGACCGGGCCCTCTTGTCTCCACGAGAGAGAGGATGACGAGTGAGACATCTACATTAAATTGGCAAAACATGTAAACTTGCTTCTCACAGAGAACAGACTTGTAATAGTCACCCTGTCCCCCCCAACAATACTGGTTAACACATCCCAAGATTTTTGTTATTACATGTGAACCTGGTTTTGAGGGGGTTATTCCTTCACTGGACAAAGACAAAAAGGGGTATCCATATCCACTTATCCATCTTTTTTCCATTCATCACAGGAAAAAGTCTTCCTATACGTTCACCTGGGCAGTCTGGATCAGCCGGTGGAGCATAACTTGTACAGGCAACAATTCCTGGCAAGAATCTGATTTTGCCCCCTCAAGCTTTTAAAATCTGATGCTCAGTTCCCTGTGATGGAATGTAAGACTGAACCTCACAGATTTCAAAATAAAAAAATGTGGAGCATATTATTTTCTGATGAAATGGTAAAAAAACTTGAGGAGAAAGGTAATAGGGATAAATTTCACACTCCAGCTCTCCTGCCCAAATGTACACTCTATCTACCTTTAGCCTGATGAAAAAACACCCCTTACAAGCCACTTAGTTCACAGGCATACACACATGAACACCCGCAGCCTGGCATGGGGGCTGAACTTCTGGAACAGTGCAAACTGGTGTTAGACTAGCATTAGTTCTCACACCTGTGTGTGTCTCCTGTTCCATGACACATCTGTCCCATGGGAGACAGACCTGGAGTTACCACAGAAATGCCACAGCTACACGCCAAGAAAGAGCAGCTTGGAGGGACTTTTATCATATGCCTCCAATATGAGGAACAAGCACCACATTCCTCAGCTGCAGGGCCAGTTTGGGGCACACTTAGCAGTGGGCTTCAAACAGATAACACTCCCAGCCTCTGATGTAGACGAAGTTCAACATCGTGGATGCACAGCAACTTCGAAAACATTTTGACTGATTTTCCTGAGGGAATGCACAGATCTCTCTTTCGATCTCTTCCAACCCAAAATAAGCATTCTACACTGAACGAAGGGAAGCACAATCCTTGGCCAAACGGGTGTTTCAGGCTTCCACCCCTCCAATAACAGATTACTTTTAAATTAAACCCCCCCAAAAAACTGAAGACCTCCCAGTTGCACTTAACACAATAGTCTGATTCTTTTTCTGGACAGTAGGATAAAATGTGATGTTATGACTAGCTGTATTTTAGGGGAGAAATCTCCTGTGTCCATCCCTAAGCTACTTAACTTTCTGAGGAAAATGTTGAAAATTGCAGATCTGTCCCTTAAGATCTTATACTGTTTCTGTACCAACAAATCTAATTGCACTTGCCACTCTGTACTTTTTCAGATACTTATCTGTAGAGAAATGATGTTCCCCTAAATCAGCTTTTTAATATAAACACACATGCGTGTGCTGTTTATTGTACTTTAAAAATACAGAAAAAAAAAAAAAGTGGAGCGGAGAAAAAGTTCTTCAAACTGCATTTGGAGAGTGACCTAAGATGTGGGAAAGTTGTCTATTGCTTATGTTATTTTTTCACCCACTTTTGAGTGCTTTGAGGCTACATTTCCCCTGAGTTATGACAGATATTGCCACCCACCTAAGTTCTTCCTGCCTCTGCCCTAACAGAACCTCTTTGTTGTTTTATCTAATCAGATTCAGAGGCCCTGCTAGAGTTGGCTCTTTCAGACTGTTCAAAGTGGTTATATTTCTTATTTCCCAGGCTTCAGAAGAACTAAAAATAACCAAGTGAAAATCTGAAATGCAAAGCTAATATTCCTGCCAGTGTTAAGCAGATATGTTGTCAGGATCAACGAAAGATGTTACAGATCTGAAAAATTTTAATAAATCAGAACACTTACTTTTTCTCTGCAGAATTTTCTGAGTTTGATCTTCCCTAAGCCACCAAGAAATTTTTATAGAAATATTTACCTTAACTTTATCTGAACAGAACACATGCAGCGTGTTTTCACACAAAGAGAAAAACTTACTACGAAATTTTCTGTATGCAAAGGAGAATATTCAAGGCAGATGAGGGTTTGCAGTTCAAATGATCTGAGATAGAAGCAACCCAAGTTGTTTCTCCAGTCCCACACAGTAGGAGTTGTAAGCATGTTGCCTGATCCCAGGAACTAAGAATTTTCACTGGCAAAGAAGGACCTACAGTAGGCACAGGGCAGCATCATCAGAGTAATTCAAAAGTGCTACAGTTGGTCAAACCAACCATATTTGTATCTATCTTTGCATAATATTTTTCCCAGGATTTCTCAAAAGCAACAGAAGGGATCTTGCTCCACTAGCTGGCTTACACAGTAGAGCAATGTTTTCCAAGTTTATAGAGAATAAGGAAATAAAAGAAAAAGCAGGGTTAAAAGTTGGCAAATGCACTTTAATCTGAGAGAGTGATAAGCACCTTTAATTATTGACTGCAAACAATCACCCTCTTGAAGGAATTTTTAATTGCTTACAGTTTCTGGCGATAGCAATTTCCTCTATGATGGTGAAGGATTTATTCCTGCAGCCAGTAATTACAGCAACTTTGCACTCTTCCAGAGAAACTGAAAACTTGGCAGTACAGGGCACAACATTAAGGCAATTAACGTTTACACAAATAAGCCAGAGGGAGGATCTGTTTTCAAAAAGCATGAGAAACAGTGCATGTCTGCTAAGTTCCAGAAAACGGGAAATGGTCAGCAACAGCCCAGCTTCCAAACTCCAAACTTTGCAGCTCCCTTCAAGGGATACAAGCAGAAATAAGATTTATGATCAGTCTGAGTCTCTGGAATAATTTGAAACATGACACAGAATTTAGTTCTCAGCCCGTGGAGAAAATTCATGATGGAAAAAACCCGTAGGGTGAGATGCTGAGTTCAGGCTAGCTACTGTAACTGAATCAACCAAAAATCCAATCCTTGGGATCTGAGGACTTGATATCAATGATGGAACAAAATGAGACCTGCAGTGAACCAAAAGTGAAAGTTTTAAAAATGCTCTTTTAAACTAAAAGTATAGTTATGGGAACTATTTTATAACTAATCCTAATTTGACTACCATTTTCTCCCACATGGAATACCATTCCACACGATTCTTTTCATTTTCTGTGCAATGTGTAGTTATGGAAGGCTTTTCTTTTTCTAATGTGCATACTGGAAAGGGCTTTTATTGCATTGTCACTTAAGGAAGTATCATCATGGTGAGCATACGAAGAGAATTCAGTTTTAACTTCTTAGTCCACCACTGTTTGTTTGCTTTTCATTCCATAGGAAACTGTTAACCCTTAAAAAAACATAACCAAGAATATGGTGAAATATTTATTATCATAATCTCGTATTTCACATATTTGCAAGTTCACTACTGAAATACTATCTGATGCAATGCTTCAGCCAAAGTGGATGTGGCAGGGGGTTTTGGTTTTTGATATCTTTTTCCCATTTTTATGGATGATACTGAAATTAGACAACAGAATAAAAGTCTGGATATTTCATTCCTTTCAATTTTGCTATTAATCTTTTGAAATTACTATACTAATCCATGAAGCCTCATATTTGTGCTGTTTAGAAAGAAAAACATATGTGTGCGCATGCCACACACTTAAATGAGAAGCCAATGACTACAGCAGCAAAATCTGCTTTCCTAGAAGTCAACAAAGGCTTCCCACCCATGTCAGCAGAGCCTGAAATTTACCTTACAATTTGGGGCTCTGCCCAGCAGGATTTATTTTAGAATTTGCACCCATCCTTCTGCTTTATTAGCACTGCTGCCCAAATTGCCATGTTCCTGGCTGAAATTCAAGGCTAGCCCTCCTCTCCCATTTTTTAAGTTCTGCTGTTAAGAGCTCTTGAGAAAACTGCTCCAACTGGTTGGCATTAGAAGGAAATGAAAATCTTTTAAGTGGCTATTGTGCATGTTATTTGAATGCACTGGATGACATTTCAACACCAAGCAATGCCTCCTCTCCACCACAGTCATCAAGAGTGGTTTAGGTTTTTTTCTTTCCCATATGGGCACTGAGGTTTCCAACAGCATTGATCCCTCTGCACATTTTTCTATACTTTGTACAAGGCTCTTTGAACATATTTCTGCAAACAGAAAAGCTTCAATGTGCAACAGTTTTTTAGCAGCTTGAAGGACTGAGCCCTTGATGTGATTATTTGATCATATATGAAGTAACTCTCATGATCAATGAATGATGTCACAGCTATCACTTTGAAGTTAATAGTAAAATTTGCATTGGCTTAAATCTGGGCAGGATCAAGGCATGAAGCATGACTGACATTCTTTTAATTAATTTCCATATTTCTTTTTAGATTCTCATGCCTCATGCCATACTTTTTCATGCAACAAGAAAATGTTGGAAACTGATGTTTTCACCATCAGCAGGCTGTCGTGTGTAACAAATTGTTCTAGTATATTAGTTTATGTGGGCATTCTGTCCTTGATCAGCTCCCACGTTTCCCATAGACAGCAGCAGAAGTTGCACACAAAGACAAAAAAACTACTTTGCAAATGGAAACATAATACTCCATCTGCAGACAATAGGCCTTATTGAAAGAAGTGCTGCAGCACCTATAGCAAAGTAATTCCTCTAGACTGGTGTGGAAAATACAGAGCCCGTATTTCTTTGCTTCTTTGAATTAAAGGTATAATTTATACTAGCATTAAAAAATCTGGGATACATAAAGGCCATATTGGAAGCACTGTCTTTATCTCTCAGGCTAACAGGAAATGAGAGACAGTAATAGGACTTTAACTAGTTTCTCACTTGCAATAAGCATCCAACACTCGTCAAAGAAAACTTCCTTTCAAAATCTTTTCGTTCCAAGTCTGCTGAACAGAGAATCAAAATGTGTTTGTGCGTGTGTGTGCGTGTGTGAACAATGTCCATTTGTATTCTTAAGTGAACTTGTTTTATTCTGCCATTTACTAAATGCTGGCATAAAAATTCCTAAAGCAACGTGACTCTCACAACAAACACAACTGACAGACCCTCGCTGGAGAGCACATGCAAGCACAGACTGCAATTGTTCTGTGGTTATTTGAGAGGCAGCGGTCAGGGAAACAGGGGTCATTAATTTCTCTGCGTATTTTAAACACTTCCAGAGATGTGCTAAAGTGGATTAAAAGCACAACGGCCGATATCTAAGGCTGAAACATTAGAAAAACTTTAGAGGAGGATTCCTATGAAAAAGCGCAAAAGGATGCTTTGAGTTTGACCCTTGCATTAGGGAATGCAACCCACTTTTAACTCTTTCCTTCTTGCTTTCCTAACAGATCAGTTGAACGAGTGCTGGAGAAATGCGTGAGGTCGAGCCGGAAGGAACCCTGCTCTGACCGCGTGACTGTGGGGTGTTGTAGCTGCTAAGGGCCTTCGGTCCCAGCCCAGCCGGTGCGAGTGTGACGCCAGGGTGGCTCCTGAATGCTCGGGAAGGCAAATTCCCTTAACCCGGTCCGGCCCCGACCGCTCAGGGACCTCAGGGACCACCGCCACCACCGCGGGCCCGCCAGGGGGCGCCGCTCCCACCACTGCCACCCGTCCATGCCGTCCGGGCCCGTCCCCTCCCGACCCGCGTGTGCCGCGCCGGGAATGCCGTCCGGGCCCGTCCCCTCCCGACCCGCGTGTGCCGCGCCGGGAATGCCGTCCGGGCCCGTCCCCTCCCGGCCCGCGCGGCCGGCGGGCCCGCTCCCTCCCGTCACGTGTGTCCCGCGGCGGGGCGGGCAGCGCAGAGGGAAGCCGGTGCATTCGGCGGAACCACGTGGCGCGGTCCCTGCTGGCGGGCGGGACGGTGGCCGGGAGGGTTTCCCAGGCAACCGCGCCGCCGGCGAGCGGGGCGGCCGTGGCTGAGCGGGGCCCGGCGCGGTGCAGGTACGCGCCCGGGGAAGCGCTCGGCTCCGAGCCGCGTCCTCCTCCCTCTGCCGCCGCTCCCCGGAGCGCCCGTGGGGCCTTGGAGCCGAGCCCTGCCCGCCCGTCCCGAGCCCCTGCGCTGCCGTGCGCCGGCCGCGCGTGTGCTCCAGGGGAAGCTGGAGGAGGATCAGGTCACGGCTGGGATGATTGGAAGGTTACTTGAAATGTGTTAGGCTGTTTAAGCTTTCCCCCATCCCCGTGGCTGAGCCATACCTCCTCAACATTTCCGCTTTTTGCGCTGTGTTGTAGTATATATCTCGGCGAGTGCCGCCTTTGTTTTGTGCACAAAGTCATTTGTGCGCCGCCAGGTCTGAAGGTATGGCTGAAAAGTATATTTGCTAAGGTTAATGTTTGCCTATGATCTTCTGTTACGGAAATCTTCAACATATTTGTTGTCCTTAAAGTTACATTTTGTTAGTTTTTGTAAAAGATGTAATTACAAGGCGGGCAGAAGAAAGCCGTCGTTCTGATGTAGGTAGAAGTACGGATAATGTCAGAAGAACCACTTTGTTTTCCTGGCAAGGCTAGAATTAAATATCCTTCACTTGCAGAAGTAGCTGGCGCAGTTAGTAAATTGCTAAAGCATCCCGCGTTTAACATCAAGTGTTCTTTGATGTGAGAGTATAAAAGGATACTGGATTATGTGTGCCCTGAGAGGTAACATTCTTAATCTCCTTACCATGTTTTCAGAGATATTGTCCAAATGCTTACATAATGATATCGTGCTCTATTCAACGCCTGGGCAGTCTGCTATATAACTTCTTTTTTTCTTTTTTTTTTTTTTTAACTGCCAAAGCCAAGGTGTCGGGTGGTCTATGGATGGTTAAGGAGTGAAAGCAGGAAACAGTTGTCACAACTCACCTGTCAAAACCAATTTACTAGGTAGGTAACAGTCCTGTGTACTGAGTGGGCTCCATACTGAGAGAAGTTTTATTTAATGGCAAAAGCACTTTTGCAAATGTTTAGCCCTTTTATGTTTACGTCGCACTTCTCAGCCTGGAAGATGCTGGTGCAGTTTAATGCTGTCGTACATATGCAGTTTTGAAGGCAGCCATATGTGCTGAGCAGTGTGATACACGAAAGCTTTGCAGCCTTTTGGTTGTGGGGCATATTTTATACCTGAGAAGTTGAGGCAGACTTAGGGGGAGGGGGGCAAGTGTCATTGGCTTTCTGTGTCAGGGCAGATCAAACCAAATGCCATTCTCTAACCTTAAAAAGATTTACGTGTATTTGTTGTTTGCTAAATCGAAAGCACAGCAGAGATGAGGAAACAAAACTACCTGATGTCCCCAGTGTTGGAGAAGAAACATAGAAAGTAATTAAAAGCTCTTAAAATTGATTGGAAATATTACTGCAGTAGATTCTCGTTTGATTATTAACAAAATGCTTAATTGTGGGTTGCTAAGAGAGCTGGTTTTTGAAGAAGAATGTAAAGACGGTGAAGTGAATATCATGTTTTATTTATCCCTCAGAGTTTAAGTGCTGGAGCTGGTGTTTTGGAAATGAGTATTTTGCTTATAAGGAATTTGTGTGATCTAGGTATGTTTGCAGTGATGTCTTGTTCAGTAAATAATTTCAGTAAGGGCTTGTAGAATGGTGTTTGTCATCTCTCAAGATTTGGGTTGGGGTTTTTTTGCCTATAGCTCTATTCAAGCAAATCATTAGGTTACATCGATTTCAGAATGCATTTAATTCACTTTATTTTAAATTTTAGTTTTTAGACTCAGTTGTTTGGAAGGTAAAATCCAGTTGCAAATTATGGCTCATCGATTTTCAAAGGAAGAATTAGATCAGCAGTTTGAAGAGTTTCTGAAGGAGGTATGTTTGAGGCCAAGGTCACATCCCTATTCTCTCTTAAAAAATTGGGAAAATTTAATGTGGAAAAATATGAAATGTAAGATTCAGCTGTGCTTTTATCACGTAATAAATGTAGCTGTCTTACATATGGGTCTTTGCAAGGTTGTAGTTGCTAAGCTTAATTCATACTATTTTGCTGTATTGAAATCAAGAGAACAGTTTCGTAATTAAATAAAAATTTTGTCACTGCTAGGTTGTATCTTCAGAAAGAGCCCTTGGTTCTTGATTTTTGTTTCAATTTTATTGTTGCTGCTACTTAGTACCAGAAGCTTCAAATTGATGCATAATTGAAAATTAGGTAAAATATCTCTGCCTGTATATAAACACAAGCTACGTTTTAAAAATTTCTTTATTTTTCTGTACAATGCTTACTCTCACTGAATTATATTTTAAAATTCTTGTACAAAGTGAAGCATGCTGCAGTGATTAGAAAATTTGAATTAGATTCCTTTAATTTCACATGATGCTTCATGATATTGAAGCAAAAATCGTGCAAGTCAGTGGGTTCTGATTTAAGCTAGAATTATCAGACATGATCTAAATGCCTCAACTAGGTATGTTTTTTTCACTGAAAATAGACCTGTAATTTCCCAACTTGCCCTCTGGTCTGTCAGACACACAATGTGGTAACCCTAAAACATAAATAGTGCCTACATAAGGCCTTTCCTACATTTTAATTCTGCATATAAGCATAACTAGTGATGGCAGAGAATATTTCTGGAGTCTGTTATATGTAATGTATGCTTGAAATCTTTTTGATGTAGAGACTGTTACAGTTTAATGGCTCGTGAAAAGTAATTTAATTTGATGATGTAACAATGCACTCTTGAATTCACTGAAATTATTAATGTTAGTAAAATTAGAAAATTAGTCTTTACATTTCTTTCAAAAGTTCTTTGCTTACTGTTGTTACAAAGGGAATTGCTCTGGGGAAGAGAAGGGAGTTCTTTTATTTGTTATGCACATCTGTCAAAACTCTGCATATGATTGCTTCTAGTATTTTATTCCTCATTTGACATGCTCTTCTTCCTCCTCAGCTATTGCCCACATTGAGAATGCTCATTAAAAAAAAAATCCAAATACCTGTATTGAATTATTCAAAGTGGTATTTGGAATGTCCTAGGGAATGTAACTTTAACAATTCATGTCTTCATTGTTTTTATCATTTCAGTCCAAAACTGTTTTCAACTGCTAATCCAGTTATTAAAAATATGCAGTGTTTTTTGCCAGCTGGTTACAGACCCAAATAACAATGATGTTACCTACTCTCTGTTACTTTTACACATGCATCTTTTGCTATGTCCTTCTCCTTGCTTTTGTTTTTTATAAAAAGTGTGTGGCCTTTTAATATTAGAAAGGTGAGAAACTGGTGTGCTCCATTGCTTGAAATCTCTTTGTAGGTGGTGGTTGAGAGTGTAACAGCAGGTGGGGAATAGTAAAAACTGTTTCACAGTAGTTTGGAGAAGACTTAGTATTATTTAAGCACATCTTTCAAAGGGGAAATGGAGCAGGATTTTTCTCCTTTAAATAATTTTTTTTTTTAATTTGTGTTTGGGGTGAGGGTGTGTAAGTATGTTTGTGATTAAAACATACAAAGTTAAAATAAAGACTGTGCATACAGCTGGATGATGTAGGTCTAATATGAAGATTAAACTAAGTCTTCTGGCATGTACACTGAACTTTAAAGGCTATCAGTGGATTTTCTAGACTATTATCATTATACAGAAGGAAACACAAATGTGTAATAAAAATGACTGCGTGTAGGAGAAATCCTTTAATGATTCCCTCTACCTGGTTATGCTTATTCCCAGCCTCTTGGCAAGACAGCCCATAATTCTTCCATAATTCTTCCCATAATCCTTCCTCCTCCGCTGTCTGTGTTCCTGTGGTCCATCCACTCCTCACCATCAGTGTCTTGTTTTTGTGTGCTTCACCTGTTGTCTCTTGGATTTCCCTTAAGCACCATCTATCATATTGATTTAGCTCCAGGTTTTCAGAGTGTTTGCTGTGTTGGCTGTGAAGTTCTCTTGGGACA
Source organism: Vireo altiloquus (assembly GCA_013396875.1). Lineage (NCBI taxonomy): Eukaryota > Metazoa > Chordata > Aves > Passeriformes > Vireonidae > Vireo > Vireo altiloquus. The sequence goes on from VZRF01015809.1 coordinate 1,032,471, forward strand.
TGCAGCGTGAGGAAGTCTTTCTAACATACAGTGCTTCAGTTAGTTGAATTGATTGCTTTTTTTGATGACCCAAAGCAGTGTTGTGAAAAAGCTGTTGTCTGCTTCTTGTGTTTTTAGTTGGCTTTTGTTCTATTTGATATTTATGGATACTTGAGAAGGAAGACTTTCAAAAGGAAAGGCTATACCATTTTTATTAGAATATCTGTAGAACAGTATCTGCAAGAGAAACACCACACATTAAGGCACGTTTGAGAAACATTTTAGATTTTTATTAAAAGATTGAATATATTAACATATTATTGTGTCATAAAAGCATATTTTGAAGTACACTTACTTAATTGAAAAATAGTTGTTGCATTAATTAGTTAGGACAACTGGTCATGAAAATCTGAGTATTTTAGATCAAATTCTGTATTACCTATCTTTTTTAAGTTCCTTCACATGCGAAGGAAGTGGTAAGCTGATGATGTGCCTTGTAGTTGTTCTAGTTCTTAAAACTGTCTCTTTTGGCTTTTATTTATGTTGAGATTAAACTGACACATTGTGTGTGTCTGTGTTCCTGGAAGGCTGACAGCTGTCTTATAGAGGAGGGGAAGGAAATTGGTGCCACTTACTGGTGCTGAGAAATCATTATGAGTCCAAAACGTTGATTGGTATATTGATTGATTTACCTTTTTTCAAAGGAAGGAAAAAAAATCTGGAAGTTTTGCTGTTGAGACAATTGACGTGTAGGGAAAACTGCGCCAGTATTTTTGTGTCAGCATTTTTTTCCCAGCTGCTGCAGCTTTGCTGTCTGCAGTTGACAAGATGGCTGGACATAGAAAGTTTCCAGAACTTGAGCACAACCTGTGGGAGTTGCAGGTTCTTTGGTTACAGTCCACTAAGGAGTATGAGCATCGTTGAAGTTTTGCTTGCAGAGCAGAGGATACTGTTAGTTGTAAAAGAAACAGCAAGTGATAACATCAAGCACCTGTCAGTGCTTCCAGCTAGCAGGAGGTAGTCTGATCTTTGGGGACAATGGCACTAGTACTTTGTGTTCTGACTAGTGTGAGGAAATTGTTACTTATGGGATACTTATTAGGAATCTAAAGCTGTTTTGTTCTATGTTACAGAGCCAACTTAAAGAAATTGCAATGCATCCTGTTGTCTAACAGTTTCATAATTTATTAAAATTGTGTTTTATTAAAGTGCAAGTGCAAAGCACTTCTTTCTTTCTGAGATGTATGACAGGCATTTCATTTTCTCAAGTGAAACTGTAACCTCTAAAGATGTTTTTGATCAGAGATACTAATGAGAATATTTTATTACAATTATTTTTGCTTATAGTTTTATATAAATGGCATTTGATTTTTGAATGTTCTTGTTAAGCCCAGAGAAGCTGAAGCATTAGTCATATAGTAAAAGTAGGCTTTTATGGCAGTGTTTTTAATGTAATAGGAGGCAATGGGTTGCAGAGACTTTTTGTGATAAAACATACCCTTGTGTTTTACATGTTAAGTATCCACAATCCTGTTGCCTCTAATATTCAGTTTATACTATCACATCTTCTTATTTATGACTATTACAAAAGTGAAGTTTTTGAAATTTTCCTGTGTGATGCATTTCATATGAGAATTCTTTATTTCTTACCATTTGCTAACTTTGTGTACTATGTTCTTTAAGACACTTTAGGAAAATTGGCTTAAGCAGATGTGGGTAAAAATTTAGATTAAAAGTATTGGTTTCCCCTTAACGCCAGTTTGCTACACAAAGAATATGTAGCACAAAAGGTTGCAGTGCACTAGTTTAATGAATATTTCCTTGTTCAGTATGTGGATAGCTAATTGTGGCTCTGAGCCTGCTGTAGGCCACAAAGAGCTTTATTAAAGGAAAAGAGCAGAGGTTAGTTGTCTTTTCCTTCCTGTTACTTTTCAGTAATTTGAATTCATATGGTACCCATACTTATAGACTTTTTTTCCATTGATTTAAGCCATCAGTCAAAATCAGCATGGATTACTAAACACATATGGAAGTTTAATACACAGTTGGGTAGGAATGGCTCTGGCATTTCTGTTATATTCCATGGATACAAAATATAAATTCATTTCTGAAGTCTGATTTGCTGGCAGCTAGAGTGTTGCTAATAAACATTTATTTTTCAAATATTAATAATAATGTTCATTACAAAGCAAGGAAAAGGCAAAATTGTTTCTGCTCTACTTCATAATCTTCGGGAAGGTAGTCAGAGTTCTAGTTCTTATATGTCATAACTAATGGAAAAAGAGCTGATTATGCTGTTCATTGGAACATACATTCTCTGAAGCAGTCAACTTTTAATATATCCAAATTATGGCAGTGGGATTATTAAAGTATGCACTATTATGCCACATTAATATAGTTATTGTTTCTTAGTCAATTTTGTCATGCATATACAAAAAAGACAAACAGTGGGGTGTAATGAGAGGCATCTGAGCTCAGAAGTTCAGAATTGAGTGGCTGAAACAATGTAAAAATGTAAAAGCTCTTCTTTAATGCAAAAAAAGCTCTCATTAATTTTGCAATTGCTTCAGTCTCTTTCAGATGATTCACTTGGAAATTCAAAGAAAAAGTCCAGCATTCTTGAGAGATTGGGACAGCCCAGGAAAAAAGAAAAGAAGAAAAAGGATTCAGTGCCATGGTGGTTATCTGAGGAAGATTCAGATGATGGTGGTAAATTTATAGTTTTGCAGTGTTTTGGCCACAGGGGGTCAGACTAGTTCTTTCTCATACTGCATGTTAGGCCTGGTTTCAGATTAAGGTGATGCCACTCAAGTGTTTTGGAATGTTTCAGTGCAGGTTTGTAAAGCATAAAAGTCAAATAGAATTGTATTTTTAAAAAATAGTTCATGTTCAAGCTGTATGCAAGCTTTCTGCAATTTTTTCCTGTAGCTTTTGAGTTAATAAAACTTGTAAAGAATAAGCACATTATAAATAGTAAAATAATTAGAAAATTTAGCTTGGGAATTCTGTGGAAATCTTAGTATATGTGGTTTGTAGTCAACCTGGTCTTTATACTGACTTTTTGTAGCTTTCTGTTTTCAAAGCTGTAGTGGAAAAAGACCAATTTATATAAACTTATGCTAACTGCAACATTTATAATAGGTTGGAAAAGCACAGAAAAACTTTTCAACACCCGCTGAATCCAAGATGTATGTCTTCAGTATTCTCAACATTTCCCTTGCCAAGAACCATGGCTCAAGGCGAAATGGGCTGTGATGACATGGCTGCTGGCTCAGTATTGACACGGTCACATAGTTCTGGAAGAAAATATATTATTGCTTGCAAGCTTTCCACCTCTATTTTTTTAATTTCTACATTGTCTTCTTGTTGAGTAGTAAAGGCTATGAGTAGGGAGTTTCCACAGGATTATTGCCTCTCGTTCTTGCCGTAACTGGTGATTTCTTAAATTTCATGATTTGTATTAATTGCAAGTGGACCTTAAAAGAAAGTTACAAAAATCAGTTTTCCATCTGTCAGAGTTAAAATACTGCTGGTAGTCTCGGATTTTAAGACTAACTGTATCCAGTCAGTGTTGATTTAGTGGAGAGTCAAATCTGAGTCAGCAGTTGTGCCATTTAGGCTTAATCCTAATAGGTGGTAGGTGGACTTCTTATCTGTCTCTGGCCTTTTAAGATGTTGCTGTAAAACTGAGATGGGTACGAGAAAGTTCATATCAGTAGTTGTGAGATATGATGATTTCCTTACAGCTTTTCAAAAAGTGTAAGGACAGAGTGTCCTTGCTGGGCAATGTGAGAATTAAGAGGTTAGCATGACCTCATTTTTCTACCTACTATTGAAGAAAATTTTCTGGTGACTTTAGAAGTTCAGCATGTTTTCCTGGGTTTTCTGAGATGCTTGAGGCAACCCAACTTTGATACTTCTCGTGGTATGAAACACACTGGAGTAGGTTCTTATAGGGCAGGGTGATAAAAAGTTTTAGAGAATAGTGCTTGTGTGGATTAAGTAAAATTCAAAACAGAATCACAAGAAACAATGTGATTATGTCAAGATGTTCTATCCAAACGATTTCCACCACTGTCATTTTTAAAATTATGAATATCCTAACAGCTATACAGGTTAACTAGAGGTAAAACTTTTAGAACTGACACAAACTTGATCTACAATTTACTGATATATGAAAGATCTGGTAAACTTTTTAAGGTCTGTACTGGTTTGAAAGCAAACCAGTGCAAAACTCCAAGTCAGAAATACAATTTAATAGGAAAAAATAGAATAAATGCAATAGTAGCAAAAAAAACCACTGACAGAGTCAGAAGACAACCTGACAACCTGACACCCTGTCAATCAGGGTGTTGGTAGCAGTCTGATTAAATGGTGGCTGCAGTCCTCCTGGAGTGACTTCTCTGTTGAAGCAGAAGGGTCTGGTCTTCCTCTGGAAATCCAGTGGGAAAAGGCTCTTTGTGGTGTTCGAAATCTCAGATTATATCCAGGATGGAATGCTTGGTTCCTGCCTCTGGGCGGAGCATCTCACTATGGGATGATGTAATTTTATCAGTCATGCAGTGAGACTAGGTGGGCCATTAACAGAAGATATTCCCTTGGAGGGAGAATGGCTCATGGGAGAGATAAAGAACACTGCCCTGCTTGGTTTCAACAGCTGGCCCATTAACAGAAGATATCCCCAGAGTTTATCAGGGATGAGTCATGAAGGAGATGGGGAGCCCTGCCCCACCAGTTTTTAACAGTTTATGAAGATGATGATAGAATACATACTTTTGAGCACATCTTACATTATAATCTATGACAAGGTCTCTCTTAAGAAAAACTTTTCATTTAATAGAAAAACATTCAGAAGGTGAGCCTACCCAATTTTGCCAGTATGGAATCAATTGACCTGCAAAAGAAGCTAGCTTGTTCATATTCATACTGTTGATGGGGGGCTGGATTTCTTTTTTTTTCAGAGGGAGTTTAAGGTAATCTGTGTGTAATGCATTTTGACTCTGACATCCAACATCTTCACAGCTGGACATAAGAAAACTGTGACTATAGGAGTGTACACCAAATGTGCCAGATCTGTGCACAGAATTCTTCCCTGAGCACCCTTTTTGCCAGGCAGATTAGTTTTATTTCATCTACTCCTCTGTCACTGCTCTGCATAGAATACCATACTCAGAGAGCATATGCAGAAAGCCATATCCCACATAGTACTTTACTATTTTACCAAGCTCTGCTTGGCCTTTAACTCCTACTAGAGGGCTTTCCATTTTCTGTCCTGGCAAGAAGGGGATAACTCTATGACATGAACTGGTTGTGTCATCCCATGAGGAAAGGGCTGTATTTGTCACACTGGAAACTCTCAAGTGGTAGCAGTTGCAGAACGTGTACCGTGATGAATGCCTTTCTGCAAGGTAGGGTCTAGTTGGGGGGCAATTAACCTGGAGTCAAAAGTGAGCCATTTGTAGAGGCCAGCTTGGCCACCCTTGGGATAAACTGAGTTTTCCACTGCAGTTTTATGTGGCTATAACTGAGAATTATGAATCTGACACGTAAAGGACTATTTAGACATGTGTGCACACACCACAAACTAGGCTATAATTTTAGTTTGTGTAGATGTACTTGTGGTGTTCTAAAATGACAGGTCAGGTAAGGAGTTCAGGCTTCCAGAACTGCTCATATTTTCCTCTGTGTATCTCTCTGTCTTGCACGCTTCCAAGTACTTTGTCAAATAGCATTTTGCCATGTCTAATATTCTCAACATGTGTATGTTGTGTAGTATGTTGCTCAGACCTCTTAAAAGTGGATGATGGCAGAGCAGCATTGCAGTGTAAGTTACTGCACTGGATGTCTGAGAAGATGATGATTTAGACTTGTAGTTCTTTGTAAGGTTATATGTAAGTGTCCCCTAAATAGTAAAACAATTTCCTATGGGAGAAAGTAATAATATTGCTGTGATGCTAGAAAACATGAAAATAAGCTGAATTTAATTTCTGTAAAGTGTAATGTCAGCATGCTTCAAAATTTTGTGGAGAGCCTTCTAGGCTTGTGTGTCCTTCTAGGCTTGAAACTTCATGTTGGTTGCGAATAGGACATAACCAATATACTCTCAGCTAATAGCAATAGTATTTTTAAAGTTGTTTATTCATCATGAATCAAACTTCTATAAATGCATAAATCTTACCTTCACACACGGGATGGCACTGCATTCATTACAAACACGTACTCCATATGTATAAATTGATGTCCTTGGGTGTGACTGTATAGAGATAATGTTATCTGAAGAAAGCCTGGATAATTAATTTGTGTAATACACCAAGATGATACATTGCTTCCAGTTTGAGGTTTTATTTTGACTTACTTCGATACCTATATCATACTTTCCTGAAAGACAAAGAGAAGATTAATATGGGCTCTACACTTTTTTGTTGTCATGTTCTTTTTCTTTCCCAAGGCCTGTTACAGAAGTGCCAGGACATAAGTAGAGAGTTAAACTAAGAGCATGTTTTCTAATGGTAACAGTGTAGACTACTTCTGTTTGTTTCACTGAGAAGTATAAAGTACATTTTAAAATAACTCAACTAGTTATTCTAGGCACGTTTAAACTTATTTGTTCTTCAGTTTTAAACTGAAATGTGGAAATTATGATTCAAGACACTGTCTTCCATATTGGACAGGTTAGAGACCTAGATTATGACCTTTCTACTTGCTTTTGTCATTTAAATGATAAAAAGAAATTGGATACTAAGAATTCCTGTCCTGTCTTGCCTGTCTGTTCTTGCTGTTTGTCTTTTCAAGATTGTCAAATAAAATTTGTTAAAGTGAGAAAAGAGAAGAAACTGACAGAAAGCCATGCCGAAGTAGTGGGAAATACTGAGCAAAAGAGTCCCCGTTCAGATTCCCAGTCTGGTATTTGACTGAATATATTTTGATGTATTTATTTAGTATCAATCTTGTATTACTAGTGTGTTTCCTACAGAAAATCCTTAGCAAATTGTCCATTTGACCAAGCTGCCACATACTTCTTTTGTCAGTTTCAGAAGAAAACTTGTGTGAACTTTTGCTGAATTGTCATAGCATCATATATAACTACATACAGTGATGTAGTAGGACAGATGGTATTGAATGTCAGCCTGGGGAAAGGGGGGAATAACTTCAAAAATCTGAACAAAAAGCTCCCACCTGTAGTAAGTACCTGTTGAATAAATAGAAGGTCTCTTACAGTTCCTGCATTCAAACTCGAGAAATATTAATATTCATTGTTCTACTTGTTTAATTTCAAAGACAGCAGTCAGATAAGCATTTTATTTATTTTCTGTTGATGTGGTTCTTCTCCCTTTGCTGACCACTGTGCTGCTTTGTGCATGCTGCCCCTGAAATGGAAACAGCAGTTGGTATAAGTGAAAAACTTAAATTTTTTGATCTGCAGGATTATTTTAGTTAGTGTTACTTTAGATTCAGCCTTTTATATGAAGTCACTTTTTATGTTATCTGAAAAGAAACTCCAGCAAATAAGTAGGAATTATAAACATTGATCAATTAAATACTTCTGTGTAAAAGACAGTAGCAATTAACTTGTACTAATTTAGGTGTGGCATTGGTGTTAAATTCAAGCAGATCGGTAATATTTTGGAGAACCGTGACAATGAAATATTTGGCACTTGGTCTTTGGATGATGTTGGTGATCTAGTATGTAGTCTATAGAACATCTCCCTGTGTTAGCTTCCTAGAGTATATGTGCAGCTCTGTTTTCATAAGCCTCATTTAAAGCATCTCGGTCTGGAAGATAAACACTAAAAATTAATTTATTTCTCAAATTAGGATTAATGTTTCAAATATGAGGACTAGGAAGACCTCGGTAGTTATTTCAAATTACTGTTTTAAAAGGTTTAGGTGTTTGCATTGATAACAATGAAAGGTATGCTGTCAACACTTGTAGTTTCCCGATAAATGCGGGAGAATATAGGTCTAGAGAAGTAGTGCCTTGCTAGTGAACTTACACATCAGTTGAGGGAATAAAGGATGCTGCCAGGGGGGAGGTGTTCTTCCCCTGACATCTGGCCTGGCTGTGTTCCTTATTTCAGTGTCCCATGTCCCGAAAAGATGAGATGAGACTTCTTTCTGCTGTTTCAGAGCTTGTTTATTTCTGGTTCTTATCATAATTTCAGAGGCACAGACTGTGCTGTGACCTCCAGGAACACGAGGACAGAATGGCCAATGGCTACCAGAAGCAGGTAGCTTTTATATCTATTATCAACCAGTTAGAAAACTTTACATATCTTATTTTGTTCCCAAAACCAGTGAATATCAACCTTATTGACATGTCTCCTTTACACTGAATTCTATCTACCAATTAACAAGTCACGGGAACTCATGTCAGAGAGAAAAAGGAAGAGGAGAAGAGAGAAGAAGATGAAGAAGAAGCAGCCAACACCCTAAAATCTCCATGTTGGCTCTATATAATATATATAGCAAAACCTAAAAACTACAACTACACATTCTGTGGTACACTAAAGAACCATCTCCTCATTTCTTTGGTGTTCTCAGTTCATCCAGAAGTTGAGACAAATGCTTCCACGAGCTTGGTTCACAGGCTAAACCTTTTTTGTGGAGCTCTGAGGGTAAAGCAAACACCCAGAGGAGTAGGAAAAGTTCTTCCCAAGCTTTTCCTGACTCCAACAGATATGTTGTATCAGAATGGATTTAACACCATTTCTCTCCTTGCTGCACCAGCTTCTTGTTGGATGTTTGAGCCATGTTAACTTCTGGTCAAATATCCCTATCCTCCATTCTAAATAGCAAAGTATTTCACTTGATGTCCTAGACTATGTTCTCTTGTGTCAAGGTAAACTCAAAAGACCCATAACTAAGAGTTTTATCTGAATTACTCTATTTTGCCTCTTTCCACCGTGACATGGGAAAACCTAACACAGACCATCTGGCTGGCCTAAGGTATATAAAGGCTGTGGTGTGGCTGCCATGTAGGAGTCCAGAGGAGGCCACCGAGATGGTTAGAGGGTTGGAGCACCTCTTGTATGAGAAAAGGCTGAGAGAATTGGGTTTGTGAAGCCTAGAAAAGAGAAGACTTCAGGGTGACCTAACTATGGCCTTGCCGTACATGAAGGGAGCCTGCAAGAAAGATGGAGAGTGACGTTTTACAAGAGCATGTAGGACAGGACAAGACAAACTAAAAGAGAGTAGGTTTCAGTTATGTATTAGGAGGAAGTTATTTTCTGTGAGGATGGTGAGGCACTGAACAGGTTGCTCACAGAACTTGTGGATGCCCCATCCCAGGAAGTGTTCAAGGACAGGTTGGATGGGGTTCTGAGCAATCTGATGTAGTGAAAGGTGTCCCTGCCCTTGGCAGGGGCATTGGAACTGGATGATGTTAAGATCCCTTCCAACCCAAACCATTCTATGATTCTTTGATCATGACAGCACAATTTTCAGCATAGGTGCTATTATCTAAAACTTAATTTTGCTAATGTGAATGGAAGACGTTTATTGTATTTGCTGCTGAGCAAGTCCCCACAAGGGTTTGAGCAAACAAATGCAGTTCTTATACCTGACAATGATAAAGACAGTAATTTATAAATTTAAGTAATTTATACTTATGTACCTACGTTTTCCCACTTTCCTTTGAACCAGTCTAGATGCTTCCTTTCAAACCTCGTAGTAAAACCATTTCCTGTTGAGGTAGTTTTACTAGTTTTCTTTGTTTTCAGGTCATTTATTGAGCTCTTAGAACAGTGTATTTGAATGCAAAGTGCACATGGATCAAGAACAAATTTGTCCTTTTTAAAAATAAAAGATGGAGAAGAGTTGTTATATTTTCAGAAGTTATAAATATTAATTTTCATTTTTACTTACAGGCAGAAGATTAGAGGTAGTTCAATGTACAAAAAACTGAACTGTATTACTTTTTTAGAAGTGTCACATTGAAGTCTCACATCTCATTCTTCTTTTTATTCCCTGTCCATTATGTATTAAAATTTATAAATGTTTGTGTACACTTAGAAGTAGTTCCCTCTAAATCTTCCAGTGCATCTCGCAGCAAGGCTTTGTCTAAATCCAAAATGTTGGAAAAATTTCATAAGGACAAGAAAGATTCTTACTTAAACAAAGAAGAAGGAACCCTCGCTTCTGACAGTCCAGACAATTCTGAGGGTAACAAATTTACTGTATTTTATATGATGTTGAAAAGGTAAAATGACTCAATTCTGACAACCTTGGTCAGATTAGAAAAAGGAAGTTACTTTTTGAAATAGATGTTTTGTCGTTTTTGATTTGAGTCCTTTGTATTTATGTTTTTTTAATGTTTGTCTGCAAGTGTGGTAGTTAGAAATACTCTTCAAAGTGAAACTCAGGTTCTTATTTTAATTAATTTCAAGTGGCTGGTCTTTAAGAAAGAGTACTGTACATTATTACAAAATGTTGCATGTAAACATAAAGGTAGCAAAATCTTTCGTGTTCAAGATAACTATTTAAGAAGCTTTTACAAGAAGTAACCAGTACCTACCCTCCAAAAACAAATTACTCTTGCTAGCCTCACAGAAATCAGTGGGACTGTTCAAACAGCCAAAAACACGATGAAAAGACTGTTAAATCCATATGAGTTGATATTTTTTCCAAGTTTGATGGGTTTTTCAGAGTCCAGATTGTGTAGGGCTAGAGAAAACAAATATTCTTGCCTTCTAGGGCAAGTGAAGGGAGGGTATGTCTGGGGGGTTGCAAGTGGCCAAGTTGCAAAGTTTAATGGCTGCAGAAACAGTATTTGATTTTCAGATTAAGGAAGGTGCTTTTTTGTAAAAACTCTGATTTGACTTAAACCCTAACTGGCAAAATATTATTAGATAGCTTACATAAATCCCACGAGGCCTTCAAGATCAACGTACATCTGCTGAGAAATTTGACTGGATATGAGTTGATTTAAATAAAAAAACCACAGGAAAATGTGTTTCTTTAAAATTTTTTCTATTAAGTATTCTAATTGGTTTTTCTACTGATGAATAATCCCTTCTCCTTTCTTACAACTCTCTACATAGGAGGTCAGTTGCAGTTAGCATTTGATTCTGCTAATATATTCTCATTCAAAAATAGGGTGTCGGAGGTCTTGTGAGATTGTGGCTGATCTAAAGCTCTGCAACAAACTTGTGACCCAGCTGCAAACAGACTCCTATTTGCTGTCCTGATAACTAGAACAGAGTGCCATCTGAGTAAATTACTTTAAATTACTGCATTTGGCTACTGGAGAAATGGGCTTTTTGTAGATTTTTACTTCTGTTCAGCACTTTGAGCTTTCCATTTTCTACTTTTCAATGTAGCAATATTTATTTATTTCAGCATTAACTCTCTATACATGTGGAGCTTCACCTTTAAACAATGTCTCTGACATTTATTTGTTGTGTGCAAGGAAAGTCAATCAGAGCTCTATATTGAGGACAGAGCTGAGGTTAGATACAGGAATGTGTATTTCCAAGATGTGGAGTCTTATGCACTTAGCCTCCCAATAAAACGTGCAAGGGGACTTTGTCATGAAAATCAAGAAAATAAACCTATTCTGCTTTTTAATAGGGAGGATCTTATAATCAGAATGCACATGCTGAGGGCTGCCCAGTAGGGAGGGAGAAGGTGTTAAGACTCCTCCTGTCCCACCCTCTCTCACCCTAAGCACATTTTCAGTACCAGAGGGAAAGGATTCTCCATTGTCATGATGTAAGCAAGTGTGGCATTTTGTAAATGGCATTTCTATGAGTGTGTGTAGAGAACAGAGCCGAAGCACTTGGTCAGCACATGGAAGACTGCTTTAGTGTTACTGGTGTATGGATCCCCTCCAGTCTCCTGCAGCAGGAAATGAGCTGTTGTCAGTGTCTTCACCCCTCCTCGTGTGTTCAGTACAAGGACACAGCTACAGTCCAAACATCATGTGGCCAGGCAGAATGAAAAATTCTGAGTGCTACCAACTGACAATTCATGTTGGAAAAGACGGACTTAGTTTCTGTTCCCTTCTGTGAGAACTGCTAACTAATTTCATACTTCATTTGATAAAATGCATAAGCAGCTTTTCTCCTATCCCTTCCCCAGCGAGAACTTACTCAGAATCTAAGTATAAACATGTGTGTTTTGCAGGCAGGCCGAAGGGAGTTTTTGAACTGGGAATGTCCTGCAATACCTGGCTTTTAGTCTTCCATAAGGAAGTAGATAAGGCAGTGTTCTGCCTGAGAGCCAGCATAAAGTTATTAAGGTGATGTTGAACCCTCGTAACAGTGAAATTACAATTAGGAGAGTAACTGCAAGTTGCAGTTGCATAAATATGTTGAATGGGAGAACTGAGTGTTTATCAGTGACTTTTAAGAAACTTTGATAACTTATTTTTTCCTTAAAACCTTTAAGCAACAAATGAAATGTAGCTACTAAGGCAGTGGCTTAGCAAGTTTAAAAAATCTGTGGTGATCTGAGATAGCAGATCAAATAAAATATCTGACTTTTAGGAACAAAATGTCGATTTCTGTGTAGGGTCTGTGTGCTTGATCGTCTTTCATGAGTAATTTGACAGTAACTCAATTTTTGCAGTTGTTACATTTGACTCGTGCTAAACTTTAGATATGTGTGGAAATATGAAGGATGGGAAGATAATGTTTATAAAAGCTTAATTAATTAAACAAGATTTACTTACAGAATCGTTGGAAATTAGGTGAATGCAACTCGTAAGACTGCATAGCTTTGCAATTGCGATGTGAGATTAAAACTGGTGGTTCTGGAAGGAGACTAGAAGACTGATGTGTCATACAAATAGCTTTTAGATGGTAGTCAAGAATATTGCAATTTTTTTCCTAGGAATGGTTGCAGCCAGCGGAAACTTTGTCAAGATACAGAACGCTTCACAGCATGTGGGAGAAAGTCATGAAAATATGGATGTGGAAAAGATGCAGCTTCAGAAAAGTAATGGAGATGCTGTCTCTTTGAGTAGAGACAGCTTGGAAACAAATGGTGAGAACTGAGAGCCCAACCATTTCATGAAGCTAATTAGATCTAAATAAGTTTCTATTAAAAGCAGTTTACATTAATTAATTTCAAGATGGGATTCTTCACTTCCATCAGCTGCGTCTCGTGAACTGAAGGCTCCTAGTACTAGTTTGTGATGATTTGATACCACTAATATTTTATGGGTATGTCTGTAGTTGTTAACTGTTATGGCTATTCTGCATGGACTTACAGCACAGACACATTTTACACTCTTTTTTTTAAATTTAGATTCAGTTTTAGCTTCTGGGCCTAATCAAAGTATCGTGGGAGTTGGATTGGATACCTTGGAAGAACAAGAAGAAAAAGAGCTCTTCTTTGCCAAGCTTGAACGAGAAGTTTCCTCTACTATTGATTATTCAAGATTAAATAAAGAGCTGGATTCCAATGATTCTGTCATACTAGCGCCATTTGTACGGTAATTTAGAGAGAAAACAAGTTGAGAATTGTATTAGTGGGCACAAGTGGCTTGGGTATGGCTACTGAGATTTTGTTGGATGATATCCTGTATATTATTCAGTCAGTTTTTTGTTTGTTTTTTGTGGTTTGGCTTTTTTTCTTCAAGACAAGAAATGATCTTAGTAAGTAAAAGTGGGAGCATGACTTATTAATGAGTGGATGTAGCTCTGCAGTCTGGTGCATAACTCAATAGTAACAAGTCAATTTAACAGTCTTAATTGTAAGGTGTAACTAAATGAAGAGGTAACAACTGATAATAACAAGGAAATAGATCAGGAGAGATTCTGTGTCCCTTTAAATGTGATATTACAAATGAATCTAGAGGAAAGATACTTAATCTTAATAGACATGGGCAACCCATTTATAATCAGTTATGTGAAAATAAGTTCAGACATCTGTGAGAGAAATGGATAAGAGGAAAGTTCAGGCTGCTGTTGCTGAAAATGCTGAGTTCAAAGGCAACTTCTGATATGAAAACAGTTGGAGGGGCAGAATTCTAGAGAGCTTTAGACAAGGACAGAACTTTAATTTTATGGGAAAGGGGAAAAGAAAGGAGAGGCAGGTGGTTTTTTAATTTATTTTGTTAATTCAGAATGACAGGGTCAGAAAAGGAGACAAACCATGATAAAAATATTTTTTGAGAAGTTAATGTAGATGTTGAAAAGCATGCAGAAAGGGAGTGATTTTAAAGAGTTAGATTGAGAATTTTTGCTGGGAAATACTTTATTTTAATAATTGCTGACACTTTTCCACTTTCTTACCTTTGATTTGTCGGACAAATTCAGATTCATTCTTTTATTACTAATTGTTAGAAGTATCAGAGTGTAGAGTTCCAAGAAAAAAAGTATATTTATTTGCTGTCCAAAAAGAAAGTAGAATTTTCATTTTATTTCTCAGAAATGAAAATACTGAAAAAGAAGAAGAAGAATCTGCACGTGCTGATAAATCTGGTAATATAATCTTATAAGCTGTCTTTGCATTATGATTGTACAGCTGTTATCCAGACAGAGGAATTTAGGGGTTTACTTTTGCTTCTGTGGCTTTTTCTTCTCTTAAGTGGATTTTTAATCTATTTTAAACCAAAAGAGAAAAAAAAAGGAAAAAAAGTAGTAAAAACTCTCTATCATAAATGAAAAAAACCTCTTTGATGTTGAAATTTGATTGATGTTTGATTTACTCCAGTGTCTTAACTGTCATCTGTATTTTTGTGCCATCTTCTCATGCCTGAGTTTGCATCTCTGCAATCTGTAGTATTACTCTTACCTGAGTTTCCCTCCAAATTTCCATGTTACATTTTTTGCTTATTTGTCTTTCACTTGTCATGTCTCTTTATTTCATGCTTCATTGCTGGCATATAATAGAGTGTATTCCTGTAATTTAATGGACTATATTTTCAAATTTATATATTTAGCTGAACTTCTGAGAGGCCCTGTTGTCAGGCTTGAATTTCCCAAGCATAAAGAGGATATATTTGTAAACAATAAACACAGAAAGAACACATTATAAACCAGTGTTTTGCAAGGCTTCCAGTTTTAAGTATTACAGATAATGCAGACACTGTAGCCTGTAACCACAGGAGCTGAGTGGGAGAGATACAGCAAAAGAGAACAAGAGAACTTCCACAAGAAAACTGTGGAAGGATCTAGGTAACTGAAGGAAAAGCCTTTGGCTTGCTTATATAGTTCATTCTCTAACACACTTGTATTTAAATAATGCCTACTCTTGAGAGTGGCTTTTGGCCCACTAAGAAGCCAAATTACAGATTCTGAGCCTCAAAACTGCTGAAGTTGTTAAAGTGGATGTACAGAGTACTTCATCTAGGAATTGCATCATTTCACCCCTAAGTGAGAGAAAGTAATTGAATAAAAGGGGTCAATTCAAGTAGACCTTAAGGAGACAAAGTGTATGTGATCACAAGGCAAGCTTCTGTGGAATTTAGAGATATTATATGTTACTTTCACTGTAGTTTTTGTACCACACTCAGTTTTGGAAACTTTCTCTTGCCTTTATAAAGGGAGTAATATTAGCAGTAGCTGTTCTTAGACGAGGCATCATGGAAAAGGAAATAGCTGTCTCTTACTGCTTTATCTTCCTTGAGTATTCATTCCAGTTTATGTTTATTTTACTCTTCTAGGTAACTACAGTGAAGATTTTGAAGAAGAATCAGATACTAATCCTGCCATTAAAACTGAGGGAGATGAGGTGAATCAAAATATCATGTCAGAAGTTGATTTAAGTCCTCAAGGTCCTCAAGAACAGGTATAGCTTGCCAAATATTTCTATTACTTGCAGGAATTTTAACAACTCTGCAATGTGTAACTGTTAATATAGTTAACCTTTGTCTGATATGTACTGTCTGAAAGAATATGGTGGCCTTGGAACAACGTATTTGTATTAAGGATAAGGATCACTTTCCTGGGATAGATCACGGAAAGGGTTAAGTTCTTCACAGGGTTTCCTGCTTACTACTCCTTTCAGTTAAGAAATTAGGATGGAAGTATGCATGTTCTGAGCTCAGGTGGAGACTCACCCTCAGACTGGGTAGCGACTGATCTCCCAGAGCTATTGAGGTACAAGTGACACAGACTGGTAGAAGTAATTCTGTACAGAGAAGACCTTTGGACAGAGGACCCAAAAATCTTCACTGTATGAGCTTTGGGGGCACTGCTGAGCACTGGCTTAGTCAGGGCTTTTGATGTGTAGCACATGTGGTTGGAGCACATAGGTGCATCCCTAGAGCACACATTCAGATTTGGGTTTTTTTCGAAAGAAGTCTATAGAGCACCATGTATTCATTTTCACAAATTTCAGTAAACTTACTTATTTTTTAGTTCTTTCTAAATAAATTTATTAGAGTGGCATTTCTAATAAATGTTTGAAAAGAGAAGTTAGAATGGAACTGTAATAAAGCGCTTACTGCTACTTAGTTTTATTTTCTCAAATTACAATAAAAGAAAACCAGGAAGGTGCAAAAATGCTCCTTTATGCAGAGGATCATTTAATTCCTTTTCACTTGTGAGAGGGTTTATAGAGTACAGGATGTTGAGAACTTTTTGGCATCCTAAGGAGGGTTTTAGAGAAGTGCATATTCTTGGAGAAGAAATAACTGCATGGTTCTAGGTTCTAAAAACTGGTTTTAGGCAATGGACCAGCTTCTAAAGTTTGTCCAGTTTTTTTTCCCATGATACTCAAAAAGTAATTTTTTTTTTCTTTCTTTTCTTTTTTTTTTTTTTTTAAACTAGGAAGAAGCAAACACTGGCATGCTGGCTAAAGGTGAAATATAAACTTTGATCAGTGGAAGAGTAAATGTAACTTTTTGAAACTTGCTTACCTGCTTTTTACTATTTTGATATTTTTTACCTGATTTTATTGTGTTCTACTGAAAATATGTTGGATTGAAATAGTTAAAAATAATCTACATATTAGCCATTCAAGGTGATCATCAATGTATTTTTGTATTTATTACATTTACTTAGAACTCAGATTTGTAACCAGAGTTCATTGGGTTACCATTAATGGCATTAAAATAATCTACGTAGTACTTCTTGTATGCTTAAGACATCAAGATGAGCTCTGGTATACTTCTAATTCCAGTGTGACAAGGTATAAATAAGAGAATTATGTTTTTTTTAACATTTATCTTCTTAGTTGTATTGCTTGATTCACAAGATTCTACTGTAGAACTTCAGAAGGCCATTGAAACATTTGGTGTTGCTCCAGGCAAAGATGATCAGCCTGAAGAAGTCAGTGCAATTGAAATGAATGAAGCAGGTAAGGGGTGCTTTAAAAAAAGAAAAAAACAGAAAACCCATCACACAACAAAACTCAAACCCTAAAATCTTACCTTATTAGAATAGGTGACTCTGGTGTCTTCATTTGTTCATAGATTATTGGGGAACATGAAGCGCTCGGCTTTTACCGACAGGTCTTGAAAGCAGAAGGAAATATTTCAGGAAAAAGCAGTGTCTCTACTTAAAAGACACCTTTTTCCACTTGATTATTGCAGAGTAGCTTTTGATGTTGCAATTTCATATTTAAATACCATCTCCTTTGGTTATTCCTCGTATCTAAAATTCTTCTTTGACAGCATTGAACTCAATTATTAAATACATTCTCTTACCAAACTTTGTACAACAGTACAGGCCACTTATATCCAGAGTATGGCTATGATTGCACCTGTTAAAATAGTTACATTACATATGCTATTGTTAATTAATTAAATAATATTTATTACTTAATAATAATATAATTAATTATTAATAATTAATTGTGCATATAATATTTATATACTGTTAAAATATTGAGGTGGGGGAGGATGGAGGAGAGGAATGCAAACTGTAGATGAGACCATTTAGTAGGCACTAATTAACTTGGCAACTGTTTATAGGAAAAATGAGATTTTTAATTATTTTTTAATGTAACTGAAATCACTGTTTTCCACACATATAGGCCAAGATAGTAACTGAAATACAGGCTCCAGTGGGATGGTTCCCAAAGCAGAAAATCCAGTTGTGCCTCTTACAAGCCTGCTTTTTTCCCAGGTACTTCCTATGGACAGTCCACCAGTGACATGGAAGCACTGCATCAGGCATACCATCATGTTGATCAGTCTTTGGGGGACACTGACGAGCAGAAACTGCACAATTCTGCAGCGGCAGTCTCAGAAGGTTTAGGGCAAAACATTTCACAAAATAATGAAATCTATTCAAAAAACATGTCAACTGTTGATTCAGGTAAATAGCTCAAAGGCAGGCAGGTATTGTACAAGACTGTAAAATGAATGAGCTAGTAATATCTATAGTATTCCATTTATGAAACGTTTTTAAATGTTGTCCTTGTAACAAATACTTTTCCTACGTTGTTCTTTAGTTTATTTTATATTTATTTCTCGTTATTTAGATTTACCTACTGTGGAAGAATTGATGAAAACAATTAAAGGACATTCATGTAATATCAGAAATTTTGATGTGGACCCTGAAAGGTATTTATTTCGAGAAGAATTGTAGTGAATTTGTGAATTTGTGAAAAACACCTTACTAAATAACTCATCTGTCTGTTTCCTTAATTAAATACTGAAATTTTGTTATATCATGCACAGACATTTTGGCATTTGTAGTGTAAATTTGTAGGGTAAATGATCTCTACCTTCCTGGTCTTCTGCTCTTTCTCCTTCTCCATACGTGGATTTCAGCCCAAATCCTATCCTAGCTCTCCAAACTCCATAATCCTAAATTCAAATCCTTTTAAGATCAAACCCTACTGTTGTGGTTCTTACTAAGCTGTGTTCCATACATCCTCCTTGTTTGCTGCAACTGTTCTGTCTAGAGCAGACACCATAGGCTTTGGAACTGTTAGAAATACAGTTTATGCTTAGCAGATGAGTTTTAGCAGATGAGATGTAGCTACACCCACCAGAAATTACCACCCATTTTATTAGTTTTAATTGCAGGCTTACAAGTGTTTATCTTGTAGCCAGTTTTGGTACCTCCACAAAAACAGTCGCTGCTGGGAAGCAGCTCTTGTTCCACAGCGTGAGAGCGAATCTATATGACAAAGTCTGCAAGATGGGTCTTAAAAGAGGCTTAGTAGCTCTTTGAAATTCAGGCACTCTTTACAGCTGATACCTAAAGAAAAAATGCCCTGCTTTTTCCAGAGTGATAGAAAAACAATGGGCAAAAGTTTTATTATATATGATTTCTTTTTTCTTGTAGTCCTGTGAAACTGGTAGGCAGCACAGAAAATGACCTCATTAGCCACTCACCCTTTGAAGACCCCCAGAGCAATACAGTATGGGAGAAAAACTTAGTTGAAAAGTTCAACAGAGAAAAAAGCATCTTTCTACAGACAAGTGCAAGTGATGATAACTTTCAGAAGACAACTGAGAAAGAAATTCAGACCAGGGAAATACATCCTGATATACTAAGAGAAAAGATAGGACAAGACTCTCTGCTTTCACAAGGAAGCAAAAGTAAAAGAGTAAGTACTACCAACCAAGTTTTTGTTAAATGGAAATAATTTTTAAAGGTATGTATTTTTAGACTACCTGTCACTTGATTATGCTCTGATGTTTAGAAACTGAGAGACTGTTGTTCTTTTTCTTGAAATTCTCATGTTGCCATTGCTGCTGTTAGAGGTCACCAAATCCAGTTCACCTTGGGACCAGTGGGATTCTTCTTGTCCCAGCCCAACATGTGCAAGGCTGCTGGAGTGCTGTGTCTCCAGCTCAGGATAGTGATGTCTCTGAGCATGGGAGCATTGGAGGGACACATTTAAACACACAACAGGCTGAGAACAGGGAACATTTGTACACAGAGAACAGTTAGAAATACAGTTCAGTAAGAATATAGGAGAGACTGCAATGGTCAGTGTTGAGCTGAGTCAGGTATGCTGACCAGCAACCTGGTCATGTCACCAGCTTTTTTAATCTGATTTAACCTCTATTTTCCAGACTTGTTTCTTGACCTAGTTTTTGTTTTTTTCCCTAAAGATCCTGTAAATTTGACCCTTTCTTACAATCGTCTCAGACACTTCAGAACAAGATATGCATCCTGATGCCTTAGGTTTTAACTTTTATATTTTTTCAAATCCTGTTCTGCTAGTGTAACTCTGAAGTTTCTTGTAACCCATTAGCTGCTGCTTTCTTATGCTAAAATAGACACAACAGAGCCTTTCTAGCTTGCTCTCCAAGGACACCCAGAGCTTCCTAGACCCAAAAAGTATCTTCTTAAAGAAGATAAGCAAGCTTAGGGAAATTACATAATTAGCTAAAGTTTTAATTGGTGAATTTATGCTGATATGCAAATAGACCAAACCTATAAAAGTGTGAAGAACTCGTGACCCATTGTCTATATTGGGATCCACTGAGGCAGGAGCCTCTGAACCCCCAGGGTGTACCTTTGAAGGCCCTTCAAATAAATACTTCCTTTATTCCCTTATTCCTGCCTAGTCTCTGTTTCTAGGTAACCATTTAAGGCAACAATACCAAATCTTCTCCCTGCATCCCCAAATTCTTTCCTCCTTGCATCGCCTAAGTTAGCTTCACACTCCTTTAGGTAATCATCTCTTGTGTCAGCAAGGCGTTGTAGGGACAGAGGTTTGACTGATTTATCCTGCTGGATTTCCCACCAGGGTAAACAGGCTAAACATTTTAGTTTGCTGGGCTTGGGAGTTGTGTGCTTTGATTTTGATGATCAAGTTTAGCAAGGTTTCTCTGCTTGCCACTGTTCTTTTCTTCATGGCTGGGTTTCTACATTCACTGTATTTAGTCATAAAGTCACTAGCCTTTAGTCATGACCTACCTGATTTGGTCAGCAAAAGATCGTATAATGTACAGTACAATTAAAATTAAAATACAGTTTCCCAGATCAAGTACAGAACCAGTAGAAAATACTTGCCCTGTGTAGTTCTGAAGTAGTACAGTTCTGCAAAATTATTTACTGTTGCTTGCCATCACCCTGAGTCTCACAGTTGTGTAATTTTGGTAACTGGTTCTATGTTTTTCACTGGTAAAGCTACCTTCAGTTTACAGCAGAGCCTAAAACTTGTTTTAAACAAATGTGTTCTGTCCCAGGCTCTTCGGTCTTGTTCCTTGAAGAATGAAAGATCAGAATCAATGACAACCAAGCCAATGTCATACAAGAATATCAGAAGTCCAGCACCCTTACATAAAAAGAAACCTTCACATGGTCCTCATGGTCTGGTTAGAAGTTCTGGCTATGGAAAGCCCAGTTTACTTTCAAAGCAGTCTTTTCCAGTTAGTGAAAAGAAAACACCAAAAGAAACTTTCAAAAAGACCTGTATGAAAGCCAGAAGTCCTGCAGATAGAGCAAAATCTAAAGGTAATTCTAAGTTTTAAGAGTTTTAATTCTGAGTTTTAAGAGCCAGAGTGGTTTACTCCTTATGATTCACATTAAAAAAGCCCAAATGTCATAGAGAAATCTAAACTCGAATGCAGTCAAGTACTGATTTTTTTCTGTATTAGCATGAAATTGCTGTGAGAGACTTTTATATGAATCTTTGTAGTTTCATTTCCATTCAATTTACTAACACTATGTTTGAGACTTGTCTGTTGTTTACCAGTAGGACCAAAAGAATAAAAAAAGCTGGTGTTTAAAAATTAATATCTACCAGTTGACATTTTTCATTACAGTAAAAGCAAAGATTCACTGACACACTAACTTGTATGAAGCTGAATTCCTGTTCTCAGCTTCTTCTTTTGATCTTTACTTTCCTAGAGTACAAATATAGTCCTAAAGAGGAAGTCTTATTTTCTGTTCATGTCTCTTGGAAACACTATGGAAAGGAGAATACCAGTGTAGTCCTGTGAAAACTGGGTTGCAAGTAAACCTTGAACCTCTTTATTTTGGGGTGAAGCCTGAAGAGTTTCATGAGATAATTCAGCTTAGTGTCTTTGCAAACAACATTTGCTATCCTTGAAGCAGGCTTTAGTGCACTTCTAGCATGCAGTGCTTTTAAAAACCCTGCAGGTAGTGTCAGGAAAAGCAGTTAAAATTATGTTACCTTAGGGAGATGCTTCAGTGGCAGCTGTTGAACTGAAGGACCTCAGTTCCTCAGTGCATTGTTGTGTCTCTGCCTGGGGAAGTGAAGGTTGTACAGCCTGGTGAACGTGGTAAAGTGAGAAGTACTGAGAAAATAAGGCCACTGGCCTCATGCAAACTTGCTCTTCCCTCTCTCTAGCTATAACCATTCACCATAGAAATTTCAGGTGATTTCAGAAGTTAATCTCACCCTGCCACATTTTGCAGAGGCCTCTATAGCTAGGAGGAGAATAGCATTGAATCAAAAAATTCTCTAGTCATCCGTGCTGAGGGAACACCTTTCTGAGGGGTGGGTGACACTAAAAAAGGCATGAAATTTGGAAATTAATCATTGTCTGGTGGGGTCTTTTTTCAGGTGTAACATTCCTAAGCAGGAGGAGTTGAAATGGCAGTTGTAGTTGCTATCTGTATGTCAGAAGACTGAGATGTAAACTCTGGGGGAACTTTCCTGGTTTTTTTTTCCAGTCAAGTTGTTATTTGATGCAACAAAAATAAATGTTACATTTCTTTCGATGCTGTCTGCACTCCAAAGTCCATTTTGAAAATTGCTGTGTTTTATCTTCTCCATAGCTTGAAATATGTTGTGTTTCTGTATACTTAGATAACTAGCCACTTCTCAAGTGGAGGAGTGACATTAACCTTGTTTCATGAAGGATTTATTATCCAGCTACTTGTTTCAGTTGTTCTCTCGGATTTTGTGTTATCTTGTCATCAGTTCCTTACTGAAAAAAAACAAACCAGTTTTTCCATAGTATCTCATTATTCTCAAGTTTCTATATTTAATTCAATATTTGAGTTTAGAATACTTTATGTACCTAGAGGTTGGATCACATGAATACATTTTTTTCTTAAAAGACATAAAATTCTGAATTTAATTTCTTCTATTTTTCTTCCCACCTAAATGAAGAAGCCTTATTTGCTACTAGGATAATAAGATCTGCAACAAATGAACCAACTTTGGAGGGAAGTATTAACAGAGTTTTGTCTGGCCAATCAGTTGTTAGTGATCTTGAACACCAGGGTGTGGATTATACCAGGCAGTACCATCATGTGAGTAATAATCAGTGATGCTCTTATTATAGTATGTACAACTTAGTTTGCAAGCCTATTTTGTCAAGGCTTTTAACAATTATCACAAGATTGGCAAATACTGAGATACTGAATAAAGACTTCCCTTTCGTCAAACACCAGGTTTTGCTTTTAAAATATGCAAGTATAATCATACTGCTTTTCAGTTGCTTGGATAATGCTGTTGCTTTGGTGGTTCTATAGAATTAAAGTTGCTTATTAAATTCTAAAAATTACTATTTCACTGTAAAAGAAGATTAATTTAAACTTCTACTTAAAACATACTGCTATGAATGTTTAAACAGTACTACTATTCAGGGATTTTTCCTATTTGCATTGCATTAAATATTTAATTGTATCTTCTGACTTCTCCCAGATGACTGAATTTACAGTACCATAATGGTTTTTCCTTCTCCCTTATCAACTGCATAAAAAAGCTATTCATTGAATACTTAAAGCATTGCTGCTTTTCTCAAAGTAAGATGCATAATAGAATAATTCTAGTAGCAATATAGTGGCTGTCATTTGTGATGTATTTGTTTCTTGTTGGGTTTTTTGTCTTGTTTTCCTCATAGTTTGCAAATGAGAAGGTAGCTCATTAAAATAAATGCAGGATATTTTGCTATTAAAATGTTGGGGGGATTGTGTTTTGGGTTTTTTTTTCAAGTGCCTTATGTTGTTGCTATGAGCCAGACAAACCAATTAAATGAAACTGATGAGCAGAGTTCTGGTAAACAATCAGGTCAGTGTAATGTTTCCCTGAATTGTCTTCCCTAGGACTTACCATTTTCCCCTATCAAAAGTTGTGGTAGAGAGCTGTATTTGTTAAAACGAGTACAAGCAGTAGAGGAGGACCTGAACACAGCTCGGGATTTGATTCAGCAGCTGGCCAGCAAGCTTTCACAAGAAGAGAAGGAGATGGAGGCAAAGGTAGTAGAACAGAAAACACAGCACGAAAAGGAGCTTTCTCGTCTGGGTCAGGAAAACTATGTTCTTCAGAGTAAGGTACTGTATCCTGTGCCTATAGAAGAGAAGAAACATTGCTTCTGAAAATTGAATTAATGTTACTTTACATAGTTGTTGCTGAGCAGAAAATACAAATTTACAGAGACACTGCAACTTAGTAAATGCATACCTGCTGTTACATTTATTGCCTGTGAGGCGTACTTTTTTTTCCTAAGGTATGTTATCCTGAGTTCCCTTATTTTGCTATTTTGAGAGTCTTGCAGTAAGTTTTTTGCAAAGATTTAAATCACTCTCACAGTGATTAACAGATACCATTTGTTATAGATAAGTACTTTATGTCAAGATACTGTTTATAGTTCTTGATGCATTTTTCAGTGTTTCATTCTGTCTGTATGTCTATTCCCAGAGTTATTCCGCTATACCCTCCTGTCTAGACATAAAAGAGCAGAAACTTAGAGCTTCTCCCAAAAATTTTATGCCTTTTTTGTTTCATGATGCTTGTGTAAAACTCCAGTAAGACCCACTCATTGGTCTGCTCTCATACTGTAATGAAGAGATTGGTAGTCTTGTAGAAAATTCCATATTGCTAACAAAACTTTCTTACTGCTTGTTTGCCTTTTTCTGAAAGCTAAGAAATATGGAAGAGATGGCTCAAGAAAAGAGGTGGACCCACCATGCAGCAACCATTCCTGTAAGTGAGGAAAAACTGGCACAAATACAAAAAGAGATTGAAGATCAAGAGGTCATCATACAAGGTTATCAACAGGTAACACCATCAGCAAGTTGAGCTGTGCTCTAGCCAGTTTCAGAAACAGAACTGTTTAATGGTTACTACTTTTCTGTTGAAAACAGGTACCTTGTTTTCTAAAAAGTGGATGAAATTTGGGTATGAAGGGCAACCATATTGCAGGTTTAAAAAGTATTTCACACACATCTAGTTTGGGCTGAGTTTTCCACAATTCCATGTGACTGTTCTAAAGTGTAAAAATTGGTAACTTGTCAGTGGAGAACTGGGAAAATACTTTATGGTCAATGAAGAAACACAACTTTTTTGCCCAGATGTTGCTGAAAATTAGTACTTTTAAGCAGCATTAGATATCTGAAAAATTCTGGTTTTTAACATGTTTTTCTCAAGATCTGAGCAGCAGATTTCAATGTAACCTTATTAGCATGCCTGATTTTATTACTTAGTCGAGAAATAGATAATTTATGCTTAATAATCCTTTTGAACACTTGCATCTGTAAAATCTAGTAGGTTGCTTAACCAGCTTCTAGTTGATGCTCAGCATAATTTCCTGATATAAACACAATACCTTTCCAGTATGGCTGTGAGCATCCCAAACAATGGTGATTTGTGTCCCCAGGAATAGAGCCTGGACAGGCTGAGCTCTGGTCTATCAGCACCCACCCATGAACATGCTTTTAGAATATAGCTGGGCTAGCTCCTTCCTTCAGAGTGAGCAGACACTTGGATGAGATTGTAGGTAATGAAAGTAGATACCAATTTTAGAAGCTTAGTAATTAAATATTTAGTGTTTTCTTCCAGTATTTCAGCAGGGAAATTATGTGATTCATAGAAAATTGTTTTATAACTGTAGAAAACAATAATTTACGAACATTCTTTAACTTTGTCTATCTCAACTTAGGAAAATGAGAGGTTATACAAACAAATGAAAGAGCTACAAATCCAAAACAAAAAAAATGAGGAGCGAATGTTTAAGGAGAATCAGTGCTTAAAGTCAGAATTAATAGACTTAAGGTAGGCTCATTTACATATCTGACCTAAAATCTCTGAAGTTTTCTGCTGTTTATTGCTTTTTTTAATGGAGAACCATTGCAGAGTCTATCAGGTGCATGTATTCTAGTGTTTCTCAGGTTTGTGATTTGTTTCTTCTTTTGAGAATTGATTTGTGTTGTTTATAGGCACTTAATTCTTTTCTTGATGGTGTTGCAAACCCATGGGAAGACTAAAGACTTCCACTTGGGGAACATTTCAATGTTCTTATTCACATTGGAATGCATAATACATTATACTGCACCTGTTCTGGGATTACAGCTCTGCTGATGTGTCCAGATGTTTTGATGCTGTTGTAAGATAGGCAGTAGATCAGGGGGCACAAGAGGTCCTGCTCGTGGAGAAACCATGCCATTCACGGCACTGCAGGTCCTGTGAGATTTGCATCCTGTGCTAGTAATGAGGAAAAACAACCTAGCAATTGTGGGTACTCCTAGTCTGCAAATCCTTGCTTTGGAGAGGCCTGTAGATGAGTTCCACTGATGCAGAGTAGATTTTTATTTCCCTCCCTTGTGTAGTCCAAATAAACAAGTTTACCTGAGGTGAGAAGACTTCACCTTACAGTGAATTTTTTTTGTGTATAAATGTTGTGCATATTTGCTTCTTTTTTTTGTTTTCAACCTGCATGGATCAACTTTGTGGTATCATTTGGGGGGCAGGGGGTTGTGTTTGTTTTTCAGTAGTCACTTGTTAGTGGCTAAGTGAGTGAGTGGCTTGTAGTGTGCTGAGTCAACACACTACATGACTGTTTCTGCTGTTGCTGTTTAGAGAAAAGATAGAGAAGACTAATAACCAGTCACGAATCATGCAGGATTCTGAATCAGCCAGAAATCAAAGTTTCACAGAATTGATTTCAGAGCTTCGAGCAGCACAGGTGAGTATATACCAAGCCTTATTTTCATGTGTTCTTACAAAAACAGCATGACCTTCCATACTGTAGACTAATAATGGGGTTTGGGTTTTAATTTTTTTAATGTTTAGCTTATGTTTTCCCATGCTCTGCTACAGCAGGGCCTGAGAATAATACCAAGATTAAAAGACCTTGTTGCTGTGGTCTGATGCAACTGTTTTGATTTAATCATTGTATGATGAATAGGAATGTTCAGGATCTTTGTGTGATATTATGTGTTTAGTTTTTAATGTTTTACTGTTCTCTCTAAAACCCAGAAAGAAGCAGCTAAATTACAAGAAGAGATAAGACGTCTCAAACAAGACAAGCAAGCTCTTGAGGTAGACTTGGTACAAGCCAAGAAAGAGAGAGATTTAGCAAAAGTCCAGATTGCATCTGCATCAAGTAAAGCACCTTCATTTTTTAATAATTTTGCTTACTTTGCATTTCACTAAATAAACATGTAACAAAAACTTGTTTCTTATTAAAGTATTACTTAGTGAAATGCATCTAGACCATTTCCAAATATTTTGTAAACTTCTAACAAGAGCATACAGTGAAGGACATATTTCTGGTACTCTATTAGAAAGTATCTTCTGTATCCAAACAAACTCTTCATTGAGACCTATTAAGTTTGATTTCTTGCCCATGTTTCACTGGACATGGAAAACAGATGATTTCAATGACATGACAACTCTGTTGGTAAGAAAAGGTTTACTATGTTACATCTTAGTCTCCTGTTTAGATCTTGCCCGTTTTTTGCCTACAGCTTATGCCTTAGGACTTACTTCAGCATTTATCAGAACTTTTTCCAGTTTGAATTAATGAGAGAGGACTAAAAATTGGTGTCTCTCATTTCCAGTGTCAGGCATCACAAATGCTAAGCACGATAATATTTACCTCCATGTCTCTTCTCAAAATGTTTGATCCCAAAATAGGAGGAGTATGATCAATACACATCTAAACACACATTCTATGTTGTCATTCCTCTTGGTGCTGAAGGTCTGTTTACTACAGCATGATCAAGAATAGATCTCCCTGAGATTCTTTTTTAAATACTTACCATAGTAAACTGTAAACCATTGAGTACTACTATGTATGAGAGAAATAAAGGGTGTTTTTCAAATATTGTTGCTTTTTAAATCCTAATTCAGATCTGAGTTTAAAACTACTGCAATAACAATATTGTCAAAATGGTAAATGTATGAAATGTGCTGAGGTGGATAGTGTTGACTAATTACTCCTTCAATACATAATTACTAATAAATTCAAAGAATATTTTATTCTTGTAGGTGAGAAGTCTTATGAATTTAGAGTTATGGAAGAATCATACAAACAGGAAATTACTCATTTAAAAAAAAGACTTCAGTGGTATGCAGAAAATCAAGATCTTCTGGATAAAGATGCAGCTCGTCTTAAAGATGCAAGAGAAGAAATTGAGAAACTAAGACTAGAGGTGATAATATCTAACTTTATCTAATAAGAAGTTGGAACTGGAGGTTGTTTCTTTCTCCAGGGATGAGTGTAATGTAATCCTTTCCTTCATAATAATCCCATTTTTTTGGTATATTGGGTTGGTTCTGTTGGGCATCTTGGTTATGCTTCTGGGAACAAAAGTAATGTGCTTCTCTAAAACCTTCAAATTTCTTGAGGGAAAGAGGTATATTGTTACATTAACAACTAGGAACACCCCTCTTGTCATTCTCTTTTCCTCATTTTTGCTCTGTAGTAACCTAGGCAACACATTTCTTTTCTCTTAATTACCAGTTCTAAATTCTTTCTTTGGAAAAAAATCTCTGGTTACTATAGTAGGGAAGAAAAACCCAGAACACTCAAAATATAAAACAAACAAAACTAATACATGAATGTTGAATGCTGCCAAGATTTGCATTGTCTGCTTGTCAGTACATTGGACTTAGGATTCATAGAAATAAAAAAATTTACTCTTGCTAAAATATAAGTCATCTTGGAATTATTTCATGGTATTTTATTGGAGAGATCACAGATGAAAGGAGGTGCTTCTGAAGGAGTAGCCAGGGAAAGAGATCTCTTAAACACCACCATATCAAACTTTGATCAAGATGTCATTGTTGTGAAAGAAAATATTTTTATTGGCATTTTCTCTAGGCTGGACTGGTGCCTAAACATTCTGGTGCCTAGAGCTCTGACTTCACAGAAATAATCAAATCAGTCAAACTATGCTGGCATAAAAGCATTACTTATGCTAATATTGCCAGTGTGGGAGAGGAATCAAGGTAGGAATACTTTAAATATCCAGGGTGTAATACTCCTGTACAGAGATCATAGTGATAAGGAAAGGTAGGAAATTGAATTTTAGATTATAACTTTGAGTCCTCATGGTCAGACTTCATGGGAGTGCAGGAGCATGAATTATCCAGGTCCTTCCCTGGATTCTGGGACTCAGCTTTTATTTAGGTACAACATAACATTGCCTTTTGGCTGTTTCTATGTCTATTGCAAAGCTTAGTTTTGCAAATCACAAACCATTTCCTAAACTCATCCTGAAGTCATGGAATGCACTGTAGTACTTTATATAATAGCTTATTAATCAAGCCTGCATACTGGAAGTATGACAGGAAGAAACAGTGTTACTGGGATGAAGGCAAGGGTGTCCCAGAACTGAAATTCTCTTCCAGATTTCCATAGCTGGTTTCAGGTGCTTTGGAGAAGGAAGCTGTCATGTGGGTTAAGAACCTGAAGAATCATTTAGTACAGAAATTGCAGTTACCAATTTTTAAGTGGCAGAATACTCTGTTACACTGTGTGTGTTTGAAATGCCTTTGTACTACAGGACAGTGTCTCTGAATAAAAACTCAGTTTGTTTTCCGGTAAATTGAACAGGTTGAGAAGCTCAGAGCTGAAGCAGGAGATCAGTGTGTGCAACAGAAGAAACGTTTGCGAGACAGAGCAGCAGACGCTAAAAGAATTCAGGATCTTGAGCGACAAGTATGCAATAAAAGAACTCTTTCAAATTTAACCTTTGTTTCAGATAAAGTCTCTTGAAACAACAGTGCTTTCATAAGGATAAAGTGTAGCATAAAGTTCTATGATAAAGTAACTTGTGTCATAAACACAAAAATCTGCAATT
This sequence comes from Vireo altiloquus, assembly GCA_013396875.1. Taxonomy (NCBI): domain Eukaryota; kingdom Metazoa; phylum Chordata; class Aves; order Passeriformes; family Vireonidae; genus Vireo; species Vireo altiloquus. Next base: position 1,062,311 of record VZRF01015809.1, read on the forward strand.
ACTTACTTAGAAAGAGCTCTTCTTGCTACTATACTCTAACAAGCTGATATCCTTTTTAAAATTTTGTAAAATACTGTTTAGAGTTCCTTCGAAAGGGGCAAGAAGGTAAAAGCCAAAGCTTGCTGTTCATCTTCTAAGACTCCTGTTCATGGTCAGTAATTCCTTAAAAGTATGACAAATTTCAATCAAGTTGATTCAAGAGTAGGGGTTTAAATTCTATTGGATTCCTGTAAGATTAATGAAAAGTGGGGGAGTGGAGACCTTAAAATCCATGTTTCTACTAAAGAAATATCAAGTGGAAGTAGGCCTTCCTGAATTTTAGGAGATGGCAGCTGCATTATTTAGGGATATGGGACTCATGGGCAAGAGCCTTTGCAGAATTCTGATACGAAGAATATCTTATCCATAGATGAGAGGAGCTTGTTATTAATGTTGTGTGCAAGGTGTTAGTTTTACCTTATTGCAGACTACAAAATAAAAGGCATATTATCTGTTGGGAGAATAATTTCAATATTACAATGAAATATCTATCACTATGAATAATTCTGGTATCACTTTAATAGCTGGAAAAGTAGAATGTGAGTGCAAGTCCAGAAAAAAAGCAAACATATTCACACCATTAAGAGCCATATTCAATATAAAGATCTATTTTTTACTTTCTTAGGACTTTTGATGTAAGGCAATCCAAAGAGCAGAGCAATAGTTTGTTTAAGATCAAAGTCAGTCAGTAAGAGGTGATGAGGCTTGCTTTTCTGTAAAGAGTAACACAAATGGGAAAAATGTAAAATAATTCTCAATATATGCATCTATAGTTTTCATTCTTCCACCTTAAGGGAATGAAATTTGTTAACATTTTTGTCACTTACTTCTGTTCACTTTTCATTAGAACCTTATTATTGATGTTTGTCCTTACTTTCTTGTGAATAGATCAGAGAAATGGAAGGAATTCTAAAAAGAAGGTATCCGAATTCTTTGCCTGCTTTGATTTATGCTGCTGCTGCTGCTGAAAAAACTAATGATCTTTCACCTAAAACAAACACAGTTGAATTTTTGGAGAGAAGAATAAAGAAATTAGAAACAGAACTTGAAGGTAAAGATGATGAAGCTAAGAAAAGCCTTCGTGCCATGGAACAACAATTTCAAAAAATAAAGGTAAAAGTTGAGTAGTCCACTTTACAAGTAACAGTCACAAAGCAGTTGTAGTCTAACACGAGGTAGTGGTTAAAACTGAAGGTGAAGACCCCATTCAAGGGAGGAAGATACTCAAAGAATTTAGAACCAGAATTTCAGTAGCTTCAGCACCTAAGATAAAAATAGCGTTGAAATTGCTAGGGTAGTATTGAAACGAAGAGGACAACTTCTTGAGGCACAATGATTTAGTTCTTACAATTAGGGTAAGTGGTTTTGACCCTGTGAGTCAGAGTAGATGCTTATCTAATCCCTTGCTGTGCCAAAGGCTGTGGTGTCCAAAGGTCTGCTGACTGAGCATTTCTGCAGGGATCATTGGGAATCACTAAACTTGCTGTCCAAAAATTACATGACAGTGAGCCTAAAGACTTGTGTTAGGAAGCATGGAAGTCTGGCATTTTACTTCAAGGAAGAGGTGAACTGCGCAGGTGCTTAATGAGCAAGAAAGGAAAGCATTGGCCAGTTGTTCCACCTTTTCTCCACATGAGTCACTCATCATACTTTACTTAAAGGAAAATAATAGCCATCCAGGCTATTAGGAAGGTTAGGTTTTCCTCAGCTCATTAGGAGGAAAGATTGTGTCTCTCTGAATTCATTCTTCTATCTTCATACTTATAAAGAAATAAAAAGAAAGATCTGCTCTGTTAAAATTTAGGATGTGAAAAATGTGAAGTACAGTTTTGAGCATGTGACCAGAATGTTTGTCGTGTGACACATAGCAAGTACATGATGACAAAATTAACATTGGTAGCATCTGAGGAGAACTCAATTACATAAAAATGAAATATTTTCTTGTCAATATAATTTTCTATCCCATAGTTACTGCATTATTCTGTTTTACAGCAGCCTTAATTATTTCATTCAGTAATTTCTGAACGGATCAAGTAGTTTGTTAGTAATCATGATTTGTATCATGTCTTCTGAAATCTTGCTTCAGACAGGTGGTAACTTTAAAGAATAATAGGAAGAGCTAATAATAACAGTACACTTATGAAACTGCTTTTTTGTCCCTGCTTTTTACTCCCCTCCTAGATACAGTATGAGCAAAGACTTGCAGAGCTTGAGCAACTACTTGCCTATGAAAGTTTCAATGAAACACCAAAGCTGAATGGTAATAAAGCCAATTCTACAGAACTTGAACAGGAGCTTCAGAATCTAAAGAAGACCCATCAGATCACTGTTGGAAACCTCCAGACAGAAATTGAAAATCTTAAAAGTCAAAATTCCCAATTAAAACTCAGAAGTAAAAATGATAATAAAGACTTAGAGTCCATGGACTCTAAGATGAAACAAGGTAACACAAAAGACAGGTTGTTAAAACTAAATGAAGAGCTAGTCACCAAAAATAGGGAAATACAAGACCTTACAAAAACAGTGGAGAAACTTCAAAAAGAAAGGATGGTGATGTTGTCTGATAATAATTTGAGAAATAAAACAAACACTAATGGAAACTCTGCAGAGATCTTGAAAAAGAATGCCTCAGCAACAGATAGAAGGAATTCCAACAACACTGAACCCTGTCTAAGCATTTTCAATGATGACAAAATACACCAGCCACATACCTTTTCTGATTCTCATCTCTCAGAAGTTCTGCAAGAAAATGCACATCTGAAAGAGGAGCTGGAGAGATTGTCCCTAGAAATGAGCCAGCAGCGGGTGAAGTCTCAAGCAGCACTGGCTTATTCTGAAAATAACATGCGAAGGTAAATGCTCAACATATTCCTTTAAAAACCATCTTGAAGTGTTGGCAGATACAGGATTGAACTGACACATTAACATGTCAGCTGTGTGGGAAGGTTGCTTATACCTTCATTTGTACTGTTTGTTTTCTGGCTTTGGGAGGATTGGGGGGTTTTTTGTTATTTTGAGGGGTTTTTTAAGCAGTGCACTGTCACAGTTCTTTCTACAGGCAAACCTGTATTAATGCTTTCATTAATACTACAATTTCTTCTGCTTTTGAGTCAAATATCTCAGTGTAAATCATCATATCTTAGATGCTTTGTGTTGTGTAGCATTAATATTTGATACATGTACTCTCCTTCAAAGCTGGAGCATGCTTTCAGTGGGATTTACTTGGCCAACTGTAGAAATCCTATACTTCGCCTAGCCTCCCTCACATCCCTTCATAGTCAAAGCAGAATAAATTGGCATATTTAGATTGCAACACATTCTTTTCTAAAATATATACCTAAAAGAGGATAGATGCATTATGATTTAAAAGCATGAGTTTTCTCACCGTGGTTTTAATAAGAGGAGCGAGCCAACAAAGATGATTGACTGAATTTTCTGTATCCTTACTGCCTCTAGTTAAATGATGCACATATCCAGCATTGTGAGTTTCCCACCCTTTCATCCCTCTGGAGTAGTAGAAGTAATGGTGGTCCTGTCTTGCAAGGTTTTGTTATGAAATATCAAAGACATGCCATCTTTAACATTTTTGATATTTTGTATGTTCAAGTGAGAAGCTGCTGCATTTTTGAAGAGCTGTCTGTAGCTGCTTTACTACATCTCACTTTCCTCTTGCTCTGTTCAGGATGCAGGAAGACACAGCAGAATACATTGCATCTCTGAAAGCTTCCCACCAGAGGGAAGTTGAGAAGATTGTTTGCCAGCATGCAAAGGAGCATTCTACTTCTAAAGTAGCTGAACTAAAGAACAGAGTTTCAGCACAGGAGGCAAGATACAGTAGATGCATTAGTTACATATAGATATATCCTAAAGTTACTTCTTTCTGTATTACTATAAACTTCCTTTCTTTGAAGTAGGACCTATTGTTTTAAAAATCATCCTGTGCCACAGTATTCACAGAATCCCAGAATACCTGAGGTTGGAAGGGACCTCTGAAGGTCATCTTGTCCAACAACTCAGGGGGGTCATCCCAGAGCATGTCCAGGTGACTTTTGAGTATCTCTAAGGAGGGTGATTCCACCACTTCTCTGGACTGTTTTAGGGTATAAAGGGTAGAAACAGCTATTACATTCAGATAATTTAAGAACATTTTAAAATGAGGAAAGTAACTTGAAGATTGAGGCTTGTTTTCCTACACTGCATATGTACGGGTGTGCTATTGAACAGCCGATGCAGAGCACTGTCCACTAGCGCACACACACGTGTTGGAGGCAGTGTTGTTAATGCACACATTACTTACCCCTGCAGTACTACAATCACAGAGTCATAGAATGTTAAGGGGTTGGAATGGACTTCAAAGATCATCTAGTCCCAACCCCCCTTGCCATGTCCCCCCTTGTAGGACAGGGACACCTCCTACTAGACCAGGTTGCTTAAGGCCTTATCCAACCTGGCTTTGAACATTGCCAGAGTTGGGGCATCCACAGCCTCCCTGGTCAACCTGTTCCAGTGTCTCATCACCCTCACAGTAAAGAATTTCTTCCTAATATTTAACCTCAACTTCCCCTCTTTCAATTTGTACCCATTACTTCCTGTGCCATCACAACAGTTCCCGATGATGAGCCTCTGGCTTCCCTGTAGGCCTCCTTCAGATACTGGAGGTTTGCTATGAGGTCTCCACACAACCTTCTCTTCTCCAGGCTGAACAGCCCCAACTTTCTCAGTACTGCTTATATTTTTCTGTACTTCTCCTGCATAGGTTTTCACATATTGTCATGGGTGTGTATGCTAATGACAAAATATTTTTAAACTTTTTGTAGATATTAATAAAACATCTTCAAGAACAACTTGGTGAACAAGAGAGACATCAAGAAGCTCTTTTAGTTTCACAGATAAGAGAGCAACTCCTACAAAAAGAGGTAAATTTAAATTTCAGTAGGGGTACCTTAGTCTAATAAGAGTTTTCATCCTAATTCATGTCAAACGTCAAATAATATATAGTAAAATAAGTCTTAGAAATAAAATCTTTGTCAGTTGCTTCTACATCAATTATACCTGAGAATACAAGGTTTTTCTAGTGTGACCAACACAAGAGAGAACAACATGGAACAGAATACAGAACTTTGACCTTTTTTGATTTTAATATTTTTATTATTTTTTTATTTTGTTTGAAATGTCTGACATCTCTATGAAATTTGATCAGCAGGTTAATCCAGCCTTTCATATCCTCTGAGAGTTAGGGTGGGTAGTGGTAAATAGACCACAGGACTTTTTCTTTATTCCTCTTTATTAAGAGGATTTTTTATTATTGTTTTCAAAAGCTTTTCTTTTTTCATCCTCCATTGCCATAAAACTGACTTAGACAACTATATTCTTGGTTTTCTCCTCTGCTATCTCTGAAACTTAACGTGTCTTAAGAAGAGAGAGTTAGCTGTAAAAGTTCTGAAATTCAGTGGGTTTTGAGAGAAGTATATAGGTTTTTTCTAATCTTCTATTAATAGCATGTAATCTAAAAATTACACTTGTTCTTATCTTTGCTTTTGGGTTAATGTTGTGTCAAATTGCTGTCCATCACTTAGCCCAAGCTTTTAGAATCATTGGCTATGCTTTCGTTTTTCTTGAAGTAATGCCAGTCTTTTTGTTACCACCTCCTGTTCAGGAGGATGTAGCCTGTCTCAGCATTGTGCCTTATGCTTCATTCACCATCTCTTTGATGTATGAACATCACTAATTTTAACCTAATTTTGATACTCTAACTTGCAAGGGTTATCGAAAGCAATTAATCTCGCTGAACTCAGATTTATCTGGGTATTTATCTTACACATGCAAAATTCCACCTCTGCTGTGATGTATTTATATAAAAGTGTAGGTTTATAGGGGGAGAAAAAAGATGTCCTATTAAATAAGTTCGGTGTTTGCAGAGTAGAGGCTGAGATTTTGGGTTCATATTCTGAATCTAACAATAGATGTTGCCTTTCCTTACAGAGGTTGTTTCTTTCCAGTGGTGTCAGTATATGTAATACTTCTTCCTGGAAAAACAGGAGTACAATGAGACAAATGCTGTTAATTTGTTTCCTCTATGACAGCTTTACAGATTATTGACAGTGATGGTTCAAGAGAGCAATCATCCAATCTGACCCACATGTTAGAGGCCAACTTCAAGGTCCTGGCATTTAAGAAAATGTAAAGGAGTGTCTTTATTGAAATTGCAAGACTGTACAGAGAGAACTATCTATGTAAAGCCTTGCTTTTGCCCTCTAGCACAACTTCTGTGCTGCTTTTAAAATACATCTTAAGCATTAAATGGTTAAATAAGTTTTGCTGAGAAAAGAAGACAACCAAACCTGCAAATGGAATTAGTAACAATAGGGAGAAGCCCCTCACTAGAAATAGGATTGAGTCTTCTGTCTAAAATGGTGGTTCCTCAAAAAAGGCAAAGTTTTTCCTGAGGCTTCTTGGAAGATTGTTATTTGAATACTAATCTTAGAAGTGCTGTTCATGGATGTTTTCCATTAACTGGGTACTTCCTTTCCTTAACAGCTTGCATGTAGCACTGCATTGTATTTGACCTGGTTCAGTTGCTGGCAAAATACACAGAACCCATTTTCTCCTGGGCTTTTTTCCCTCATGACATCTTTCCACTATGTTTTTTTTAATTGTATTTAACTATATACTTGAGACCACACATCAGCCCTTCCCTTCAGTGGGGCAACTTAGCAGCCAAGCAGCAGACACTCAGTGGCACAGACCTTTTGAAACTAAGACTTCTGCTCCTCTGACCAACATGGCTGAACAAGTTCAAAGCTTCTGGAGTAATGGATGGGCAAAAATGTACTAGCATAGGCCTTGTTATTTTAGAAGCCACCTTAAAATATGGAAATAATAGTAAGCTGCCTGAGAGTCACTTCTCAGTAAGAGTGACAACATCTTATGAAGACGCAATGCTTCTGGCTACTTGAATTCTCAGCAGAGAGCCAAGGATGGCTGAGTGCTTCAAGAGGGTTAGCAGCTCTCAAATATTGGGTAAGGGGAGCTAAGGACTATCATAAAGGATAAAGACTTAAAGTTTTCACTTTAGTTTACTTACACACATTAAGAGTGACAAAAAAAATAATTAGGATGTTAAATTAAGGGATATCAAGTTATTTAAAACAGGGAAAGAATGAGAATAAACTAGAAGAGCTTTATAAGAAAACTTCCCAGAATTTCTGGAGGATTAGGAAATCAGTTTTAAGTCATTGTCAAGTTGATTTTACCTGATAATTATTAAACTTACATTGAGACTTGTAATCATCTCTGTTAGCAGCATGTCTTTAATTAATTTAGACCTTAGAAATACAATGGTATCTTTTATATTCGGTCTTCATCCAGGGTGTGAAAAAGGATTGTGTAAGAACATCTAATCATAACATTCTCTCTTTTGTTGTATGAAGTATAAAATTTGACAGAACACAACCACTTCATAACATTATTAGCAGTACTGGATTTATCAGAGAGGACTAGACTTTCATGTCCTCAGGCTACTTCTTAGAAATGAAAAATCCTAATATAAGTCCCTGAGACTCTGTTAAAGCTTTTGAACAATGGAGATTTCTCTTTTATGTCTTCCTTTCTACAGCTTTTGAGTGGAATGATTAAACAATGCAAATACATTTTTAAAGGAATCTGTTTTATATACTGCTTAGCACAATGATAACAATTTTCATCAATTCTCTTTGACTGTAGGTGACAAAATTGTTGGAAGAACTGAGAGAGGCTAGGGAGAGCCAGAGTCCTGAAATGAAACATTTCTTGTGCCTGGAAAAGAAAATCAAGGATATAGAGAGCAGACATGCAGAAAGAGAGCATGAAATTCAAAAGGTACACCAGTGCATAACTGCATTTACTTCTTAAGAGCAATTTATTGGTTTAACTGTAATTTTATGGTATTTATTCAGGCTTATTTAGCTCGTACTGCAGGAGGGATGTAGTTTTTATAGAGCCATGGTTTTGTTTTTGCCTGCTCAGGCAAGTGAATGTAGGTGCTGGCCTGGTCAGCTTGGCCTTGCTGTGGTAATTAAGGTTCCTTGTGTAATTTCCTTGCAGCCTGGTCTAAGAAGGCCTTGCTGTTGCAAGGGGTTGGGCTGTGTGACCTCTGGAGGTCCCTTGTTTCATTTGGATATTTCATATTTCAGTTACACAATGAAAGTGAGCTACTGAAAAATGATAAGAGTTTGGAATGTGGAGTCTAAGCTATGATATATTCTTCAATTGAACTGTAATTATCTAGTCCTAGCAGCCCTATTCAGAAAATCTGCATTAAAAGTATAGAAATATTTTATTTTAAATTTTAAAACCAGATCTCAAGGAACTTACTTTTAATGTACAGATTTTTTTGTTGTAGAAGGATTTCTTCATATACATTTCTGTATCAGATACTTATTTTCTTTCAGAAAAGACCTGTGCATAAAACAAGTCATTGGATTAAAAAAAAATCTTGTTGCCACCGATGTTTTCATTATTTTTGTTCACATTCTGTCCTGCTAAAGATGACTGTGATACAGTTCTTTTTTTGCTATTAATTTGCTTTTATATAATGTGAGGATGTCTTTACCATTTCTATGAAGTCTTTGATCTAGCTCCACTGAATACCAGTAGTATTTACTGAGATGTTTTGTAATGTTTTGGGGTTTTTTTTAAAGAAATAATAGTACAATTAGTACTAAATAACTTCATCTTTTCCTGGTGCTCCTGTCCTTGTTATGTATTAAGCTTCAGATTTTGTTTTATCCTAGTTTTGTTCCTTTAACCATCAGCACTGGAGCATTGAACAGTTGCCCAAATGAATTACATCAAAATGAATAGTGTAGAAAAGGTAGTCGGTGAGCAAGTAATTAACAGGTTATCCTTAGTATCAAACTGCAAATATAATAATTTGGCCTTTAAGTGATATTTCTTTAAAGAATCTACTACAATTAATTGTGGTGTGGAGATTTTGATGTCTTATGAAACTTCTTACATTGTGTGATTTAATAGGATTATGTCAGGGTTTCAAGTTAAAGTTTTTCAGACCTTTAGCTGCAGCAGCATCAGATCTTTGTGACTACAGCACATTTTCTGATAATTCATATAACTTGAGGTTTTTAAAAGTAGAGCAGTATGCTACAACATGTTGTTCAGATTTGGTTTGTTTTGCAGAGCATTATTTTAATTGCCACATTTAAGTGGCAGTTCAGGAAGTTTATTTTGATTTATAGAGGGTTTCATGTTATATGCTCAGCTTTAAATATTCAAATTTAATTGCCACTTTGGAGAGGATAAGTTAAATTCTCCTGGGGCTCATTAGTCAATAACCAATTCTACCCTTCTGTCATTAATGCAAATATTTAAAGGAATTCATTGCTATGAGAATGATTTTTGTAATATTTAGAACAAATTGTTTCCACTTAATGTGAACATTCAGCTTTGAGACTGAACAGCAGATAAAATGATGTGGCAGATTTTTGCTAAGGGGATAGCATCAGCTGAGTATTGGAGTAGGAAATCACAGCACTGACTTTCTTCTAATTTTCAGGCAACCCAACTAACACAGCACATTTCTGAAGCAAGGCAAGCCCAGGAGGTTGAGAAGTGGAGGAGGCTGGCACAGCAGAAGAATCAAGAGCTGGAGAAATTTCGAATGGAATTGGATTCAATATTAGATGTTTTACGTGAACTGCAGAAACAGGGGGTTGTTATTCCTGCACCTGATTCCAGTGGATTCAGAGTGACAGACAGCGGCTGGAAGACATGATTAGGTAGTAGTTAAGTAGAGAAGCAGAATTTCAATATTCAAGGTTATGTATAGAAAATGTTATTGAAAATCATTACTGTAACGCGCATAAATTGCATTGCATTCTGATCTTCTCTGGAATCTATCATGTCCAGAGGCAGATTTGCATTGAGCAATACTCTAGTCATACTGTATGTCTTCTATTTTATTAGTAATAAATTTACATATTTTTTAATAAGAAGAATATTGAGGTTATTCCATAAATTCAATTACCGTTGAAAAATTCCCATTTTCACATACTGTAGAACATGCCTGAATATTTTTAACTTGGATTTCTAACTTGTCTTATAGTGATTCCTTCGCAAAAAATTTGACTAATAAGCTGTTTGGTTTATATGTTTAGTGTATAGCATTAAAGTATTTCATTCCATGGGGCAGGAAAATCATCTTTTTCCAACATTTGCTTCTCTCTCTCCAATCCACAGAATATTCCTTCCCTTATCTTTAAGACCCCTTCCACCTTAGCAAATGATTGGAGGACTGGAGGAGAGCAGGGATTCCCTGGTGGCGCTCAAATTTAAGCTGTTCTTTGTTTGCTTTTTAGATAATTCCAGCTCTGCTTGGTAAGACTGATGGCAGAGTGGGTCTAGATGAATTCTTACTGTGTAGGTACAGAAAAAGCCTATAAAATACAGTGTGATAGTAGTTATTGGTGTCCCTTTTAAAAGGGAAGGCTGTAAAAACCTGATAAGGTTTTTTACAATGGGCTCTTCAGGACTGACATAGTAAGTACCTCTCTAGGTGATCTTGACAGACAAAGAGACCAGTCAAATGTGAAGACATTGTGCTAAAGCTCAGACTTCAGGGGTGTGTAGGTAGGGAAATTTAGAGTTAAACTACTGAGTTAAACTATTAAGTTAGGAAAGCAACCTGGGAAAAAAAAAACAACCAAAAAACAGTGTACTACTGTCCTCAGCAGTGACAAAGGAGATTATGAACCTCTGAAGCCATAGAAACTGCACTGCTCCAGAGGGGAAAATGAGGGGGATGATGAGCATGGCTATTACACTTAACATGTGTGAAAAACCTGCTGCTAAAAGCAAGAAGCAGCAATTAAAAGTAAAAAAAAAAATTAAAAATATGATAGCTATTTAGTGGTTGGAAGGAATGCTTTCCCAACAAATCAGTACATTACTAGTTTGAAGTTTCAGTGGCTGCAAGTCCTTAAGAATTCCGTAGCACATATACTGAAGTTGTATCTCAATCAACTATACTTTTTTAGGGCAAAGAGAAGATAAAAGCTAGGATGTACTCCTTAGGTCCCTGAGGACCTGTAGTATTGGTTGAACCTAGCACTTAAGTCAGATGTGAAATAGTTGAGGTCTGTGTGTTTATGTATTGTGTTCTTCAGGGACCAGCAGTAAACGTGAGTTTTCTCTCATACAAGCTTGTGGCTGAGCATGCATAAAAAACAAAAGAGTATAACAAACTATACCATATAGACATAGACAGTGTTTAAGTGCAAGGGTTTTTCTTTTTGGCATGTACACAAATATTAAATGAGCCTGTATACAGATATATATAGATATTAAAAAAGGATGGTCGGGTGCCAGTTAGTATGGTAATCTTGATTGTTTCATGTTCAGATATTTTCAGTATTTCTATTTTGTCCCCATCTAAGAAATTATTGGTCCATATTCATAAAATGTGTAAATATAAAACTGTTTTGTATATAAAATATCAGCTATGTGTAAATATGATGCTTTTTCTTTATTTGGGTCCGTTTTGCAAATGAAATGGATAAAAAATGAATCATTTCAACTTATTTATTTCCTGTAAAGTTTGCTATATATGTAACACTGTATTAAAGTGTGTGACTGAAGTGAGAGATTTTTTTCGACTACTGCAACCCTTGTGTTCCAGAGAGGCGAGGTCCTGGACAGAGGTTCCTAGGACAGGAATCCTAGAGGAAGCATTTCTGGTTACTGGAGACTCTCTCACATGTGTGTTTCTCAAGTCATCCAGAGGGGGTTGCCTGAATGTTCATGCAGTTCATTCAAACACTCTTTACAATTCTTACAGTCAGTTCTTAGCTAGTGCTGGTATCTTACATAGTTGGAGTTAAATTCTCTCTCTGAGTCTGTTTTACTGAGCAGGAACAGTATTATTTATCATCATTGAAAGCTATCATAAGGTTTATACCATGTTCTCACATGTATTTAAGCAGCTGTGCACTCACTGAAGCATGGTCTTCAGATTTTGGGCATTTACCATGAAGTGGACACTGTACACAGTGACAGACTGTCTCTGGGCTTGAATGTCTGCAGTTAGGGTGTTCCTTTTAGAGAACTCAGGTGCAAGTTTTAAGTTCTCTGCTGAAGTTGTTGCTGACCCTCTGAGGGTTTCAGTGTGATCTTTTAAGGAGTTATATAAATTATGTACTCCTCACCAATATTTTTCCTCTTCTTGTGCCATCCTGTTTCATCATGCATTTCCAGGAGGCATAATGGATAGATTAAAAGAATCAAACATAATGTCTTTAAATCATTGCCTAATGCTTAGCTGGACTTCATCTGTTTACAGCAAAGCAGCTGGAGTATAATAATTTGAATTGTTGTGTTTGAAGCTTTTAAGAAATCATGTGAACAGCTGGCTAGGTGACTTAGTGACCTAGATTGCTTCAAGAGAGGAAAACATGCAGAAAAGGATCAGATTTTATCACGGGACTTGGGGCAGAGACAGCAGCAGCGTGTTCCAAGTTCTCTGAAATACATGTCAGAATTGTTCATGTAACAAATTAAATAGGTTATCTTGAATGAAGACTTTATTTGATAGCATATAACACATTCTGAAGTCTGTCCCTCTATCCCATATTTAACCTGTTCTGGAAAATAGAAGGAAAAGGACAGGTATACCAGCAGTAGCTGTGCAAATCCACTTCTGCATGGAATGGCAGGGGGAGGTCATGCATCAAGTGCTGCCCGACTCTTGACCAGAAATCCGATGATACCTCTGAATTAAAACTAGCCTTTCAGACAGTTAACTACATACCTCTCCTCCAAAAATAAGAAAGCACTGGCCTCCAAATCTTGCTCTTGTTGGAGAACGTGTGATAGAAGGTTCTCTGTTGTCCTTGCTACCTGTCAATATCCAAGGCTAAAAAGTGGTGATAAATGGCAGTGTTAGAGTATTCAAGATCAAGGGCTAAAGTGCCTAAATAATTTCATGACAAATATACCTCATTTACTTCAGCTTGTAGTCTTAGAGTCTGTATAGCACTGGATTGCAGTAGAGACATTACAGTTTTACCATTCTCTTTCTTTTCTCTCTAAGCAGGTGTTTACTGATTATGCATTATAGGTTTTGGGGCTTTGCTTTTTTTTTGTTAAAGGTACACAACTAACACTTGTTTACACAGAAGAACATTTTGCAAGTATTTACACCTTTGAAAACTGGAATACGTAACTTGACCTAGTAAGTTCTTACAGAATACAAGACAAGTTTAGGCAAACAAACTTATGCAGCTGGTTTAGACAAGCTGTGTCTCTGCAGTTAAATCTGCTGCAGGTGATGCATATATAACAAGTTTTGAGAAGAGGCTTGAAACCAAGCAGTAAGAAAACTCAAAAAAATTTCATTTCCAAGCACCATTAAATTCCAAGTACTCCTTTTGAAGCATTACTCTGGTCAGAACACCTTCTGTTCTGTTTCTAGTGGACGGATGAGTTCATTTTCTGAGAAAAGATAAAATTTTTTTAAACAGATTATATATGGCCTTTTCCCCTGAGGCAAAATATAGCTATTATTCTTAAAAAGAAAAAAAAAAAAACAAAACAAAACAAAGGAAGGAAGGACAGCTCTAAAATAGCTGCTTTTGAAGACTGCAGAACATTTTTGCGTTTCCTTTTGCTCTACTTTAAGGCAGAGGCAGGGCAAAAATCTGAATCAGACTATTGCTGCCACAGTGTCTCTGAAGTGGTGTGGGAGCTCTACAGTGGGGACTGACAGGTTATTTTTCTGGGAAAAGCAGCATGAAGGACTTTAAATATAGAAGGGAGATAAGCTGAAAAACGTAGGACCATCATCAGGAAAGAACAGAAGCAGGAACCAAACACTTAAATAACCTTACATGATTAATACATGCTTCAGAGGGATATTAACAATGCAATTCAAATGTGTTGTAAGTTAAGTTGGCATTATCTCTTGGTCATTTTATTAAGTACCTTTCATCGAGGCATCATCACCAACATCCATACACAAAATGCTTCCTTTTTCTCCCCAAAGTAGCAGTTAGTACCCAAAGAAAAGCCACTAAGATTTAAGGTAGCAGAAGAAAAGCACAGGCTAGCCTACAGGGAATAGCACCATCTTCTTTATCTAAAACCACATCTGCATTGTTTTGAAACTTCTGAAACTTTTGAGATTTCTTTCCCCCAAAGGAGTTGTTGAGAACTGAAACAAACTGCCCAAGAAAGCAGTGGAGTCACCATCCCTAGGGATTTTAAAAAGCCATGTAGATGTGGCATGGGGAGAGATGATTTAGAGGGGGACTTGGCAGTGCTGAGTTAATGGTTGGACTTCGTGATCCTAAAGGTCTTTGTCCAACCTAAATGATCTATGAAACATCATTTTAAGTGCCCTAAAGGCATCCTTCATTTCTCAGTTGCAGAGATGGATTCCACATAGATTTTCCCTTCCTACAAGTAGCATTTCTCTTTTCAAGCTTGGCAAAGGAAAAAACAAAATAAAAATAATAGCTCAAATGTTACTGAAGGCAGCTCCAGAAATCCAGAGATCAGCTATAAAAGCCCCCTTTAGTACAAGTCCCACATGTTAGCAAGAACAATATTGAGCTTCGAAGTCTAACCATCAGATACCTTAACATCACTGAGGTGCCTCAGCAGGAAGTAGATGCCACACTCAGAGGCAGATTTCCCAAGTTTCGGAAAAGAAAACTCCACACCTACAGCCTTCATACTTGTAGTTATGTACTTCCTGTGAAAGAAGGCCTTTTCTGCACCTTTTCTGCACCTGAAACCTTTTACTGGGGATGTGCATTGCAACTCTTGGAGCTGTGCTCATTTAGAACAGGGTTCATTTCAGTCTTCTCTGGGAACTATATTCAGCAATAACCAGCTAGTTTTAAATAGTCTCTGCTTTAAGTTTAGTCCTGTTACTTTAAACAGTAGCAAGTCATGCAAGAGTTACATTTGAGAACAGGAAATTTAGCTATGAGTGGTGTGTAATAAGGGCACAGGAGATAAAGGATGTTTCCTGCACTCTCCCTACGTAATTTGCATTCTTTAGATGCTCAACCCATTCACTCTTTTTCCTGTTTGTAAGGTGAAGAAGGGATGAATTAATCAGCATTTAAGTGGCTGAAGGATGTATCAGCAGGTCTCTAAACTCTAACATATCTGTGTTGAATAAGAAGCACTTTAATTTTAAAAAAACCCAGTTAGGCACACTCTCTAGAATCCACTCTTTTCATTTCACTTAAGAACTTCCTGCAGAGCATACTCGAAATCCAGCAGAGGGTTTGAGCCTGCTACCTCTGCATCCTATATTCTTGGTCTAAAACCATTCAATCATTAGTTACCATCTTTTGAAGAAAGCTGAAATACAATTTCAAGTATTCTCAAAGGTTCAGAACTTTATTCCATCTCTGAAAAATAAAGGTTGAAACTACACCTATTCAAATCCTTACCAAATCTTTCACTGGGAGAACAGCTGGGGTTGCAACTATCCCAAATGAGTACAAAAAGAAGATGGAGCAAGCACAGCTTAGCTACACTTTTGGAGTTGGTCCTCCCAACAACTCAAAGCCTGCTAGCACTTCACTGTCCAATGAGTAAAGAAATGACCATTTATAAAGTCAAAAAGCATAGGAAGGTTCAGCTTATAGCACCAGCTTAACATACCACCACCATTTCCATGTAGTAACTTTATTGGTAAAAGAAAAATGGATTTTTTTTTCTTATTTCCTGTGATTTAGCTACTGAATCCTGTACTTAATGAACTAGAAGTTCACATCAGCAATTAACAGGGGGAAAAAAAAATAGAATCAAATCAAAGTTTGTGTTTGTGTGTAGAATACTAATTCCATGTCATCACAGGGCAGCTGCTGAGGTGTCACTCTGGAGTATAATTACAGGCACCAATTTGCTTTTACTCAGCAGCAGGTGGTGATAGCATTTTGTAAACACTGCAACCAAACAATTTAATTTGCAAGGTATTCCCTCTGGAAGCTTTGTAAATTGGGTTTAACCTGCACTGAAAAGCAGTTTGGAATCAGAAATTGAAGTTAATCCCAAGCAGATATTTATTGTGCTGCTCAGCTTCAGGCATCCTTATTGGGAGTAGCAGAAACTACAGAACCTCCCCAGGGGCTGTTTATTCCTTTCTTCAGTCTTCTTTGAGATTTACACTTTTCTTGGCCAAGGGATTTTCATACACCTCCCAGTGCCAGGCTCCAGCCTTTACAGTCCTTGTAAATTATTATCCTTCAGAAGCTGGTCATAAGTAGTCATTTAAAAATGAAGAACAAAACAAGAAACAAACAAAAAAATCAAATAATGCATGGCAAAAGTTTTAGACCACAGAAGGCATCAGAATAAAGCATTCAGTGTCTTACTTCTTGTCTAAACTGAGTTCTATCAGTTCAGCCTCTCTTACATCCAATAAAAAGCACAGGTCTGAAATACCTTCTGTCAAAGGAGCGGGAGGCCAAGAAAGGCTTCAAACCGGACAGCAGCAGAAATGTTTACTTTAAAGATATTTTCAATCAAGGATCCGATGGGAAGATTGCATAACCAATTTGCTTTCTAAAACGATTGGTGGCTCTGAGATGAGGAGATCCTCCTCACCTAATGAAGAGTTCTGCTCGGTGTTCACAAAGTTAGGAATGTTAAATTTTGTGAGACAATGTAGGTCTTCCTCAAACATTCCACAGCTTCTGGGAGCCTCCTGGAAGTGGGTACTACTCTCCAGACTTGGACCTTTCTGACTGTCTTTTGCTTTGTTCATATGGTCCACTTCATTAATACAGAAATGGAAAAGTGACTGGGATTCTTCAGCCATTTGATGAGAATAGTTCCTCTCAGACTCCAAAGGTCTTCCAAAATCTGCCACAAAGCTGTTCATGCGGAATCTTTTCTCAGAAGGTTCTGCATTGCTATGGAGGAAAAAGAAAAATACAGTAAACACAAAAGCAGAAATATTTGAGTTCTTATCAACAAGTTTGGTTTCAGCAACCATTATGATCGGGAGAAAAGGAAACCCTACAGTTTATCTACCACAGATTTGTAGATATTATTATGCGTTATTTATTATTTTCTGCTGTACAATTCTCAGTCTTCATTTGTCATGATAATTTTCAATGGAAATAAGTTAATGCCAGTACTCTTAAATGGCACTTCTAGTAATCAATATACTATAATAATCACCTCACTGAATGGGTTTAGAAATACTCCTGACTTCAAGTAGTATCAAGTAGTAACAATTTTTTAAAATTACTGAAAAGAACAGTTTGAAAAAAGTCCTCGATAGACGAAATGTTCCTGAGGCGCAGGCAGCTCTGCTCTCACTCAATGCTAAGGGCATTGAGTTGAGCATCATGTAGACATCAAACCATCTTTTCCACTGACTTCAATCAATGACATTCAGATTTCTTTCTCCAAATTAGGAGAGTTGGAACTAAAGACTGCTTTAAAGACTGGCAGTCTTAGCAATCCAGGCAGCTGAGGAAGGATAGTTTAACATCTTTTTTGGCAGTTTTCTTTATAAATCTTATCTCAAACCAGCACCAATCTGCATGGACTCGTGCAGGAGCCATTTGCAGCTGAGAAAAGCTCAAGCTAGATAGAAGTTTTACAGATTCATTCTTCGTCAGGCTGAATTTATATGCTGTAATCACAAAATGCATCTGTTGTTTGCATCTGAAAGGCAGTAGAGGTAATCAGAGAATGAGCAATGAAAATCTAAATGTGTTCTCAGAATATGAATTTTGTTAAGAATTAATAAATCATACTGTTTACATTTGAAGACGTAGCAAATGATGCTGGAGTCAGATAATTGGACACCTAAAGGTCCACCCAGTTTTTAAGAGTTTTTCAGTGTAATTGTATTTCCTCAAGCCTGCAGTAGGAGGTAAGTGCCCACAAGCTTTTCAAAGCCTCAGATGACACCTTCAGAAATATACCCACTAAAACTCTCAAGTTCACAGGATATCTACCATTAGTCTTTCAGGTGCAGTTAATCTTAAAGATCCCTGCTTCTCAAAAGCTAATTTACTTCCATTACACGATGGGAGCATTCTGTCCTAACAACATCACTTCCACTAGCCTAGAAATCAAAGCAGTCTCTAGTTTGTCTAGACTGTGTTGGCTCATTCTGCATTTCATAGTGAACCAGGTAAAAGGGTAACATTTAAATTGATTTAAGACTGACCAATAATTAAGTAATAATCTACTGTATACCCAGCAGGGAGAAAACAGCCTGGAATAATTCTGAACTGGCATTTATGTATTTATAATGCAGGATAAAGCACCACTTTTAAGTTTCATATATAGTTCGGCAAATCTGTCCCAAGAGTTTCTAGGTAGCATTATATCAATGGATATAATGGATCCACCACTGGATGTGGCAGATAAGCACAGAAAGGAGGACAAGGTCTGTAAACCCAGGAACAATTGACTGTGGAAGAAAGCTTAAAATGCATCCACAAGAGGAGTAAAATTCCTTCATAGGTGTGGCAAGTGCTTCATAATCGAATGAGCTATGAAGGAGCAAAGGCTGATCCTGCAGAAGGTCACACAAGATGGGCAATGGCAACCTAATCTTTATGGAAGAATAGAAGATGCAAATAAATTTTACAATGACCCGGAATGTTGAGGATATATGATGAAACATATAGTATACAGTGGTGGTTTTGGATTCTGGAATTCACAAACACCACCTTTGTATTTTGGAGAGGAATTTTATACATTTTTTTTAAAACTAGACTAGAAACTTGCATAATCTTGCTCATTACAATAGGCAAGTTTACCTCAGCAGATATCTTTTCAGAACACTCAAAAAAGTAGCCTAAAAAATCCCAGTTTTACTTAACCAAGATCAACTGATTTTTTTAAAAAAATCCAAAACAAAAAAAACCAGTTATTTAACCAGTTTACTGCTTTAAGATGACATCAGCCAATATTTTGTAGAGATAAGTTGCATGAACTCTTGCATTTGTTGCACAAATGTGCTCTTAAGGACATTTTCAAATGCAGAAACAAATATAGCTTGCTTTCCTCTCCTGAGTGATAAATGAGAACATTTTTCAGACAGAAATTCAGAGATTACCAACACATTTTTTTTCAGTTGCACAAGCTAATGTTCCACACATACTTATATATGCAAGCAAACAAAAGAGAAATCCAACAGATATAATTTTCATAACTGATTAAATTTCTGCCTCTGCCCATCCACATTCTGACCCTTCTGGTCTAAGAATGTACCTAATTCTGAACATCTTGTGTGATTTTGAAAAGTACATCCTATCATGCCCCTTTAAACTGAGCCAGGAAAAGCATACAAATAGAAAAAAACCCAGAGTGTTCTACTTTGGATCCATCCATCTGAGCCCAGTTACACTTAATCTCTCACATTAATGGTACTTTGAAGAACAGCCAAATAGCCTTACTGAAGTCAGAGACTTCAGAGACTTCATCCATCAATCAAGCTGGATTTCTCCCAAGACCTAGGAATCCCATTAACATCTATTTCTGAAGGAGGGCTCAAGGCAGCCCACTAATGAAACATTGAGTCATGAAGAGTCCAGTCAGATACAAAAATAGAAGATGCAGGCAAACTAAAACCAAAGCTGTTCTCCAGTTTTTATATATGTCTCAAAAAGAGGACACAACTGTATTCACTGCACTTAGTGTATTCCTGGAGGATCCACGTTCAGTACCATGCACATTTCATTACCAAATGTCAAAAAAACAGTGCTCAAATTTGTTAAAAGTACCAACTCAGCATACACAGCAAGTGGGCAAGCCCTTAGGCACACAGCTCCCAAAGCTGCAAAGAGGTTTATAACAAATACAGAAAAGAATAATTGGTCTCGCTCCAGCAACTAAAGAAAAATTATATTAAGGTTTAGAACAGAAGGGACCTCTGGAGGTCTCAAGCCTAATGACGAAGGCAAGGGCAACTCTGAATTCTGATGTGGATGTAGAAGTTGACCAAAGGTGGACATTTCACAAAGTCGCTAGGACACTGTTCTGAGAAAACTGATGAAAATGGCAGAAAATAGTGGGAGATATCTAGCAGGCCTCTGTTACCTGAAAGTAAATTTTTACAAGTGTAAAATTTTTGACAAATATCCATATTAAATTCTCTCTACATATGCATTTTTTACTTCATCGCTTTTTCCCCTTTCAAATTATCCACATGGGATCCAGCCTCATGCTCAGCTAATATATAAGATCTTTGTGGAAAAGAAGAGGCAGCACAGCAACAATTACAGGGATATTATATCTGTTTGGGGGAAATGTCTGGCTACTTCATAACAGTCTGTAGGGGAACAAAAAATACCCCCAAGTCAGTTCTGGTAAACTGGATTCTTTTGCCACTATTTTCTTCTCACAGAAGCTTAAGTTTAGGAGCAAGAAGAGGCTCATGACATACATCTGGCCGTGTATAGAGATGTGCTATTACAAGGAGTTTCAGAGCCACTTCACATGTGATTAAATAGCAAAGGAGTTCCAGGCTGCTTTAGGAAGCGATAAGCACCAGCAATTGCCTTTTACAATCAGCTTCTCATCATTGCTACCTGCATGCAAGAAAATCTCACGCTCCAGAGAGGCTTTTTACTTCCACTTTATGGCACACAAGCCTGAGAGGAGATGTGGGTTCAAACTTTCTCAGAGGAAGGGACGCTGACAGCCTGTGTCCTGTGCAAATGCAGATAAACCATTGAGGCAAGGCATGGTTTGCATATACTTATCAGCCAGAAAGAATAAAAAATAGAGGACTTTCAAGGCACCCTGGCTTTAAAGAAATGTCGAGCTGATCTGTACTTCAGCATCTGTTGTTATTTCTCAGCAGAAACTAAGACACCCTGAGACCTCAGGGGTTGGGGGAAGATTTTGCAAATATTGCCCGTATCTGTCTTTTGGAGTTGAACACACAAACATTTGGAAACCAGCCAGGCTTCAGCTTCCTTAATTCAACATCTGCACTGCATTTTATTTGTATATACTCTGTTGGTATTCACACTTTCACTCCATGAAAACTGGAGCCTGCTTAGAACCACCCCACCTGTTGCCAAAACAGTAATCTAAAGGCACCTGTTTGGCAGCCTACCCAAAACATCCTTTTGGAATGAAAATGCTAAAATTACTTGAAATGAAGACAGACCTCAATGTTTCAAAAAAACAGACTAGAACAAGTTGGTGCTGAGCCATGAGCACTGTCACTGCTGGTTTGGGGGCACATAAGAGCCCAGGTGCACCATGTGGCAGGATGGATTTGTAATTCCCATTTTCAGACTCACTCTTGATGTGGTGCTCCTGTCTTCGTCAGCAGGGTCAGGACAAAAAACATGAAGATGACAAAAACCGCAAGACCAACCCAAAATCCAATCACAATGGAATCTGGTGAAAAAAAAAAGAGGAAACAAGATGATCAATATTTTACTTTCACTTGCATAAAGTTGCCTTCCATATGCAGCATGAGTGCAAACCCAAAACAATTTGCAGCCTGTTTCTGGGTGAAAAAGAGAAAGGATAATTGAATTTATTTTTATCTTTTTTTAAAAAGAAAGCTGCCATTGAAAATCTCATTTTGAGACTGAATTTTACTGATATCTAGACAAATCAGACAGCAGATAAAAGAGGGAAGGCAATTCTCTTGACTAGTAAAATAAGAGGAGCTCCCTACATGATGCCAAGCTCATTTCCAAGCATTGCTGTGGAAACAACATCAGTGCTAAGAAGAAAGGATTATTTGATTTTCCACAAAATCCTCTGTCTCTGTAGAACTGGTATTTGAAGTTATTTCTGCCCCAGACCTTTAAGTTTCTGGATTTAAATGGATTTCTTTGACACAATATGTTTAGGAAGACCTTTTAGTGGCAAGACAGAGGGTTCTGCAAGAAACAGGACCACAGATAAAACTAATTTCTACTTCAATGAATATCAATAACCAACAGATACAAGGTGTTTTTGAATAATTTTCAATTTGGGTTTTCAACTTAAGTACAGAAAGACACAATACAATGTCAGAGGAGCACAACAAATTTGGGCAAAAAAGTCAAACAACCAGTTAATCAATAGAAAAACACCAGTGCAACAACCAAACAGCAGTCATTGGGAAGAGCATGGTTTTTTACCTGTGTGCATAAGCTGTACCTACTGTTTCCAGGAACTTGATTTAGAGGGGTTCAAGTGGGACAAACCTATTTCCAGACAACAATCAATTGATTAGCATGGACCAAAGGTACAGAGCACCAACACACGACATGACCTGGTCCAGGACCCATCAGCACACAGGTATTTTTTCACCTGTCATTTCAGTTAGTTATTCTTTGGCCATGCAAGTATTCAAAACTTCCACCATAGAAGTTCAAAAACATTACATACAAACATCCAAGAGGGAAGGCTTGGTCAGGACAGGAATCCTTTCTGCCCTTAACCTCTTACGCAGCCACTCCCAAACCTCAGGGATCCTCACTGGCTGTAATGTGGCAGGCACAGCACAGAACTGCTGAATTTACTCCAGGACTAACTACAAACACTGAAAAAACAAGGAATCAGCTATCCTGCCTGGTGCTTGACCCCAGCTGTTAATCATGCTCCCACTGTGGAATATCTTCCACACTAAAAGGCAGATGTGGAAACTGGAAATCAACTCAATTTCTCTCCCTGCAAAGTCAAAATGCCTGCTGCAACTTGAGATTTTCTCCCTGTGAAAATACTTTATCACAATGAAGTCTCTCCCTACTCCCTTTCTCAGGTAAGCTAAGGAGGTTAAGTTTCAAGTCTCCCACTGCAATATTTATTCCATCTCTCCTATGCCATATCCTCCCCTCTCAACACCCCGTGTAAAATAACTGGAATGTGGTCTGAGTATAGGTCTCTCTGATGGAGGAGGAGAAGTTTTTAATATTCCTTTCTGCTTAAAGCATTCTGCCATGAGTTTATTTCTGTAATTCCATATATTATATGCCCTAAATTACTTTCAGAATGATGTATTCAGTGGTTCAAGATACACCTTATGGCTGATCTTCCTAATACACAATAGCTCACCCTGCTGAACTTTGTAGTACCTGAAGATTTAATCTAAAAAGAAATACTCCCTTTAAAAAATTTGCCACTTACCCACTTATAGATACTTGTACCTTCCAATTAGTCATGCATGCTTGGATGATATACAACTGCATTAATAACCAGAATGTAAAATGCAATCAATATGACTAAAAAATATGCACATGGATTATTTCAATCAAGCTGAAAAACTTAACTAAAAGGAATAAAAAAAAAAGAAAAAAAAGGAAATTGAAGCTCTGATAAACTACTACTCCTCACAAAAATCACACCTAGCATTGTGTGCTGAATAACAAGCCTGTTTTGTGGTTGGTTTGGTGTTCCTGCTCCTAACAGAATTCTTACGTTTACTGAGCCTGATGCTGCATCTTCCTTGTTTTACAGTGCCTCCTGACACACTTCCAACCCTCTGCTGTATAAATTCCAATCCTCTGCGGTATAAATTACGTTACTTGAATTTGTTTAAAATTCAAGCAGGTAACCTGAGTTCTTGTCAATATTTCATTTAAATTGCACTCACTTAAGTGAAAATTATTCAAACCTACTAAATTCTAAACATTTATTTAAAATTAACAGTACATAACCCAACTTTTATTCAAAAAAAAACCAGTATGAGGGACACTTTTAATACTGCCCAAAGTTACAAATAGGTAGCCATGGGATACTTTTATATTTTCAAGTTGCAGATTCAGCCTTCCTTTTCTTCATAATACAGACTCATAACATCCTGGCAGCAATTCCAACTCCTCTGATCATTCCTACCTATTTTGCCTCTCACGAACATTACTGAGGCTTCCTCATTTTCAGAGGCACAAAAAGTGATTTTGTTCTTATCTCTGCCACAGGTATATCCTGGCTGTCTTTATCTATGTACTTTCTAAAGCTTTATTGTACAAAATAGCTGGTCCTGACTTTTCCAGATTTTCTGATTTCTGGTTCCTGCTTTCACTTCTCCTCCAGCAGAACATACATTTCGCTTCTTATGTTTTTCAGTCATATATTAGAAACATCACTGTGGAATCTTTTTTTTTTTTTTTAAGAGAAGTATTTTCGTGTAGTAGATTATTTTTTCAGTCCTTTTTCTCACAGGTCACTTTGAATAAATTTTTCTCTACTTTCAGAAAAGAGGTTTCTTAATTCCTTTATAATTAAATCAAATCACCTAAACTGGAATCTATTCCCTGTTGAGCTCTCCAACATATGTTACTGGCATTCATTGACATCTCTTCTTTTCAAGTATTCACGGTCTCCCTTCTCATTCAACCTTGTTTAATCTCCTTTCCTTCTCCCCATTTTAGGATTTCAGAGAAGTTCATGTCTGCTCACATTGCCTCCACATTTCACAACAATCTCAGCTCAGCTGGCAATAGCTGGAACAAGAACACACCATGTCAAGAAATGTCAATGCCATACA
The DNA here is from genome assembly GCA_013396875.1 of Vireo altiloquus. Classification (NCBI taxonomy): domain Eukaryota; kingdom Metazoa; phylum Chordata; class Aves; order Passeriformes; family Vireonidae; genus Vireo; species Vireo altiloquus. Next base: position 1,086,825 of record VZRF01015809.1, read on the forward strand.
GAACACTTCCATACAGGCTCTTCCTTTAGTAGGTTAAACTCTGCCCTCTGGAAAATGCATGCAATAACGCTGAAGTAAACAGAGCCAACGCTGTCCTGTCAGTTAAAACAAACATAGAAACAAACAAAAACCAAAGAAAATCTGCCACAACCAGAAGGGACTTCCTAGATCACTGATTCAAGTACCACTAATGACATCTTTCATCAAGCTCAGCCTGAAGAGCAGCTGTCACTTCAGTCCCGCTCTCCAAGAGGTGTCCAGGACCTTCTGCTCTGTCAACAGCACAGCAAGACCAGGGAAGTTCAGCTGCCATGCTCAGCATCGCAATCACTTCAATGGCAATCCAAGATCTGATTTGCAGCTGTGCCTTCTGCAATCCAGAGGCAACCATCATTGATACCTTTTTGCCCCATCATGGTGTTTGAGATACCGAGCTGAAAAGAAGGTGTGTGTGTAACACTTCAGCTGATCTTTGCAGCCAGTAGTCTTTGCAATCAGGTTTAACCTCTGATTATGTGGAAGAATGGAAGATAAATCAAAAACACTATAAAAGCTAACCCACATTTTTCAAGTACCTGTCATTTGTGAAAATACAGACAGTAACCAGCAGACTTTTTTGGGGGAAAAAAATAAAAAGCAAATTCTGCTCTATTTTTTTTCAGAAGAATTAATAACTTCAGCAAGTTTTTTCTGTCCCTTGCAGAGCCTTCCCAAGACCTGCTGACTGTGTAGAGGCAAGGGAGATCAGCCTTTCTGGGCTGCTGTTTGCCAGTGCAGGCACTACTCTTCCTAATCTGAATGCTCATCAGGACAAATGAGACAGAAAGTATGTAATCCAACCCAGACCAGTGCTTCAGCACTGGATGAAGACCCTTCCCAAAGTTTTGAAGACTGGGGATCAAATCCTCTCACCATGTATCTAGCTCAGAAACAAACAGGATGGTTTTTTTATCTTTGGCAAAGCACTTGCAAGACCCATCAGGTAATTGAGTTGGTTTCTGTTACTTTTTTCCTCCCTCTTTAATTGTTTTCCCTCATAATCATCTCCTCTAAAAGGAAAGGTCATTAAACCCATTGTCTAATTTTTGGAAAAATGTTGTTCCAGTTATACTATCTCGTCTTAAATTTTCTCCCAATTTCAATCCTCATTTTTCATCTTTCTGGTCCTTATCCTCCATTTTTTGCTTCTACTGTAAAACAGCTGTGGTATTAACAGAACACTGAATTTAGTACACTCCTCCTGTGAAGAAAGTACCAATGGTAAGTTTGTTCAGAAGGAGGAAATTCTTCTCTTATTTTCAACCTTTTAAAAACCTAAAATTAATTTTCTATCAGGAAAACCAAACACAGGTAATGCACGTATGGCTCACCACCACTGCCTTTTACCATTACTAGAAACAAATACAAACAAATAGAAACAAAAACAAAGCAACACTGATCCTACCAACTAGTCACGAGGAGCAGCAGTGTATCTGAATTTGTTCTTGTTAACATTTCCTGACAGTCAGATATTCCTCAGTATTGACAAATTTCTACCACATCCAATAAATCCAATCTCTCATGCACAAGAAGAACAGTCAACAAAAGGATACAGAATAATAAACAATAATGATGATCTAATAAAGAGAGATCTAATAAAGATTCTCTGCTAATTGCAGAGAATCCTAGGAATTAGGAGAGGGATGTTTTTGTGCAACATTCAGTCACAAGTGAAGAACAGGCACATGCAGACAGGAAGCTCAGCTGCAAGGAAGCATGTCTCTACTGAACTTACACTTATGAGCCTTCAGTCCCTCAAAGGACACTGGTCCATACTCATAGTACTCGTAGTCCCAGGTGTAATCAGAGTTAGACGAGGCCTGCTGGGAGGTTCTGTTGGAGATCAGCCTCAGGGCAGACATCTTACACCTCAGCCAATACAGACCTGTGGACATGAAATGTGTTAATGGAGACTACACCTAGCATGGCTTTTGGGTTTTTATTCTTTCTCATCTATTGGATCACTTCCTCATCACTGTTCCCAAGAGCAGCCTCTGCCTCACCACACAAGGCTATCACACCCCCTCCCATTCCTTCCCCTAACTAGACACAGGCACTGGGGCCCAGTGAAAGGCAACCCAGATGTTTGGGGGCTGAAGCACAGGAGGCACAAGAGCCTAAGGGTTTGTTCTGCCTGGAGAAGAGACAGCTCCAGGGAGACCTTAGTGCTGTCTACACTTAGAGGGTACAGAGATGATGCTGCCAGGCTCTTTCAGAGGTGCACAGTAAGGGGACAAGAAGCAATGGACAAGAATTGGGAAACAGGAAATTCAAATTAGATACAAGGAAAAATTTACCTGATCTAGTCGAACATGCTTTGAGTAGGAAGTTGGACCAGATGACCACCAGGGGTCCCTTCCAACCTAAATTTCTCTCTGCTGATAAACCAGCTCAATATCCCACTAGAGAATGAAAATAAAAGAGGAGTGATTTCCCTCACAGATTAACAAAAACTGCAAAGCAACACTGAGCATCATGAAATTACCTTGATAGATATCTCTGTCATTACCACCATTCTGCACCGGAGCCTTTCATTTTGCAGAGTAATTTTTTCAGAATTTAAGACTGTTTTATGCACACCAAAAGAAAGCACATCTCTGCGTAAAGCATCTGCTGCTGTAGCTGGAGTCAGGAAATCCAAATTGAAACATATTACAAAATAGTTTTTGTGAAAGCAAGCTGAGCTTTGGGTAATTTTGCATTCAATTCAATTGCAGGATTGGCTAAGGTTTCAAGCGCTGAGAGGGACAAACTTAAAGAACAAAAATCAGGCACAAAATAAGAAACACTTTCACTCAGGGAATATGAACAGCACTTCAAATTTGTAAAATAGTTCTTTCTGCAACTATTTTACCACTACTAAATGCTGGCAGTAATGCCTCAAAGCAATTTTAAATAAATAGCGTGCCTGAAAAAGTAAATTTCATACTTAGTTACAATGTTCAGAACTTCAAACGTAAACCAAAAAAGTTAACTGGCAAGTTATAAATCTTTCAAAATAATAAATGGATCTATTTTTCAATTCAAACCCATTTAGCTTTCACAATGAGCAACCTGGCAGAAGGAAAGGTGAGGGGGTGGGCTGGTGAGAGAACTGACCAACCCCATTCTTGGGTCAGGATAAGAAGCTTCCCCACATTACCCTCACCCTCCCCTTAGACATTCAGAAAGCCTCCAGCATGAATCAATACCCTGAAGCACAGAGGAGATGGAAAATAACATTACTGTAATGGACAACCCAGTTCATGGCTGGGGATGTTTCCCATCTTGTACTTCCAGCCCTTTAAGAAGGACAGAGAGAAAGAGGTAAGTCTAACTAAAAGTGCCTGTGTTGGCAGTAAAGCTCCTCCTTGGCTTTTCCATTTTCTCAAATTAAAGACAGACTGTCTGATTAAGCTTTAGATGGAAGTTTTCTTGTTTTTAATCAACTAAAGCAACTGCTGTCTCTGGGAGAAGGAAGTGGTACAAAGAAAACCCTAGGATCCCTGTACTAGTTTTCTCCTATCTCAGCTCTGTCAGCTGTTTATTACAAGACTTTGTTTCATTTTGTGACTGTGCTCCAAGAGATTACACGGTGCTACACAGGGTTCCAGCCACCTTTTTTCCCCCTTCTCCTCAATGTTTTGTTGATAATGTGTCTCTTGACAACACTGATTAGTCCTGTTTAAAGGCTGTTTTTCTCTTTTATAGCTTTCCAGAGAAGCCTTTTATTTAAATATTCCTCATATGGCATCACTAATGGCCATTGTCATTACCCTCCATTTAGTATGGCAAAAAGAGCTGAAATCCACTGCATAAAAATTCAGAATAGGGTATGGGAACACTCTGAAAAATGTTGTTTCTTCCACCTCAAGTGTTTCTTCCCACCTCAAAGCAGAGGGGATTCATTGGGCTGCATGCAGAGCTCTCTCCCAATCCAGTGTCCATTTATGATTTATGGGAAGGATAGCCTCTTCCAGGACACAAAGGAATTGTTCCAGTCCAGTATTAGGTTAGGATTAGAAGCTCCAGCCTTTCACCACTGACTGCATGCATGTGGAGACTTGCTTTCACCGCAGACAAACCACTATCAGAGGCAGAGGTGCTAATGAAAAGCTGAGTCACCAGCTCTCAGGCTAATCTGTGCTTTGAGGGACATATAAAATATGCCTCTAAATCAACCAGTAGTGTTAAGCATAAGCACTGTTCAAAATCAACTTCAAGTTCACTTGAAAGCTTTGTCTGTCCAAAAACCTCCAAAAACTCAAGCCTCAAACACGCAAAAACCTTTTATTTTACTTAAAAAGCCACTACAGCATGGTGTACAAGGACCAGCATATGTACAAGGACCAGTGAAAGTAGTGACTATTTAGACCTTGCCTCTCCTAAGGAAGAGCAAAGCAGGCTGAGCTGGCATGGTAGCAGCCTGTCAGGTGCTGTCAGGTAAGAGGTAAGAGGTTCTAAGAAGGAATTCCTCCAGGAGATGCTCTCAAACACTCTTTCTCTCAGAGATGGAGACCTGTGATTCATCCCACAGCTCTGAAGTTTCACAGGGAGCTCCTCTAACTGACTTAGCTGAGGGTTTTCTGGAAGGTACAGGAGCCTTTCGAGGCAAATATGAAAGCCTCTCTATTGATTTTGATGTGTATGGATGCAGACAGGCTTTCCTCAATCCAGCTCTCTTCTTCCAGGAACAAGTAAGTCAGGAACAAAAAACTTCACTTTTATTATTCAAGAAACGCCAAAGCAGGACTGTGTTCAGTGCTGGCAACCAGAAATTTAGGCAGGTCAGTATCCTGAAAACTAAAAAGGGCAAGTGCTCAGGGGCTTCTTCTGAAGCATTAGGTCGCTCTCTGCAGATAAATGTAATGAGATGTTCCCCATGGAGACCCAGCTGCAAGTCCTGGAGTTGAGTTATAGCTTCATGAGAACTTGTTTATAACCTATGTGAAAGTCTGTAAGGTCTCAGCTGGCCTGACAGCTGCCAGTGGCACCTGAGCAAGCTAGTTTGGCTGCTGGGCTACGTTTGCAGAAAATCTGTGCCCTTAAGCAGCAGCAGCAGGACATCAAATGCTGTGCAGCTGGACTCTTTTCTCCAATCTGGATATCGCTGATACATTGTACAAGGCTCTCAGCCACTTACCTTTCAAAATTAGTCACTGTAAAAGCAAAACTGAACACACACCACATCTGCAACACAACTTCATGGCTGACACCGCCACTGCAGTCACAAAGGCATATCTGGTTTTGTGTTCGTCTGAAACTGTCCTTGTAACCAGCAACAGCTGCCTCCAAAGCTGACCTGCATGCACAGAAAGAAAACCATGTGTATTTTTTGTGTACTGTTTGTTTCTGGAGCAAGAGAAACTACCAGTATGGTAGACACAAGGAGCTTGGTAAATTTTCAACCAAAAAAACTACATCTGTTTTCCACATACTTCTATTCTGCTTAGTGCCACAGAATCTAAGCACTCAACGGTCTTCAAAAGAATAAATGAATAAACATTTTCCCCCTGCAAACTCTGAAGATCCCTCGAAACAGGCGAAAAAAGAGGAACATTTCAAACTGTGAGATGTCCCGGCCTGAGAAAGCTTAGCACTACACCCTGGTGAATCAGCTCCATCAGCTGGGCAGCACAATCAAGCCAGAAGTTGTTGGCTACGAGTGGTTAACAGCTCAGGCTGTTCCCATGTCTTCTAAGTCCCCATACCAGCACCAATATTTTGCATGAGGGAAGAGGGAGCCAGCCACCCCCACACTCCATTTCACTCCATCCCAAAGACTAGGAGGTGAATCCAGAGAAAAAAAAACGAATTAAAAAATCAAGAACAAACTTAATTACTCTGCTGCACTGCATCAGCTGAAAAGCAATACAGACCCCATCTTTCTGCAACCCTACCACACGGCTTTGAACAAGCTGTGCCACTCCCCAAGCACAGACAGGAAAGAAGTCTGCAGGAAATACTTGACCTAATGGTCCTTGCTTCTTCCTAATTCTCAGTATCCTAGGAGGGCAGGGTTTGAGTTCAAATTCGTGGTCTTTCCAGGAGAATACTCAATCCCACCTGCAATAAAAGAGAGGAAAGCAGGCTATAAAAATTAGTTAAATTTAGGGGGAAAAAAAAAAAAAGAACGAAAGACATCCGAAAACTGTCTTTACAATTAAAATCAATCATAAATGCCAACTCTGATACCTAGGTCTTTTCTTGGAGAGAAAAGGAAGTCCAGTGTTAATCATGGTTATGTTTGTTACTGATGTTCACAAACAGCACTGTCTGAGCTGTTGCACTAAAGTAACAAGAATAATGTTGGATTCATCACAAAAGGAATTTATAATTGAAAGGATGAAAGCTGGTTTAGTCACTGCTTAACCTGTGAACTAAAGATGAGAGGTTAGAGTTACAGACATCTTTGCCTCATGCCACCACATAACACATCATATAACATACATTTTACTATCCTTATAACTGCAATGTAGACTCCAACAACAAACTACTTATGCACCCCACACAAACTCCACATCATTATATACAATTTGCATACTAATTGCACAGCTACTGTCTGTACCTACTTAAAAAGCAATGACATTATGGCTTGAAAGTAAAATTTAACAAAGGCCAAAAAGATTTGCCAACTATTCTCCTACAGACAGTAACAATATAAGCAAACAATAATGCCCACTTAGCAGTCCAACTCAGCAGGTGCCACCTGGAAGTTAAGGCAGAAACTAATGTGAAATCACACCATACACTGACATCTGTATGGTTCTAAAAATAAATAAAGCAAATCCTTCATGATCCCACTCATTAGCCTTGTCTGAGAAGATAGATGAATTATACCTAACATGGTATCACAGAAGGCCTACATTCTCCTTTCTCTTAAAAAGTTTCAGGCCTGCACTGACAGTAAAGGGACATGGAACAGTTAGTAGGGAGCTACTAGGACTTGCTCCCAGAACACACTGAAGCTTATCTTAACTCCAGTACTAAAAGCTTTAGATATTACAGCCAGAACATAAGGTCTTAAGAGACAGCATTATCTAAATTAATAAAGATTAGCTATAATTCCATTTATTTCCTGCATCTAGGGCAGGATTACCCAAGCCCATTTTCCTCTCCCCACTAAAAGCCAACCTCCTCTTAGATATGCAGGTATAGCAGCTGCAAACCCAAGCTGCCTCAAGACCAACCAGACTAGAAGAAGCCTTATCAGTAAGCATTAAAGTACTGAGACTTTTTCAGTCCTATAATGTTATAAACGCTGACATCAATTGTGTATATATGTACATTCAACACTTCCCAAAAGAAATGCTGTGTTTCCCTCAGCTATTTATAGTATTGGCTATTTTAACCTTTCTCACTACAAATTTTTAACCTCTCAGGCTGATATGTCGTATAAAACCCTTAAATGAGCCCTGAAAGAACCCTGGCATATCTGCTAATGAGGTAAGATTAAACTGCAAAGCAAGTTTTATTAAGTATTTCTTTTTATTAGCTTTATTCTCACAGAAAGCTCAGTGTTGAGATGAGAATGTTCTGAATTCCTTTCTGGCCCTGAAGTCTGTCAATCCGATGCTTTATTCCAAGGAGAGAGAAAGGAAAGCTTCCTCCCTCCACTCTTACTGATCAGCACACTGCAGGTCAACTGGAATGGCTCCATCAGAATATGACCTACCTTTAAGACTTGCTTTTAAAATACCTTCTATTTGTGCTAGGATGTAAGAACATGTTAAAAAAAAAAAAAAAGCAGCTTCAACAGAAGGGACAGCACAAACATTGCCCTTTTTTTTACAACTAAAAGATGGCATTCAATTTGAAAGCAAAAAAACCTCACTGAGAAATTATGTGAATGCATGGGGTTACCAGACTAGATTGGCTCGAAGTGGCTGGTCTGCAAGTTCTGAAGAAACATTGAAAGCACAGTGCTCAGTGTAGCCAGAAAACCCAACCAAATCCAAGAGCAGAGGAACCCAGGAGTGTTTCAAATAACCACACCTAAACCAAGCATTTGTAACAGGGGCAAGGCTGAAAGAGAGAACTACTCGTGTGATTGTTCCTGGGAAACTCAGCACTGATTTACAGCTAAAATTACCTGGGCTCCCTTCATGTCAGTGACCTGGGCCTGGAGATGCCCCGTGCCCCACAGGGGTGCTGCTGCTGCAGCACAGGCAACCTTACCAACCTGCAGAGTGCCAGCCTCCAGCTTTAAATGCAGCTGTGCCTAGGCTCACAAAGCCCAGAAAATGGATGAGTGTGCTCAGCCCGCATTTCGTAGCTCTGTTTTAGCCCTGCATCAGTGAAAAAGTCACCACAGACCTGAGGCTGACAAGCAGAGTGGAAGCCAAGGAGAATATCCTCTCTCCCATTATAAAATACTTCTCTAATCGTCACACAGTGTTCACCTGGTCTAAGTACAGGCCACAGCAAGCTTCCCATAGCACCTCCTCACTTCTCAATGGTTCTCCCTGCAGAAATAATTCTGTTCCTGGCCTCTGCTGAAGCCAGAGCAAGATAAACCAGCTGGCAGAGATGAAAAAACCCAAACAAAACAGATATGATGGGCCATTTATCAGAGCTACTCCCACACTTGGGTATCTCACAGCTGGGGTTTGACAGTGCTATGGTGGAAAAATCTTCACCTTGTGCTCTCACCCACACAGGGTCTGTAAACCATAATCTCTCAGATGCAAAATAACACGTGAGCTTTTCAATTTGAATCACACATTACATTTCCTCGGGAACTAATAAAATAAAATTACAGAGATTTTCTTTAAAATTTCCTCAACTATATGACAAATATTTTCTCAACTTTTGTAGTTATCCTACAACACAGAGCAGAAATATTGCCTTAATCAGTTCAGTGACAATTTTAAGCACTCACTGAAATGGAGATGTTCATTCAAAGTCAAACTTGTCTGGGATTATTTCAGACAAGAACTGAGAGATTTTTTTTCCCTGTCTTCAAACCTAAGCCTTCCCTCCAGCACTGCTGAAGAAGCAAACAGTTTATTGTAGTGCCTCAAATACAAATTTTTCCTCAGGTAAATCAGACAGCAGTACACAACTCACAGGCACAGGTCTGAATTTTCCCGTTCTTATCCCTGCTATGTCTCTGTGTAACACCAGGCTATAAATAAGTAACTAGATGCCAAGAAAACATCACTAAGCCAGTGAAACCACAGCCCATTGCAGTGAGTACATAGAATAAAGCCTTCGTTTATTTGTAATAAGACTTGCAGTATAATTTTGCCAGTAATAGCTGCTATTATAAGTTCAAAGACTTTAAATTTTATTTAAATTGTTGAACAAGCTGCGAGAGTATAATCTGTGCTTCACTCAAAACCTTTTCCATCACAAAGTGTATATGGATGACCAGGGAAAGAGTGGGCAGTAAATTACTTTGTCTAGCTCTTAATATTCTAGGGGTTTTTTTCCTTAAAAAAAAAAAAAAATCTTGCAATAGCTTGATTTATTTTATACCTATTTGGTTGTGATGGATACACCCAGAAGGTCTCATTATTTTGACAGGAATGTATGTCCTCAGTCAATGGAAACCTGCCATTCCCCTGTCACCTTTCCAGGCATTTACTCCTGTGGTCAAAATTGTCTTGGCTCTCTGATTAAGAACCTGAATAGAAAGCCACAAACAGACAATAAAAACAACCAGAGTTTGAGACTATTACCTGATTATCTTCAAGTAGAAACCAAAACATCTGTTTGTTTCCACAGCGATTACGTAAATCTGCCTCCCTGTGTACACAGCCTCTGGGAAGCTCAAATGAGAGGAACAGACCAAAACAGGGAGACACTCCGAGACAAAGCACTGGACTGGGAAACACACCTGGAAACAGAAGCACCTCAGTGGTCTCTCCAAAAAAGCCCCACCAGCCCTGCTGAGGCAGTCTGAGGCAGCACTGCCACTGCTGTCCCATCTCTCTGTGAACTGTGCCTGTCACAGGAGAAGTGCCAAACTAGTGGGGTGTCTACGCTTCCAGTCACTGCCCAGCTTTACAAGCCAAACAAGGTTATACGACAGGATGAAAAGGCAAATGTCAGGGAACAGGGACGGCTCAGAGAGAAGTTTTTCAAGCTTGTCATTAAAGTGATCATTTCCAGAAAAAAAAAAAAAAAAAAAGGCAGACAGCTCAGGAGAGGGACCTGAAGTTACACACCAGTCACTGCTAACAGAGACTGAGGCCAGACGAAGACACCACTGAGATGACAACTGTTGGAAATAGAGACTGTTAATGGAGAAGGAAGGGAGGGAGGGGGCAGGAGGAAAGTATGAGAATCAACAGACTAGGGAAGAGCACATGGAGAAAGGGAAGAAGGCAAGACAAAGGAGAAGAAGGAATCTAAGGCTGTATGGAGGAGAGATATTCATCCCTTCAGTCTGAAAGCACAAAGGAAGAGAGATGTCACCTGGAGAGAAAAAAAAAAGGCAAAAACCCCCCCAACAAGCACACAACAAATTTACCTTGGGGTTTTTTTCCCCAAACTCTTTTTTAACAAACATTTTAGGTTAAATTTCTAAGTTCATTCAAATGCTCAGCAGTCAGTGCTTTTTAGCCGTTTTGCTTTTCAATACAGAAGGAATCGCTCAGTTAGAAATTCAGAAAGGAGATACAAGCTTTTCTACAGCTGGCATTCTCCACGTCACCCAGATAAACAATGCCACTCCGTGCATTTTATTATTATTATTAAAAGAAAAGAAAAATTGGCCGAGCGCTTCAGACCTTAAGGCTTGCGGGAGCCGCCTGCTCTCTGCTTCGAGCTGCCTCGGCCACCTGTTAACCGCAGGCTGAATTCCGGGCGCTCGGGGGTCCCCGCGCCGGGAGCACCCACGCCCGGGAAGGGACGGGCAGGAACACGGCTGAGCTGGGCTGGGCTGGGCAGGGCAGTCCCTTTCTTTCCTCCGCTCGCTCACCCCCGCCCCGCAGCGCCGACCCTCGCCGCGCTTACCGCGCCGGGCACGTCCGCCCGGCCAGATCCCGAAGCGCCGCTTCGTCCCGGCCGAAAGGCGCAGCCCTCCCGGAACGCCCTGGCCCCGGCGAGCCGAGCCAGCGCTGCGGGC
>VZRF01015809.1:1097946-1132118 GCA_013396875.1 Vireo altiloquus
CCGCGTGACGCTCCCGCTCCAATGGGCAGCGCGGCGGGAGCAGCCCCGGGAGCGGCCGCAGGTGCGGGCACGGTGCGGAGCCCACGGCGGACCCGGGTGTGGCCGCGGCCGTCGAAGGGCGGGGAGCGAGCAGCAGCCGGGAGTAAACCGGCTCACGCATCCCGCAGGGAAACAGCGATTTTGGAAGGAGAGGGATGGCTTGTTCCCACTTAGAGGCTGAGGGGCCAGCGCGCTTGCACATGGGCACTCACTGCGAGTGGGACTTGTTGGGGAGCGGTGAAGGTTGTTAGAGGTGCTGTCTCAGCCGCCAGGAGCTGAAGGGCAGTGCCCTAAATCTACAGGGATTTGGTTCAGGTGTCTTGAGCCATATCACAGGATGGGTCAGGTTGGAAGGGACCACAGTGAATCATGCAGTCCAATCTCCCTGTTCAAGCTGGGTCATCCCAGAACACATTGCACAGGATTGCATCCAGATGGTTCTTGAATATCTCCAGTGAGGGAGTCTCCACAGCCTCTCTGGGTGACCTGTTTCGGTGCACAGTCACCAGCACAGTAAAGTTCTTCTTCATGTTCAGATGAAACTACCTGCCCATCAGTTTCTGCCTGTTGAAGAGCCTGGCTCCATCCTCTTTCACCACACTTTAGATGCTTATATACACTGATGAGGTAAAAAAATCTTATGAATTTCCAAACCTATGAATTGTAGCTTCTTGAAACAAAGAGACCTTTTGGAGTATGTGATATCTGTAGCTTGCTCTGATAGACTTGCTGGGGGTTGGTAGGACATCTGGAGATCAACCAGGCCTGTGAGTCAGCCAGGGTGTTTTGTTCAGGACTTGATTTGGGTCTTTCATAACTCCAAGTATGGAGACTTCACAACCTGTCTGGGAAACCCTTAGACTCTCACTCAAAAAAAAAAAAAAAAAAAAAACCACCAAAAAACCCAAAAAAAAAAAAAAACCCCCTCATGTTTAATGGAAATGTCTATTATTCCAAATCACATCCATTTCCTCTTGTCCTGTCACTGGACATCACTGAGAACAATCCCACTGCACCTGCTTTAATCCCATCATCAGTCTTCATCCACATTGCTAAGAGCACCCTGAGCCTTCTCTAGGCTAAGTGATCACAGATCCCTCAGACAATTCTCATAGATCACATGCCCAGGATCTTCACCATCTTCATGGCTTTTAACCATCTTCATGGCAACCAGGTGTTGTAAGGAACGACGTGGCTTCAGTTTTCAATCCAGTGCTAGGAAGCAGGTCTCAGACACCACCAATTGCAATTCCCACCCTCCAAAGTTACAGTGGATCTTTGCCAACACTCTGACACTTGTTACCACTGTCTTCATCTATTTCTTTATAGGCAGGACTTGGGCCTTGCCCAGTACTGTCCCTTTCCAGTAATGGTCATAAAAGCTACCAATACTGTCATCTTCATCTCAAAAATATAGCACTGACACTTATGCATGTTCATGATTGTAATCAGAAATGTGGGTAAGCACAATGGCAAGTCAGGAACTTCCCATCCCCTGCTATTTGTGCTGCTGTTGAAAAGGCAAAATGACTCAGGCTTTTGCTCATTTTTCTGAGCCTTAAAAAAAATTAGCATTCAAATTCTGTCTAAAAGGAAGAAGCCTCGTGTAGCCAATACTCCACTTCCAATGCATCTCTGCTTTGTCCTTTAAGAAAAGACTTTAGAGCTTTTATACCAAATGCCAAAGAAGCCAAACAAGAACAAACCACTGACTAATGAACCAGAACTGTAGCATTCTCCCAAGATTCTAAATTTTGTTTCTAACAATTATTAATGAAAATGCAGAGTTAATGATTGCTCAGTAATAGCAACATGGCTGAGATTGCAGCAGAAGAAACACAGTATTCCTGCCTGATGAGAGGTGGAACTGCAGGCGCACAACTGCAAGAGTAGATAAGGATGCTGCACAGCCTTTTCTCCATTCCTCCTGTTGTTTAGTTTCCTGACTCTTCATGCTCATCACTACTGTCTCTTCCTCTTAATAGGGACAGCAGTGGGAATTTTTACAATGCAAAGGAATTCAGCTGAGGGAAGAGGAGAGGTTGCACAGGCACTCACGTTGTGGCTGACCAGAATGAGGACAGAGCTTCATCTGCAGCAGCTGCCCTCTTAGGGCTCAGCAGCTGCAGCGTCAGCCCCGGGTTCAGTGACACACAGCCAGGAACTGCATTTGCAATTAGAGCACAAATTCTGCAGAAATTCATTCTACCAGTCCTTCTCACTTGCCAAATTTTTAGATTCGTGTGTAGTTAGCAGCTGCCTGGGGTTTAGCAGACACCTAGAAATCAACGGCAAAGGAAAGTAAACAACCCTTCTCACTGTAGCTGATTTAGAATTGACAACAAACAAACAACAACAAAACAACAACAGAAAAACAGTCTCAAAAGGAACGTTATTACAGAGTGAAAAGCTTTGAATTCCTTCCAGATCTGTAGTGGTTCAAACAGAAAGGGAGGAGCTTTCGTGTACCACTTAGGACAATTATGACTATGTCATGAGAATAAATTTGTATGGTTGCATTTGAATGTTAATGAAAATTTCTGAATTTTTTATCATTTTTTCTGTACTACACTCTCAGAAAAACTTCTCAAGGTTGCAGATCTACAAACCAGCTGCCCAAGCTGAGTTTCCAGTGTTGTTGATACACAATTATACTTACAAATTCAGGGTTCAAAGTGACCAAAAATTGATGATTTGAATAAGCTCAACTCTGTTGAATTTTTCAGTTTGTCATGTTCTAAAAGAAATAATATTTTAGGGGAAAGGGTATTTTATATACCTTTTAACATGAAACTAAATTAGGAGCTAAGACTAAAACATTCATTAATGCAGAGTGAAGGTTTAATAGAAGCTACCCCTTCAGGTTAGATGCAAATCTAGAGATACAAATAATTAATAAAAAGTGGATTACTCCCCTGCTGTGTTCATATCTCATAGCCATATCACTTTCACAAGGGATAATTTTAAGATGGAACAAATATTAAGTTGAGGCTGCAGAAAAGCTATGGGGGAATGGCCTGTTGTGCCAGTGGAATAACTTCTGCAGCACCCTCCTTGCCCACAGTAGCCATAGAGAATCCACCTTCCTCCATCAAAGCATCTTCCACTGCTCTTATGCTCAGCTACTGAAAATGCTGTCTCCCGTCCTGTTGGGGTTTAAAGCTCTTAGCACCATTTCTGTGAGTCGTTTCTCAGTATATTCTAATGGTGACTGGGCAATTGTAATTAGCATTCTTTGATTAAGGTTCATAGCCTTGAACACTGCATCCCTTTTTCCTTTTAGTAATCCATTTTCATTTTTCAGCGAAGATAGATGAGAACTTAGGCATTATTTCAGCACCAGCCACAGAAAAGGTGAATATCACCTTTCTAATGATCCTGCATATTCCTCTTTTCAGTAGGGTGTAGAGCCAACGTAACCACTTCATAACAGCATTTAAGTCCTTAACTGCTAGTTTTGTTCTTTGAAACACCTTCAGAACCATGAATTTCTATTATGTGCTCCTTTTTTCTTTATGTGTGACCTGCAATCTGTGTCCCTCTCTCTACAAACTCCATGTTCTGAAATGCCTTTTAACAATATAATAAAAGAAGCCAAGTAAGCTCATGACTATGCCACCTTGCCACTGATAGCTGTTTAAAATCTGAATTATCACCACATCTGATATGTTCTTACTTGCATTTTAATGTGATTAATTGTGTTATCTGAACGTGTTATCTGAACACGGTGCAGATATTACATGTACTGTGCAATTATTTTTATGAGCCAAAGTTGTAATCTTATTTAAAAACTGATTTATACTTGTTAGAGATACCCTAGTTCCCTTAAAAGTAGTAAGTGATAGGATTTGAATAAGCTCATCTCTCTACTCTCAGGGGTTGAAACAGTTTCTCTGACAGCCGGAAAATATCAGTAATCAGATTCTTGGATAATTGTCCCTACTCCCCCAACATTTGCAGTTGCCTCCTAGAAAAGTTTAAGTTCTGAAAAGAAAGAATAAATCACCCACGGTGTTTGCAGTCTCTGCTTTAATTTATTTGATTCATCCTGTGCCAGACTTTGTGTTCTTTTGTCCACCTGTGGCAACCTATCTAGGTTGTCCCTGTTCTTCTCATTCGGTCCTTTTGGTAATGTCTTAGCGCAGCATTCTTTTTTCCTGGTGTTTTGATCATAGAATAAATTATTTTGAGATATGATATTACAGTCTATTTTATGAAGCATCTTATTCCTGGAACAGCTCCTATTTCTGTGAGGAGTAGAGGGGAAAAAATCCCTCAAAGGTTTCCAGTTCAATCCTGTAAACCATGCAAGGAGGGAGGGAGAGACAGACAGACTTCATTCTGATTAATTCCAGGTATTGTTTTCTAAATATTGTATTATTGGATATGAAGCAGCTTTATTCCAACAAAACTACTCACAAGTCATGGGCATTATACCCTAGTTTATCCTGCAGATTACAGTTCTGTCATAATTTAGCAAAATAACCTGCAGTGCCTGCCAACCCCAGCATTAGTAAGCAATAAAACAGAAATGTGCTCCACGTCACCTGAGATTTTATAAGCTACATCACACAGTTCAAAGCTTTCTGATAAAGCCATGTTCACTCACTGCAACTGGTAAGCCATGTTAAATGGTGGAAATCACGAGTTTGCCTTACTGCCCAAAGCTCTTCCAGGTTATGTTTGCTTTATTTTGCAGTCTGAGAAACAGGTAAACCTAATTTGCTTTTACTGCACAGATTTTGCTGTGCTGTACAGAAGACCACTTCTGCAGTGGAAGACAAGGTAGTTGTGTCTTTCCATACACTATTGGAAGGAAAGGAGGAAGCCAAGCTCCATTCTGCCTTCTGACATCAGGCTCACAAGTGCCCACAGATCCTTGCACTGAAATTCAATTGTCCTGAAGTTGTCTGTGAGGAACTGGCTGCTCTGAGGCTGGAGGAAAGGAAATGTTTCACTGCAAGTATCCCCAGGCTTCCTAGCAAGGGCAGCTCTCTCTGCAGCTCATCTGTTCTATTTTCACAGATTCATGTTCCTTCTCTAGGCAGGGACAACCTGCCAAGCATATTAATATTGGTGTGCCTTGCAGGTATCGGTGCAGATGTTTAGGTTATGATACTGCACCTACTGCCCTGCTCAGTCCGTGTTCTCCTTCTTGTACCTCGTCACAGCTCAGCTGGGCCTGTGAGTGGGCCATTCTCTCCTGCAGGAAATAAATGGGATGCACTCAGACAGCTGGAGATCGCAAAAGCAGGACATGAATATGATTCCACATTCCCCTAGATATGAGAGAGAGGACATTCAGATATTCATTCTCTGGTGCTTTACAACGGCTGTCATCTTATGCTGAACCCTTAGGGCAGGTTGTGTCCAGTCTAGCCTCAAATTTGTAGTATTTTCCTTCCTGCTGTCTCTTCCATAGTAGAGAGGGAGACTGAGAGTGGGGATCACCCTCTGCCAGAAGTGTGCTTGCTCACAGAAGATTTACAGTCACATAAAGCACTGCTGTAGAGAGGATCTTGATCAACCAGGTCTACACCTCTTGAGAAATCATGTCATTGAACTACCAGGCAACATACCATAAAAAATTATTACACTAGCTTTTGTGATGCATTGTTTGCTGTGAGCCAATTTCTTCTATTAGATAAACCAGGAGACACTAATATAATCAGACAAGCAAACTAATGTGCACACAGTCCTTCTTCTGGTCTAAAGCAGATGCTACATCCTCAAAGCTAAGTGCAATTTGAATGAGATTTTAACTTTTTATGTTAATCTGTTAAATTTTTTGAAAGAATATGCAATTGAAACCTGTAAAGCAGAGGTTGATATTAGAGAGACATACAGCTGTCAGACTGGTAGCTCCAAAAAAAAGAGAGAGAAGTAGTTTACTCCTTACAGAATAGATCTGTAAGGGATAAATCAAGGATGGGAAGTAGGCAGAAGCAGTATGTACCACAAACCCAACATTCTTTTTCAGTCTGTGGTTTTCAGTATGCAGTGCAGTTATCAACTATGCTTGCCAGACTCTTCTGCTTAAGGTAAACACCTTGAGGGTCATGAGAGAGATGAAAGGAGCACTTCTCTGAAAATGCTGACAATATGACTGTAAGGAGGTGCTTGCTCTGTGCTTTTGCACAGCAGCAATTTGGTTTCTTCAAAATTCATAGATCAACATATCCACTTCTACAAAAAGAGCTACAGTCCAACATAACAAGTTCAGATACTGAGCAGTAATTGTAATGACAGCATGCATTTAAGAAGGATCTTCCTTGTTAAAGCATCATGGGTTTGGGGACCCACTTAAATACACCTTATTATGTTATAGAAACAAACCCAGGTTTATAATACATGGACAGTTGTCACATAGCACTGCTGAGTGTATGAAAGAAATGCACACTCAAGAGTGAACCGCCCTCTATAGAGAATGAAAAGATCCTTGGCAGGAAGGAATTGCCTCTTTTCTTCAACGTGGTCAGCAGAGACTCCTAAAATTTTAACAGTTTCCATTTCTGTTACACACTTTAAACACTAAACATCACTTTAAAACTCATCACTTTAATAACCTCCAATGAAATTTTTACTCTTTAAAGAGTTTGCTGTTTTGAAAAACTCATTTTGGATCCACAGTTTGTATAAAACCACAGCTCCCTGAAGTCTGCACATAACATACTGGCTTTTAGCCATCTTCAGCTTTGAAAAATTTCCTTTGATAAAGTAAGATATTCTTGCACTGTGATCAGGTTTTTTAGCCTCTAATCTTTGTAAGTCATATTTCTTCAAAGAAATAATCTTTCTACTTGGACTAGGATACAGCTCAGAAATAGCTACTAGTATTTAAGTACCTGCTATTTGCATAGCAAAATACTTTTCATCTGGAGGTCTCAAGACTTTAGGCCAGCTGCAGATCTGACTCTTGAGTTCAACAGAGTTATTTAAGCTGCCTCCTGTGTCAGAGCAAAGGCTCTTTTATCTTCTGCATGATCAGATTTAAAGTGCTCCAGAGGCCAAATAATCTCAGCAACTGGAGAGCATGGAGAACAAGGATGATAGATACAGGAATCCTTCTGGCCGGCACAAGGACAGGAGGTCAGAACTTTTCACCAGCAGCTAAGTGAGGTGTATTCATTCCGGTACCTTTGAATGAGGCTGCCCCCATCACAAAGGGCTTGCTAGGAAATTGAAAAGGCTGAACTTGCTGACCTGCAGGCCTTCCATCCCTCAGGGTCTGGCAGTTGTATCTTCCAACAGTTCAAAGATTATTTCATACTATGGAAAAGTTTTTCTCTACAACATTGCAAACCTTGATAGGTAGCATGCAGCCTTGCTTCAGTGAAAGTCTCTTGTGTCAGAGGCTGTGTGAGTGTGGAATTTATAAGTCATACTCAAAAAGGAGTTTTTGTATCTGCCCAAAATCTTTCTATGCCAGAGAAAAACCACGTCTTTTCAGCTCGCTTAGGTCAAAATCTCAGTCCAGTGACTCTGCCAGACCTAATCCAAGCCACACTGTTTCCAAGTCCACACAGTTCCTGAAATCCTCATTGGCCACTTGTTCTCAAAAGGAATTCAGTGAGACAGAAAAGAGAAGGGCAGAGGTGAGTGCCACCAGCTTCAAGCTCAGCTTCACTTCAGCTCTCTGTGTACTCTGGTAAAACACATGGCACACCCATTCACCAAAAAGAGCAAAACAAAACTGCTACAAGAACATGCTAAAGTTAAGCAAAATGAGAACACTTAGAAAGCTAAGCTAAAATGAGAACACCAGGTATGTTCACGCTGTCAAACACGAGTTGCCCTTCAGCGACAATTGCCTGATATGCTAGTTCTCTTGCTAGGGTGGTATTTGAGAATGGAGTGAAGCTCTAGCAGCTCAGTAATATTAATAATAGGCAGATTTATGCAATCATACTATACACCTTGTAATGAAACTAACAGGCCTTATCTTTACAGATCAAGACAAAGTAAGATTTTAGTATTTAAAAAGAACATAACAGTCATAAATTGGCATAATCTTGATATGGATATAAATGTGAAACAATTCACAGTGCTGGTTTTATCATCAGTGTGAGGGGAAGTGATATGCCTGAAGCCTCCTCATGAGAGACACAATTAATGCTGAGGTGCTTCTCTCCAGCAGGAGCTGATTATTAACTTCTTTTCCATGACTTCAAGACAGTTTTTGGATTATATGGGATGGAATGAAAATGAAACTTATAATATCCATATATCTTTCTTGCAACTCAAGTTCCTAGCAAGCAAGTTATCATATATTTTGATAAGTCCATTATGATAATGAAAAGTGCCCAATGTCCTCTGACCTTGTAGGATACAACAGTTCTTATATCTAATTTACAAGTTTTCTATAATGAGGGTGGTCTGGTGGTGTAGTGGTTAAGCATCCGGCATAGCAATTGCCGGGGCCCGGGTTCGAATCCCGGTCGGATGCTCCCCGGGCAGGCAGAGCTCGTTAGCCCTGCAAGGGGGCAATCTGCCTACGTCCTGAGGAGGACCTCAGCTGCCACTGTCCAGAATCGCTTTGGCCCGGCAGATTGAACCTCGGGATTAAAGGGTGGGCTCAGATCTGCGCGCCCTGTGTCTCACCTAAAAAATCCAGTGCGCAGGCTGGAAGGTCTGAAAGGAAAAAGAGGCCTTCCCCGGATCTTCGTATGCGAAGGCTGGCCAGCAAAAATAAAAAAATAATGAGGGTGGTAAAACCCTGGAAAATTTCAAGGCCAGATTGGATCTGAGCAACTTGATCTAGTTGAAGGTGCCCCTGCTTACTGCATGGGGTTTGGACAAGATGGCATTTAAAGGTCATTTCCAACCCAAACTGTTCTACATTTCTATGATTTTAACATCCAGAAAAAAACACCCTTGACATACAAGGGAGCTAAGGAACTCCAAATGAAGTTGAAGAATTTCAGTTCTCCATTTCCTTTTTTTTTTTAACATAGCCCTTGGCAGTAGCTCCAGATATTGAAGTTTCATAGTACAAAGCAGAGTACAAATCCATTTAATGGGGTAGCCCTGTCCTGAAGCAGGTAAAGGTTAAATGGGAGGGAGGGATGTTATAGCAAGATGTCCAAAAGGAGATTTGAGAAACACAAAGCATAAAAATATAGTCACATGTTGTGTCCGTGGAAGACACCCCAGCTATCAGTCCCAAGGAGGAAATATAAAAATGCACTAGAAAACTTGTTTCCAACTCTTACTTTTGTGACTGTGCGTAAATCCACCATCACGAGCAGTGAGAAAGTAAACTCTGGTGGATTGTTGATGGAATATCCTGTCACTGGGTTACATTCATTGATTACAAATATTTCTCTGACTTTCCAGGAGAGAAAAAAGCCAATCAGCAAGTCAGTTATAGGAATAAAATATAATAGAACTTAATTTTCTTTCCATCTTCACAGAAGAAACAAGGGCACAAAAACAAGGTATGTTGGGAGAACATAAGGCTCATGGTTAAAATTTAACATTAACAATCTCATGGTTAAAAACACCTCTCTCAGACTTTCAAAAACTTATATTTGGTATCAGAAAAGAAACAATTGTGGTGGCTGAACTAGTCACAGTGCTACTAGCTAGTACTGAAACTCGCAGGACTGGTGGTTCAAGCTGATTCCTTGCTGAGAAGCTGACTCAAAGGTTTCCAAGGTTGATGGACAGCAATGGGAAGAACTTATGTAATGAAAACTACTAATAAGCAAAATACTGGACAACAGCCAAGGAAGATGGATAAAAGATCGCTAAAGCTGGGAAATACTGTGTGTACTAAGCATTAAACAGTAGGAGAGTGAAGGGAGCGAGGGAGTCAGACAATAAACAAGCGACAAGTGAAGCCCTAAATTAATTTAATCAGACAGTAAAAACCATAACAAATTTTGAAGAAGAGTGAAAGGAAAATGCCAAGAGGCTGAAAATTAAATAAAGGTGCAGAGAAAGTACAATGGATTTAAATTGCTTTAATTTAAAAATGAAACCATAGGAGGAACATTTATCACTGTAAGGGGGAAAAGAGACAAAGAGCTCTCTATCATCCTTCATTCAGCTTCAGTTTGGGCAAGTCAGCTTCAAAGCATGGGAGAAAACTACTTGGAGCCACAGTGTATATGGTTATGTGAGCCTGGTACTAAGCTTTTCTGTGACACCCTCCCACTGCCACCGTACAAAAGCAGATGGTGTGGAGCCACGGCAGAGATTTGAAGGGTCTTGCCCAAGCAGTCCATGGCTGAGCTGATGCCTACTGAATTTTGCCTTTTTTTTTTAATATGATCTCTGTATTCCCTGTGCCAGGGGGGGAGGTGTTCTTTCCCTGACATCTGGCCTGGTTGTGTTCCTTCTTTCAGTGTCCTATGTCCCGAAAAGATGAGATGAGACTTCTTTCTGCTGTTTCAGAGCTTGTTTATTTCTGGTTCTTATCAGAGTTTCAGAGGCACAGACTGTGCTGTGACCTCCAGGAACACGAGGGCAGAATGGCAATGGCTACCAGAAGCAGGTAGCTTTTATATCTATTATCAACCAGTTAGAAAACTTTACGTATCTTATTTTGTTCTCAAAACCAGTGAATATCAACCTTATTGATATGTCTTCTTTACACTAAAGTCTATCTACCAATTAACAAGTCACAGGAACTCATGTCAGAGGGAAAAAGGAAGAGAAGGAGAAGAGAGAAGAAGATGAAGAAGAAGCAGCCAACACCCTAAAATCTCCCTGTTGGCTCTATATAATATATATAGCAAAACCTAAAAACTATAACTACACATTCTGTGGTACACTAAACAACTATCTCCTCATTTCTTTGGTGTTCTCAGCTTATCCAGAAGTGGAGGCAAATGCTTTCACAAGCTTGGTTTGCAGGCCAAGCCTTTTTTTGTGGAGCTCTGAGGGTAAAGCAAACAGCCAGAGGAGCAGGAAAAGTTCCCAAGCTTTTCCTAGACTCCAACACCCTGCACATATATTTGTAGCCCATTGTATTAGTGGCTAGTTTTCCCAGTTATTTTTCATGCCCTTTCCTTAGGCAGAAAGACAAAATATATTCCAAGGGCCCCTATCCTATCTTGGCTCTCCCTGGCTACCAAGGCTGAAAACAGCTCTTCAAGACACATTTTCATAAACAAAGTACAGCTAGTACCAAGGAGGGGAGGGCTTAAAAGGGGCTTGGACTGGGGGGCAATTGCATCACCATTTGTGCTCCTAATTGGTGCTTTTTTGTCAATTATGCTAATTTACCAAACTTATAAAACTGTATGCACCACCGTTGGGGGTGGGCTTTTGTGGACATTTTTCCACCTCCAATAGAGATTCACTTTTATATTACTTCCTATACTTCTATTATCTCAAAAGTGTGTTGTTTGATTTCTAGGTTGAAAAAGGCATCAAAGGCAGGAACTGAAACCAGATGGTACTTGAAAAACCATGAGCCAAAAGCAGCTGGTACTTGAGACCATTCTTTCTGTCTCATGCTTGAGTCTGGCCTACATATTGGCATGGCTAGACTGGTCATCCCCTAGCAGCACTAGAGGACAACCAGGGCTTTGTAAGTCATTGTTTACAGCGGTGGAGAAGATCCAGACTCCTGCATATGTCTCCAGATCCTCATGCCTGTGGTTCTCCACCAAACACAGCTGATTACTGTATTCACTGTTAAGATCCATCCTGTAAGAGTTGCTTGGCTTTAGTGGCTTCAGAGACCTGACATATATAAATGTGCTAACTATTACTATTCCAACCAAGACTTCAGAAACTCACACAACCCAGCTGGAAGTGGAGCTGTCTCCTCAATGCAGCAATGCTGTGTTCTGGGTTAAACAGGCAAGCAACTGAGCACCACACAACTGCTCACTTGCATCCCACTCCAATCATCAGCGGAGCAGGGGAAGAGGAAAGGAAGAGCAAAAGCAAAATAAAAATTTTTTAACAAGCAAAGGAGAAGAAGAGAGAAAAGAAACAAAGTGAACCAAACCAAAACAATCACTCGCCCCCTCCCACAAGTGGACTGATACCCAGCCTTTAGCAAAAAAAAAAGATGGCTCATCTCTCTAAACACCCTCCTGTCCATTTTGTTGCTGAACATGACATTATAAGGCATGGAATATCCTTTTCCTTAGTTTGTCCCCTCCCCGCCTCAGTCTATTCCCTGGTGGGGGTGAACATGAAGAGTGAGAAACCAAGGCCTTGCTGCATGCAGACACTGTTCATCTTTAACTAAAAAAACCAGGTTTTATCACCACTCTTTGGTCACAAACCCAAGGAAAGCACCATTTGAGCTGCCATGAAGAAAGCATTCCAGCTAGGATTGGTATAGGGAAAGTGGAGGGAAAGATGGGAATCACTGCATAGTGGAAATGTGTCTGTCTGCAATTAAGTGACACTTCCACATTAGGAGCCCCTTTCCTGCCCTTCTCCCTCTGACTATAAACAGGAGAGAGCTGAACATCCTACACTTGATTTCTGGCTAGTCAAAGAAGGTGAATCATGCATTTGACTTTTCTGTCACCCCTGCTACATATAAAGGTAGAACATCGTCCTGTTCATTGATGCTTTTGTTTGAAGGCAGATAAACAATGGCAAATACTGAAAAAACAAACACATGGAGTGGAAGGAATTCCATTTCCTACCGCCTGCTTGATGAGTATTGCCCCAGTTTTGAGACACTCATAATCAGAAGCTGAAAGAAAATATTCAGGCTCACATACCATGTGATAGCAAGCAAATTACATTGCTATGCAACTCCTGAAGAAATGTTTAATTTCAAATTTTACCCTGCCAAAAGAGGAGAGTAGTAACAGGTTTACTTCTAGATGAGCCCTGCTGTTATAGATGTCCTAACTTAGAAAGGAACAGGGTACATTGTAGCTGCTGTATAGCTTACAATTTTCCCATCCCAAGCTCAGGCTTTTCAGTTATTAGAACAATACACAAATATGTTCTATCCAGTTTAACAGCAAACTGAATTTGTCCACATCTCCTTGCTGAATATGATAATTTATCAACCAACTTAATGGATAGTGTTTGGGTACTGCTTAATGTATGAGGAATGTCAGATTTGTAAGTGTCAGAAATAACTGCAGGGTACAACCCACAACAAAAAAGAAAACTCTTGGTGGAGGTGTGGAACTAGATTATCTTTAAGGTTGCTTCCAGCCCAAACCATTCTATGATTCTATATAAAACCAGCTGATAAAAAGCTGTGTCTTGGCACATTTTCACTTCTTCAGCCTTTTCTTGCACATATCCCATCTCCTGTCCAGACTGATCTGTTTTGTACTTACCCTTTTCACTCTGGAGAAGATTGTTAAGATTACAGCTGGGAAGGGAACATAGAGTAACTAGCTGTAAGTCCTGGGAAAACTGTAACAGCTGAGGATCTACTCCAAGCCAAGGTTTGCCTTGTCACTGAAGGCTCACTGAAGAACAGACTGACAGAACAGTGAGTTCCAGCTCAGCAAGACTCAATAAAAACACTTCAAGTATTCCACACTACGGGACAATGATCACTTTGGAAAAAATACCTAAATATTTCTAAAGAGGACAGAAAAAGATAGCTAAAAGGTAACATCTTGACAATGCCACTCTTCAGTGCCAACCTATCAGAGTATGGTTTAAAAGCTGCATAGCAGATAAAATAACAATTGAAATATCAAGCTGGTGGGTTTTTTTTTAAACAGAGCTAATGGAAATACCAGCCAAATAATTTGTTTTATCAGATATTTCAGAAAGTGACTTGCACAGACAGGATAGGTCCATGGTGTCAGGACCACTTTTCGAGGGTAGGCTGCAGAAGCAAAGGACAGCGTAACAAGTCTTGACACATTTGCTCTGTTATGTAAAGCACCTTACCAAGAGTGAGAAGCATGAGAGACAAGGGAGAGCAATTGATATAAATATAAGATGGCTTGCCAGGAAGTGTAGTCATTAGGCAAAATGAAGATGTTTTGGATCCTTGCAGAGACAAAGAGGCCAATGCCCAAGCAGGCAGGACACACAAGATGCTCACCACAGACTTCCAGGTCCTTTGAACAGATCAGAATTTCTTGGTAGTGGCAATAAAATAATATATCCATGAATACGTCTGAAGGGAAGATGGGACACATTTTGTAAATAAATCTTCCATCTATCAGCCTAAGCATGACTCACCAGCAGCACTAGCTGTCAATGATCCAGGAGAACATGGTTTACTCTCATCTCAGAGTACCAGCAGAGACTCTGTTCTAGAAGATGATGTGCACAGAGACTTTTTTCTGCCAAAAAAAGATCCCTGCACTTCCCTAACACAAAAGCTGAAACGAAGTCCCCACACGCACATCTCCCTGGGGTTCACACAGACAAGCCTTGCAGTGCTCCTTGGGATGAGACAAGCCACTTGCCACTGAAGAACTGAATTTCTTTTAAGAATGTTCCTCTTCCTAAATAATGGGAATCCTTGTAATAATTAGTTCCTTTTCTTCCATGGGATAAAGGATTTAATTTAATTTTAAATGATGCAATTCTGACAGTGGCTGTGGTAATTATACCCCTGAAATACATAACAGATTATTTTCACAGATGAGGTAGATTTTATTTAAAAACAGTTTCAGGTTTTGTTTTCAACAGCAATCAAGACTTGAAAAACACCACCATGTTTACAGACAAAGCAGGTGAGACCTGAAACAAATTAGCACATTGATTAAATTGTCTGTGCCAAACAATTTTTTGCCCAATGTGAAGTGAGAAAAGAGAAGATATTTACTGCTTATGTTCACCAAAAGATTCCCCTGCAAGCCCAGATGACAGCAGGAGAATGTGCATTCAGGGTCTGACCTTGGGCTTGCTGAAACCAAAGGAAAAAAAAAGGATAACACTTTGCACCTTGGCATCACCCCTGGTTTTCTGCAGGCACATTACAGAATTTCATGCTGGTTTCATTTTCTTTTTCACACACTTCTTTAGCCATCACATTCCCATCTCTAAGCACCCTTGTGAACATGTCAGTAAAATAACACCCACTGGTCAAAACATTTACATTTAGCTTGTCTGTTTTCCCTGGTTATTTATCTTGGCATTTTTTCAAGGAATGTTCTGAGGCACTTTGAAATTGCCGGTTGTATCAAGTTCATGTTCTCAACACCTGTGTTTCTCTATTACACTGCCATTTCTTCTCTTCAGTGAAGGCTAAGGGGAGGAAGACAGAAGGAATAAAGTGTTTTGCTGCCTTTCACCTCCACCAACACAGGAAATCATCCCAAGCTAGTAATAAGACACCAGGCACTATTTTCAAGACCACGTTTTCGTAAGTGACAGATACTGAAGAGCCCAGGTCAACTTTAGATAAAGAACTGCATTCCCCATTGTCGTTTCATTCCAGTTTTAATTACCCCCCAGGCTAAGCAGTACATTCAGTCCCAGCACAGACACCTTTATAGTCAATTGTGTACTAAAATAGACACTATCACAGGATCAGTCAGAAGTGGGGTTTTTTTCAGTGCCTAGGAGTTCACACTCTAGTTGCTGGTGACAAAACTACTGCTGAAACTATTTTCAGCACTTCGCAACACACAAACCTAGGCTGGAAGGAAGAGTTCACTCACTAAACCTTATGATCAGGAGCATCATTAGTTCCAAAGGGATGGATGAGTAGTGGACATAAAAAAAAGCTAGGCCAACTGTACCTCAGTTTGCTTTTCCGAGGGTCTGATGCCAAAGGATCTGCTGAGGTTCATAACACATAGATTGCAGCCATATTTGGCCAGACCCATCCCTTGCTGAAACAGTGCCAAAGAAGTGTGGGCCGGACATACCTTCCCTCATACAGAGCAACGAGTACAACAGATGCTCTACAGAAGTATTGAGAAACATTTGTTTCCAGCAGAAATAGGACAGGCAGCTTTGCTGAGCAACAGCTGAGCATTACCTGTCTCCTTCGGGATAATGGGAGCAGTCTTTAAAAAGCCTCAGAGAAAGACCTTCTCAACAACAGGGCTGTCTTTGAGGACATTCCCAAGAGACCACCCATGCACTTGGTTCTCAAGGTGTTTGTGCCAGTTCACTGACAGGATGCAGGTCCCCCTCTGCATGACTAGGGGACATAGAAGCAGGCTAAGCCAGTGGTTCCCTGCATGCTTTTACATTCTTGGCTTCCTGGAAAAGCTCCTCAGAAGCTGCTGGGTAAGGGATGGCCTGCAGTTTTCCACTTTGTGGGAACAAGCAGCCAATTTGAGGAGAGAAATATGAGAAGGCTTCACTATACCAGATTTTCAACCTAGATTTAATTCTGAGATAAGAGCAGTAGCTCAGGACTGAGAACATGATGCCGTGCCCTCACAAAAGACCAGCAAGGTCAGGAAACCCCATCAGAGCAAGAGTGATGCTGCTTCCTTGACCCAACACGCATTGAGCTGAACGTGCAGAGAGCCCCAGCCTAAATGAGGGATCTTCCTGCAGCTGCAGGTTCAGTCACCTCCAATGTCTAACAGAAGTAATCCGTGTGCCTGAATGATGGATTTATCCTGCTCTCCTGTCAAGCAGCACACATTAAGAGATACTTCCAGATAACACCACTTCTCAGGGTCTTGATCTGTCGGCTCCTTTTTCAAGTGTTGATGTTGTGTGAGCATCCCAATACAAAATTCATAAGCATTGTTGCTATGCTTAGAATTTGATTAAGAGCTTTACCAAGAGGAAATTCCACTGCATTAAAAATGTATATATAATCATTATTTATTACAGGTTTTTTTTAAATTATATAATTATTATTTACTGAGTAAAATTCCACTATCTTTGGGTCTCACTGTATACAGCCTAATAGGATACAAAGTCTGAATTTGCATCACACTCATTCTCCCTTGAATACATAAAATTTATTTGCAAACAGTGCCATGATACCAGTCTATTTGAAAGGGGAAATAAAAGCAAACACGCTTTCACTTAGGAAGCTGTTTGGACTGCCTAAACTGCTGCATGCCATTATAAATACCACTGTGCATGGAATACAAACAAAAATTGCATCCTGTGCCTTTTTCTGTAGAATTTATTCACCTGAGACATACTCTGGTCTTGTTATTTTCCTGTTTCATTAAATATGACATTGTTCAGTTGGCTTTATTCCCAGTGAATGGAATCTGAACGAAGTGTTGTTCCAAACCACCCATGGCATGGTCCATCGGTCTAGCTAATTTCTTTCTTATGCTGGGCAACATTTTCATTGCTATGGTGACTACACCGTTGTCACAGGACTAGGGTAGGAAATCCATTTAGGTAATTGTTTCTCAGTTCCTCAGATCCAAGGGAACTCCCGCCTATTCTGCTATATCTATGTACATTTTGGGGAGCACAGATATTCACTGATGACTGAACCTCTTTATAGCCACATCTGCAAATGGAAAAAACCACTCCCACCACTGTCAAGAAGCCCTCACTTCATGCTGTCAAAGGGATCTCAGCCATATGCAGAAAGGCAAGATTATGTGCATTTTCCATGTTCATGGAGTAAGATAGTCTTCAGAGTTGGACTAGAGAAACTAATACAGGGAATCAAAGCTAGGCACCTGAAAGGAAAAAAGTTCTGGTGCTTTCAGCTTGTGTGTCAGATCAGAACACCTCAGTGCGTTTCTCTAAGACATCGTTTGGCTTTTTAATAGATTAAACTGTTTCGGCACAATCTAAGCTTCCATCAGTCTCACTTTATGGCTTCTGGTGTAACAACCATGGTTCAAAGGTACCACAAAACCACTATGATACAGCACAGACAAAACCAGGAGCATTAAATCTGCTGCATGATTTCACTGGAGGACTTATTGGGATATCAAAGCAGAGCTCACTCTAAGTTCTCTCAATGGCAACTGATGGGCTGAGAGAGCTGAAATCAATGTCTTTACTACTAGTAGTCAATAAAAGGTTAATAATTGATGAAAATGTATTTCAACCAGTTATTTTTAATCATCCTTAGCTTGCAGTATAGAAATTTAATTATTTTTTTATGCTGCCTTGAAGAATATACAAAATTATAATTTCTAGTTGAAAGAAATTAAGCACAGGATTCATGAGTTTTCTTGGCTTCTGGAAAAGGATGAAAAAGGAAAGGAGCTGCACACAATTTTTCCTTGTGGTCATTTTGAAATAGTCATACTAATAATTAGGAAGAGACTGCATAAAAGTTTGGCCGTTACTTGCAAGTTTTGTTGCCAGATCTTTATTTGCTATGAATGTTTTACAAACTATTTTCCAAAGCAATCATTTGCTGGGCTGGGAGAAGCTCTTTTGTAGCTATAGATACACTGACACTTTATTACTAAAATTACTCTTATTTTACTAAGTGAATGCCAGGGAATGCTACACAGATTTAAATGCTGACCAAGATAAGTTACACCTCAGCACAAGGCCTTATCAGGAGAGATTGGCAAATGTCTCCCTTACATATGCAAGACACTATGTTCTCATGCCCTCAACATATGCTAAAGGGCTGTGTTGAGGCTTTTTAATCTTAACAAGATGTGTTTTGCTGGGAGATCCTATTTCTTGCCCTAAACAAACCAAAATAAGAAAAAAATAAAAACGAAGGCACACAAACAGCAAGAAGAGATTTCCAGCTGAAATTTGAGATGGTTGATTTGAATTTAACTTGATTTTGTTTCTCAGCTTAAGGGGAAAGGAAAGAGAGCAGCAAGGAGCAGAGTGCTCCTGAGGAGAATGGTGAGCACAATGTTAGGCACAGGGGACAGAGATAGACACACACACCAGTCATGAATGCTGTGGAGTATATAAAGTATATAGGTTCATGCATATGAGGTCGTTTGAGAGCTTAATTGGAGAAAGTAGGGTAGAGAGATATTTTGAGACAACAGCTCTGATAAGGCAAGGTAAGCTAGAGATTAGTTGCACTGGACAAATTGACATAGAAACAAGAAGTCTGAAAAATAATACACCAAACATCCTGTATAAGCTGAAGCTGGTATATTATCAATGCAGAATTTCCTCCCTTGCCCTTGCTCACTGACCATCTGTGCTTCTGCAGGACACCATTGCAAAGGCCTGATCTAAGGTCTCTTGAGTGGAATTTTGAGAGGCTATGTCTCAAATACAGAGCCTAGAAGATGAGTTTAAAAGGTAACCAAAGCCTCATAGGTTCCCATTCAAAACAACAGATTTATTTATTTATTTAAATATGAATAAAATATCTGATAAGGCTTTGGCAGCTGTTTGCATCATCAACTGCGAGAAATGCAAGAACAAGCTGACCCTAATTAGGGGAAAGCCAAAATTGTATGACTGAATATCCACTCAGGCCTATGGTGCACCAAACTCCTGCTCTCCAAACTGGCTCTCTGCAGGAGCTGGAACACTGCACATGTTCTCCACTCTGCACCAGCCCACAGCCTCCCAGGTCTGTGAGATAAGCCCTTCAGCCTCTACTTCTCTTCAGCAGAGGCATGGGGAGGAGAGGAGGTGCAAGGTTTGCTAAAGCATTTTGGCAGGGTCCATCTGTACTGTACTCACAAAGCCCAAAGCCAGGAGAGTACCAGTCCTATGGTTCAGGCCCCTCACACTGGGAGCCTGAACAGACACAAAGCAGCCTCTGCCAAGCTGTGTGGTTACAGGATGCCAGCTTGGGAGGGCTGGTCAAGTCCCTGACTGTTTTCTAAGAAGACACAGCAGTAACTCAACATTGTAAACTTTGCTGGCAAGCTTCCTAAAGTTCATTAAAAAACAGCAGGGAAGATATTAAATACTTAAAATTTTTTAATTGGTTTCAAAATATGCAGAGGAATCTCTGTACTATTTATCCAGAACATTTCTTATTTAAGATTTCCCTATTCAGTATTCTTTATAGAAAAATAATTGCACAAGAATTTCTGCACCAAAACAGAACAATGTTCATTTGACTAGTGTACTGAATTCCTGTTAATGAATTAATTTTTCCTGTGAGGAATGATGCAGAATGTTGAAGGGACAATAGATGAATTTAAGATGGTTATTTAAACATCTTTTTAGACTTAAAACATGCTGCCATAAATAATCTACTCTGCTTTAATGAATTCATCTTGTTGAATGGCTACATGGAGGCAGCAGGTGAAGACGACCTTACTTAAAACTCACACTGTGTTATTTATGAGCAAACTCCACTGCTCCAAACAGTCTGAGCTACCAGAGGCACTGAATGCACTTTTCAAGATGTGGCTCAGCCTGCTGTGGAGGTAAGGCTCTTCCTTAAGACATCCATGATGACCACTCACAGTGGTGAGCACTGAGGCACTCAGCTGCTCTTTGTGCCACCTGAAGTTAGTTTTCATCCCCCTGCATTTAGGTATCTGCCTTCAGGCTCCTAATTTTTAGAAGTCTTCCCCACAAAATTTAGCAGCTACATTGTATATAGCCTCCCTTCTCTCTCCTCCCCATGGTCTAAAATACTTGTAAAGGCCTTTTACCACTTGGACCACAGACATACAAATGGATCATTCAAGACATGAAGGCTGCTTTTAATTCCAGAAGCCCCTAAATGATAACCTTCCTGGACATAATTTCTTTCACCTCCCAAGCAGTTGACATTTAGACCTGTCCAATATGTCCCATATTGCCACTTTTGAGCATGCTTCAGAGCAGGACCTCCCTGGCTTCCCCATGAAGACCATTCAGGGTGTAGTTTTCATAACTTTAACTGAAGCAGATGACTCTTCCCTAAAATGGTTTGTCTCCTCTTCATATTTCATGGGAGCTGATGCTCAAAATTTTACTTTGTGTTCTACATTCTACTGACCTTCATTTGATCAACAGGGACACAGTTCAAAGCAGAGATCAACAAGAACCAAAAGGGAAGCAAGATGAGCCCCTTCTCCCATCCTGAGCTGGTCAATTGGTTTAGCAACTTTTTTCCTCTTTACTGGGAATGAGCCAGGCACCCCTTCTGACTTAGTGAATAGAAAGGTCCTGTCATACAGTGCTTTAACTAACATACCTATCTTTACAGACATTGGTAAAAGCTTCTCTTGTATGACTAAGTAGTCAATTTGAGTAGTATGAAATCATCTATTCCTCTATCACAATCTCAAGTGCTTTCCCATCCCTCCATTTTCTGCCAGGTAAATATCTCTGTATCTTTTGCAAGTTGATTCAAACTTCTTCTTTTATTTGCTTTTAAATTCACAATAAGTAGATCTTCCTTATCTCACCTCACTGCATTTTAAATTAATTCAAATAGGAGAAAATATTTCCAACAGGATCATGTTTTCTACCTATAGATGCAAATACAGACAGGATTGCCAGCAGGTACATTACAGTTCGAAACATTTGCAAGTGGATGACAAAAGCCAGACATTCCTCTTTGACCTCTACATGCCCAATCATCAATAACAAAATAAATAAATCCCTTGGGAAGCTAGAAAACACACAAGGCATTTCTCATGGTTAAATGCAGAAAGATATGCAAGCTGGGAGGAACTTTCTGCCATTTTAAGGTTTCAGACCATCATCTCCACCCTAGCGAGCTCCTCACTCCCTTCTGGGACATCCAGCAGCAGCTCCTGGCAGATGTCAGATTCTCAGGCTTAGCAGCCAGCAAGGACTTGACACTTTCCTACACCTACTAGAATTTTTTACCTGTGTTGCCACAGCAACTCAGCATGTCCAGTTTGTGTGAAGACAGTAATCTGTATCCATGGGAACTAAGCACGCAGGCCTGCCCTGAAATTTCAGCTGGGAAAACATGGAATTTATCCAATAACAGGAAAATCAAAGAATGAAAGGCAGGTAGTTAACTAGGAGAATCTGTATTGCATACTCATAGGACTGTATAGAGAGACAGCCACAGACTATTTACTCTGGCCAAGAACTAAGTAAATTTGGACTCTGAGTGCTAAGCCACTGATTACACACTCTAGGACAGCTCTGTAAAAATACAAGGTTTTACCCTTCAGTGATTGGCAACTTTAATATTTATAATATTTGCTCAAGATGTTGAAAGGGCTGTGGTACAGAAATTTTGGGATTTTGTCAATCCAAATTTCTCCAGGCTAGCCTGGAGAAAATTATGTAACACCTGCTCCAAGTAAATTTAAATATCTATAGAATAAAAAATGAAGTAAGCCTTTTCTTGATGTTGATTGTGTGAAAACAGCTATTTTAATAGGACCATTAAAAGTAAGATCAGGAAAATCATAAAAGTATTAATTCTTTAGGAGCATAGATATGTATTTTTTTAAGAAACATATACAGGAAAAACCTGAAGACAGTTAAAAAAAAAAGACCAAAAAACCTAAACCTGCTTTCACAGTACTATTACTTTACATCACTAGTGATCGAAGACCTAGTTATTGAGAGATTTAGGCAGCAAACTGGGCTTCAGATGTATAGAAAACATTGTCTGACAGGCATAAACGGAAGGAGAAACAGACAAACAAAAAAGATACTGTTGATATGTCTGGCTTGACACTGAACGTCGCAAATGGCCCTGGGTACCTGAATCCCACATCCAGCACAGCTGAACCAACTCTCAGACCTGCACAGGCTGTGCTGATTTGAATTCTATTGATTACAAAGGGAGCTCAGAAATGTAGTTCTGACGCAGGCAGGTCATTTTAGACAACTCGTTTTCAACCTAAATCCTGCTCTGGGGAGATCAAACAGACAGAAAAAATCTGAATTGTAAGGTGTTTCTATGATTTTTTTTTCTGTCATTTCACCCCTTGCCCCATAACTTTTAAACACATAATAATGCAAAGAATGAAAGAATGGGAAAGTATCTCAACTTGACAAAGTCATGGTACTTTCAGTATCATCCTACAAAGGGAAAAAAAGCTATAAGGTAGTACTTATATGGGCAGAGATAATTGTTCTACGTGTAAAACATGTTGATATTCATCTAACCACAGAACACTGTATTGAAAGAATGTAGTAGAGGCACTCAACTGAATATTTTAAGTACTTTACTTCTCTTGCTTGTTTTGTAAGTCACACAATTCACTTTGTGTTACACCTTATCAACACCAGCTCACATACGAACACAGAAAACTTGCAGGAATCACAAAATCATGTAGGTTGGAAGAGACCTCTAAAATCATCGAGTCCAACCTTTGAACGATCACGACCTTGTCAACTAAACCCTGGCAGTAAGTGTCACGTCCAGTTGTTTCTTGAACATTCCACTGGATGGTGACTCCACCACCTCCCTGGGCAGTCCATTCCAATGCCTGACAACCTTTGAAGAAACTCTTCCTGATGTCCAACCAGAACCTCCTCTGGTGCCACTTGAGATTATGTCCTCTTGTCCTGTCACTGGTTGCCTGGGAGAATTGGCCAACCCCCACCTGGTTACACCCTCCTTTCAGGTGTAGAGCGAGAATTACTCCCAGTTGTAGAGAACCCCAGCTCCCTCCTCAGCTGTTCCTCGTGAGACACTCTCCAGACACTTCACAAGCCTTGTTAATCTCTTCTGGACTCACTCCAGCACCTCAGTGTCTTTCTTGTAAAGGGGCCCAGAACTGGACACAGGACTCAAGCTGCAGCCTCACCATTGCTGAGTACAGGGGTATGATCCCTGCCCTGGTCCTGCTGGCCACACTATTGCTGATATAGGCCAGGATGCCACTGGCCTTCTTGGTCACCTGGACACACCCTGGCTCCTGTTCAGCTCCCATCAACCAGAACCCCAGGTCCTTTCACACTGGGCTGCTTTCCAGTCAAAAAGTTTTGTGCCTGTTTGATCACATTACCAGCAATAAAGGTTAATTACAAGAAAAAAAACCAATTGCCAGCAGCACCATTTTAACAGCTGCATTAAGGCTGGGATGATTCCTAATGCAAACAGCCAGGCCACGAGCACTGCTGCCTTAAAAAACATTTCCACTTGATTTTAGATGCTCAGCCTAGTGATCATCACTTTTAGGAATGTATTATAAAATTTACAACCTGCAACAAGTCTTTCAAGTATTAGAACAATATAAGTAAAACTTAAAATACACTTCAGGCATTTTCAACAAATTGTATCATATGTAGATATGATTGCAAGTTGAAGTAATGTCAAATGACCATTTGTTACTGAGCTGGTCACACAAAGATTTGTTAAGAGTAGTAACAGATCTATACAAAACCCCAAAGGAAATCTGAGGCTCTTAGAAGTATGACAATTAATCCTAAATTGCATCTGAAAAATCCTCAAAGTGCCTATGGTTTTGAGAGCCAGTCCTGGGGAAAACCAACAACTCTGCTTATCTCAGCGGAAAGTTCACTTTGGAACTTTGATAAGTGTCCCTCTACTTAATTCTACTATAGATACCAAATTATGATTGCTCTCAACGACACTCTTCTGAAATAACTTGTGACCTATGGGCAGCAAGTGACAACCAGATCCTTTTCTAACTTCAAGTCCAATAAACTGAAGAGCGGCACTGAAGACATGACAGTTCAGTTAAGCACAGCCAGTCACTGTCAGATAGCAATTCTAACCTTTTTAAAGGGTATCATTAAGACATTTTTCATGAATGTATTAATGCCACAACTACAAGTCTTGCTTCTTAGGAGGAAGAAATATCCATTCAACACAACAGGAAGACAAAAACAGTACTAGATGTCACACAAAACAACGCCACGTATACTACTGACAACATCAAGAAGGGGAGTAGCTGCTTTACTGCTTTTTTCTCCAAAATCCTAGGCAGCAGATCATGATCCCGAGGCAGCAGATTACTGCCTCACGATCACACATTTTTAATAATGGAGTAAAAAACCACACTAATGGAAATAACCTTATTTAATACTAGTGCAACCTGTCAAATATTTTAGATACTCCTGCGGTCCTGACCCTGGTGTCTGTGCTGTCATGTTTTTATCTTCAGATTGTGTCATAACAAGGGATGCCTGACATCAGTCATGTGATCACACGAGAAGTTTTAGGGAGATCAAGACTCCATGGCTCTGTTTTGAGTTCTCAGCTGGAGTACTACGCTACTGGAAACCTTTCTCTAGAACATTATTAACTGAAAATACAAAAAAATCTGCAGAAATACATGAAGTAATGTAAAATTATTATTTTTTTATTATTTGACGTAAATTTTATATTTTACCAAAGGTACTTTTCTTCTTTGTTTAAAAAGCCAAAAATGTATCTGGATCACTTGCAAGTCAAACAGAGACATCAGATGAAAAGGAAAATTTTTCAATGACTGATTACCTGAGTTACAGTGCAATATTTAATTTCAGACAGTATTGCTCTTAGGACTTTTTACAGTAAGAAACAATAAGCTTTATCAAGTCAAAACCTTAATCAGAGCTTGTCATAAATTTAAGAATTCTCATGAACCTACAACATGAAACACCTGACATAATGTATACTATACTTTTTTGCTTGCCTCTACAATAAATTAATACCCTGGATGACTTAAATATTAGCAAAAAGATTTACAAAAAGAAGATAAAACACAGTATAAAACTTTTTTTCAAAGATATGTGTCTTCCAAAAAACAGTTTGGTACCAAGGGTGAAATTTCAAGTGTTACAAAATTGTTTCTCACTTATTTAAATTCATGAAGATAAATAAATAACACTGAATTATACAAATAAACATTGATATCCTCATATGGGTTTATGCAGTAAAAGCGTGTATCTCTTCTTGGGAGTATCCAAGATCCTTCACATATCTGAAAGTCAGAAATCAAGTCGGTAATATTAATATTTGGAACTCAAAACCCACCACAGACACAGATGAAGCATTACTTCAGCTCCACTTCCTCGTTTTTATTCAGACATGCAAAATGAATTTTACCCCTGCAAATACATTTAGAAAACAATCAATGCCCAGGAGCTCAGATATACTACATGAAACTTTTGGTAAATGAAAATAATTGAAAAAAATAAATACAGATATCATCTGAATTATTTCAGACTTCTCAAGAGGCAGTGTAATTATTGGCCAAAAAACCTTGACTTCAGTAGGACTGGAGAAATGCAAATGATGTCATATAGATTCAATATTTTGAAGCTCGGCAAGAAAAATTTAGAGGACCTTTTATCTTTAAACATGCATATAAAATAATAAAATATTAGGTACAGACACAAATAAATGCATTAATTTAAAAAGTAATTGAGAAAAATGTTTGTGATAGAACAATTATTTTGAACTTTACTTTTGTAACTTAATTTATCAAGCTAACAGCAACAAAGAAAGCTTATTTCTATTATTCCAGCTTTTCTATAAAGATCAACTTAAAAGCATCATTAAAAACCTTGGGAAAAAAAGGTCACTGTTAAAGAGTTGCTTTTAAAAAGTTCTGGACAAGTTACTAGAACTCATGAAACTTACATATTGCTCATACTTACTTAGCTACACATAAATATAAATATACTCCTCAAGTATGGTACAAGGTGGGGTTTTTTTAAATTCCGTTTTTTCTGTTGTTTAATTTTAGAAGTTTTCTTGCAAAGCAGAAAAAGTAAGGCTATTTTTGACAGACTACCAAATCAGAAACACTACAGCTGATTAGGCGATCACATTTTAAAAAATTTCTCACTTTCCAGTTCATAATTTCAAATACTCACTGTACTCCTTGTTCTGTAAAAGGTGCTGGACCACAGATGCAGATAAGCACTTTTGAGTCTCTTCTGCTTCTTTTCACAAACTCAGAGAGAAGAGATGAAGAAATCTTCCCCTGTTTACCTACCCAGTCTTTTGTTGGTTGTGAAAGAATGAATTGAACCTCAAACCTGGTAAGCAGAAGAATATTTCATAAATATTACCTTTTATTAGAAATCTGCTACACAAAATGCTAGTGACCAAGACACTGATGTTTCCTATGATTACCTTCCTGTTCTGCTCAGCTCCCCACTGCAGTATCAGATCTCACAGATATTTAGTCATTCCTACTGATCAAGTCAGTCAAATCACCCCAATGTTGTGTATTTATTTAACCAAATCTTTCAATGTTAAAAATTCCAGCTTTCAGTTTCACCTTACAAAAAAACCCCATCTGGGACCAATTATGATACTTAAGCACAGATTTTACTGCTCCATTTTTCACTTATACAAATGTTGGTGTAGCTCAATACACAAGCAAGTGAGATAAGAATGCTTGGCCAAACTCATGAAAATGTCAGAACAATTTCAGTAATGAGAAAATACTACAGTTGGTTTCAAAAACTCACTAACAGAATAGTAACTGAGTAAAAACCAAGCACTTCTGTATATGAGGCTCCTACTGAAAGGGAGAAAAAAGGCTTTTACTGTAAATTTGCACAGTGTCTAGACTACAAAGCTTTAAATGTGCCAGACAACACTAGGGTATGAAATAGTATTGATTTCTCACTTCAGTGTTGTGAAGGAACAAGCTGTTTCTACTGAAGAAGAATTCAACTAAGAATTAACCATAAACAAAATGTGTTTTTATCACATAAAATCTAAGCAATGACAATACATCTAGTGATAACAGCAAGGGAACTGAAATTAAAAGGTAATCTGATAATCCTGTGTCTCCTGACAGAACTATGACCTGCTGAATTAAATGGACATTACATGTGCACTACTTCCATTTTAATCTGCAATAATGTTGTAATTGAGGGCAAAATGCAACAATTATTAAGGAAAAAACTAATGAACCTATTTAAACTTTTAATTTCTACATAAACATTTTCATAACCAGTGACACCAAAAAGATTTTTATAAGACTTCTCTAAATTTGGAATGTTGGTCTAGAGGTACATTATCCTTCTCTCTCTCTTCTGTGCTCCTCTTTGTGCATCTATCTTTTCTATTGTTAAGGCTAAGGCAAATTTACTTCTGCATCAAAAAGCTTTCCAGTTTTAAAAATCATTTCATCTAACATATCATCCCCAATAACCATATATTAAACACTGTCAGATCAAATCCCTGGCTTCCCATGGGACCTGCAGAACGTAACAACAAAGCCTCTGCTATGCATCTTCCACCAATGGATCTCCTTGCACTCCCTCATTATATTCTTAGCTAAGAGCTTACAGAATCAGAATCTGCCCTTGTGCAAAAGCTGTACTGTTAATCTAAGCCCCAAGACTTGTTCTGTACACAGAGATGCTACAAGTTGCTCTCCACAAGACTTTTAATTACCTTTCATCTTTAAGAGCTAATTGTTCTAGTTGGTTTCTCCAAAGTATGTCATTCTCGGTTTTGTTGAAGAAGATCAGCTTCGCTGTCCTTAAAAAAAAAACCCACAAAAACCTAATTAAAATTAACTGCAGATAGGTTCTGTTAAAGAATCAGAACTTAATCCATCATACAGAAACCTTTTACTTACATTTTTTGTTTGTTTCCAGATGCATTGTAAGTGAAAACGAGATACACTGAACAAGCACTGGAAAATTTGCCTGATATAGACAAAACAGCCCCAAATCAGCTATGCTACATCTTTAAACACTAAAATCATCCTGTTCAGAAGCTAGAATGTGCCAGAATCTTCACATGCTTCCCACGGCTCACTTCTCTGAAAACATGGAAAATAAAGCCAACTATACCAATGTAGTGCTCTAAATGGTGGCATGGCACACCACAGCATCTGAGTGTTACTCAGGTGGGGGAAATGTCAATAAAAAGTGCATAAGAAAGCCATGCATTTTGTTCACTGGGCACAAAAGCAGAAATTGGTTATTTGGAGAATAATTTTTTTGAGACACCCTTAGTAGTACTCCCCAGAGTAGACAAATATATCTGCTGCAGTTCTGCTCAGTACTCAGCACCATAAAGAACAGAAAACTCCAAACTTGGAATGAACTGGTCCTAGTTTTGCTGGAAATGAGGGAGAACACAGCTAAAATGAAGAAGTGAAAATTTAGATATGATCCCCACCAGTAAAGAAAAGCTGGTTGACAGAATGATGACAAAAATTTGTATAACAAATAAGAAGCTTCATCAGCCCTTTGGAAGGAAATAGAGTGAATCTAACATACTGGAAACTATTTCAAGGGATGTAGATTTTAATAATAAAAATTGCATACCCTGGTATGCAAGGTCTTATGGAAAACTGTTTAGAAAGAGGAGTTAGAGAACCTTAAAGGACTTTAATACAGAAGAAGAAGAAGAGATAGAAAGTTAAAAAATTACCTTCTAAACAAAAATTATGATAAAAGTGGGATACTATATTAAAAGTGAATATGAGAACACAGTGGTAATTTAGGAATGAAAAGCTGGAGACAAAGATACAACTATCAAGGAGAATCAAGAATAGATTACAAGCATCCTACACTTGAGCATTAGCCCCCTACCTAGTGTTTAGTGCCTTTGTGCTTCAGAATTCTTTTAAGAAATGTACCCACCTGACTGCAGTTATACATAACTAGTAAAGGGAGCAAAAAAACCTCATGTTAAAAAGGAAGCATAGAGGACCAATATTCTTTTACAGTTAATACTTTGGCCAAATACGATTTGGCCTGTAAGAGAGGAAACAAGGCTGAAGAAAGAGCATCATGACTAGATGCACAAAAGGATAGTGCAGTTATGAAAGGAACAAATTGTTTTGCCCATTTACAGTAGGCAAGAAATAGACTTACAAGATAATAGGCAGACTTTGTCTAGACAGTAAGAATGAAAATCCAATTATCCAAGCCCATTATAGCAAATGCCACCCAGGGAAGCTGAGGATTCTCCAGCGTTCACAGTGCAGCCCCAGAGCTTCAGCAGCACTCGCCCAGCACTCCAGACAGAGAGGTTGCTTTGGCACCATCAGGTGACAAGTCTGTCATTGTACAGAATATTCCTCAGCTTTCTGCAATTTGTGTTTTAGCATCGGCAATTCAAGCTTTCAGCAACAGTTACTTCTATGCAAATCATATTTTATACTGTTCAGATATACATATATATACACATATGTACCTCGTACAGGTAAACATACATATATTACAGACAGTCTGGTAGTACTTTCCCAAAAACTAAACTGAGGGCTAAAGAGCAAATATAAGGCCAAGAAACTAAATTGCCTAGAACAGTCAGAAAAACAAAAGTTTAAAGCATCTACATATAAATAGAACCTGTCTCAGTTCGAGTCATTCTAGCACCTAACCAGCCTCCACAGCAAGAAGGAAAAGTTCATTTACTTTGACTAGTAAGGAAACAGATACTGCTGCACCCTAAACTAATACTGAGTTCCCATAAGAAACTGAGCTGAAAAGAGCTAAAAATGTGTTCCCAAGCACTTTGTCAGATAATAGATTCATCCTTTGGGTTTGCAAAGCCAGCCGCGAATCAGCCACTTTTTATTTGCTGCTGACAATATAGGACATTTTGGAAGATCCAAACAGTACAGTCTCCTTACAAAATAGGATTATATGTAACTGATGAAATATAATAATATAAGTATAGTGTCTGGATTTAGGGTTTGTTTGGTTTTTTTAGAAACAAAGTTTTGCAGTACATGTCATCCTTTGTAGCTTTAGTATGTAGATTAGTGTACAATTAATCTCTCTATGTTGTTTCAAAAGCAGAAGTACTCATTCTACAGTTCTGAAGGACCTAACAACCCACTCCCTTGACCAAAAACAAGTAATGCTTTCTTCTGTAGATTTTACAGAGTACAGAACACAAATGCAATACACCTCTTTTCATGCCTCTGAATATACTTAATGCTGTA
Organism: Vireo altiloquus; assembly: GCA_013396875.1. Classification (NCBI taxonomy): domain Eukaryota; kingdom Metazoa; phylum Chordata; class Aves; order Passeriformes; family Vireonidae; genus Vireo; species Vireo altiloquus. The sequence continues at coordinate 1,128,540 of VZRF01015809.1, forward strand.
CATATATAAGTGACATATAAGTCTTTTGTGAAAAGTGGAACTCATCTGATAACAATGTGTTACTGCTGCTTAGCAGGTGAAAACCATAGGTTAACTATTTTAATGTATCAGAGAGAAGTAAATATAAGTAAACAGTTGCAGCCCTCCTCAGTCTAAAACAGTATTATTACAGTATCTATACTGTAATATTTCTATACTAAAAAAAGACACTCAAATGTGAAGCTAGTTAAAAAGAAACTCCTCAAAGTTTCTACTCAGTGAGCTCATTTGTACCACAACTGAATTCCAAAATGCAAATCAGTTTATTAGGTCGATGGTAGCCAAAACCAAATACGTGCAAGTTGCCTAAGCTTCTGACAGATTCTTCCCTAAAGCAAGCTAGTTTTTGGTGTAAGTTCAAGAAAAACATTTTCATACCATTTTATTTTGTTAATTGTTTTATTAACACTAAGGCTTGTGTGTCAAAAAGCCCACATACCTGAGACAGCTAACTTCAGTTAGAGCAAAATTCAGCAGCTTAACCATTGGTGTCAAGCCTGTGCCTCCTGCCAATAAAATGAGATCTTCTGAAGTTTGAACTTGCGACTTCTTGAAGTTGCCTTCAGGATTGCTGACAAAAATATAGTCTCCTTTATTTAAAAAACAAAAAAATTAAAAGGTAAACATTAATTTGCCAAAAACAAGATAATTAGCATTCTGATTTTTTTAAAGGCCATTTCATACTGCCTTCATCTTTGTAATATTAGGGTTTCTTTCAGAAAGGTACTATACACTTCACATAAGGATCATTCTTGCTAAAAGAAGAGATTATTAAATAATTAAAATGTTTTGTCTTGAGGCATTTTACACAATATGAGTACACAAACATTTGCAAAGTCAGTGTTATCTCTGTATCTAAAATGGAAGTGCATCCATAAAACAGATCTCCTTTCTTTATGCAAAAGTACAAGAAGTTGTTCCCAGAGCATGTGACATCAAAGCCATCAACAATAATGCATGATACAGTCCACATACATCAGTCAGGAGAGCTGTCTGTAAGGGACTTAGTTACAGTGAAGACAAGCCTTTACATTCAGGGAATGGAGAATAAGGTTCAAAAGAAGTTTTAAGTAAGTCCTGGTGTACAAGTAGGTATAATAAGATAGAAAGGTAAGATATTAAGGTATAAACAGTAAGAACATCATAATTCTCAGACAGTGAATCTTTAAAGATAATGCAATTGCTGCAAAACCAAACAAGAAACCCCCCAGCACACATTTACCAATTTGTAGGTGGTCAAGTGCCTGTGTGAACAGTCCATGGGAATAAATTTTAATCATTAAATATATATGCACACCATCATGGCGAGGTGGTTCTTGGAAATCCAGTGGCAAAAAAGGCAATACAGGTGTGTATGGTTTTACTACCTCTGTCCCTAGAGAGTAGACAGAAAGACAGCTCAAATAATATGAAAAGTACTTTATATCCAGATACTACAAACAAACACAAAAATAAACAAAGAGTAGATAAATAACCTGTATATACCATAAAAATAACAAAATCCCATGCTTTTATGCAGTTTATTACTTTCAGCTGCACCAGTTTTTATTACAGAATTGGAAGCCTTCTACTTCCAGTTAAAAACTTATGTATGTCAATTCCAGGCTACTTAGCAATTCAGGACACAGGATGAAAAGATCTTGAGTCATCCCCAAAGAATTTGAAAATCTAAACATTTTCATTAATTTTCAAGTACCACAGCTTGATTTATTCTAAATTTAAGTAGCAGATTTTTAATAGTGTACAATCATATTTTCTCACAGTATCATTTCAAAAAGCTATTGTATAATGATAGAAAGATCTCAAGAGTTGGACACTAGTAAAGAGTTAGGGAGGAGGAAGAGGTCAAAACAGATCTCAATTAATGATGTTTAAAAATTCTTCTGAAAAGTCTCTATCATGTATAGTGCAATCCAAGTACAGTGACCAGTATCATTATTGATATGCAAACTTTTAAAAGTACCCTTTAAAATAGTTAAATGGCTATTTCTTTAACCTTCCATTTTCTTTAAGTTCACTTTCTACAAAATTCTGAAGATCAGCACACTGAAGAAAAGCAAACGTGCTTTTCTAAACACATTCCCCTCATAACCTCACGTTACTGTTAATATTGAGCAACTGGAGTGTAAAGCAGTGTTACCATGACTACTATAAATGCCTCAGAAGAAGAAAAAAAAAAAAGAAAAAATTGCAACAGTACCCTCCTCATTTCAAAAAAGCTGCAAGCTAAAAGGAACCAACTAATGATACATAACACATATACAATAAGCTTCCCACACTACAACAATGAACAGCAACGCTTTGGTAGGGAAAATGTTTTAAGGGGAGAGTTGAAAGCAAAGACAATAAGGTCACCAGTAAATGCCAGTCATCTCAATAGTTAAATTTTCATTAATATTAATCCAGTCAGTTCATTATTAAGCACTGATTGTGATCCTAGAAGCAGAGACTTCTAACAACAATGAGGAAATTAGCAGCCATGGATTTGGCATTCTCTCAACACTACGAAAAGGATTTATGTAAATACATCCATTACTACATTCTCAATTTTTCTTACCTGCAATAATTTGTTTGAGGTAAACATGTTGTCCAGTGGGAACACGGAGATGTGTGCCCTTAGGCAACATTAGGCAGAAGAGTTTGGTGTCATGGGTAACTTCTGTCTTAGAAACCAACTTGCATTTTCTGTAGAACAGTCCTAAAAAGATAATTTTACGTGTTAGTTAAGTCTTAATCTGTCATTCTATCATTATATATCTTTCACTAAGAGAGAGAGAAATGTGTGTATTTCACTATATACTTATAAAAAGACAATAAATAAATATTTCTTGTATAACTACTTATAATAATTTTTATCATTTTGGACTAAGGACTCATTTATAACCTTACTTAGGAGCCTCTGAGTTACTGACTAGGAAGAAGTAGAAAAGCACCAAAACGTATGAGAACCCCTTGTACTACATTGCACTTGCACTGAGTTCCCTGCACAAGTACAGCATGGGTACACATAGGCAGACCAAAACCAGCTGGTGGAATGCAAATAAAACACAAGTCAGCACAGCACCACACTCCTCTGACTATCCACACCTACTCAGCAGGCTGAGGGAGGTCATTCTGCACCTCTGTTCTGTTCTTGTGAGACCTCACCTGGGGTACCATGTTCAGCTCTGGGGTCCCTAACATAAGAAGGATGTGGACCTGCTGGACCAAGTCAGACAAGGGCCACAAAGATGATTGAAGGGCTGGAGCTCCTCTCCTATGAGGACAGTCAGAGAGCTGGGGTTGCTCAGCCTGGAGAAACCTCCAGGGAGCTTACAGCAGCCTTCATTAAAGAAGATGACCCTAATTTTTCCTCCTCTACCTTTAGAAGAGCATTTTTCAGCTAGGCCCTTGTTTCAGCATTGCGGTATTTTAGCTCTAACCTGGAATATCAGTGTGATCAGAGCACCACACTGCCTAAACAGGTTTGTAGCTCAAGGGAACCTTTAAGGGCTATCAGGTACTAGAAGCTCTGCAATAAATTAAAAAAAAAAAAAAAAA
>VZRF01015809.1:1132129-1154733 GCA_013396875.1 Vireo altiloquus
AAAAAAAAGAAGAAAGAAAGAAAGCTAATAAGCAAAAAAAATCCCATGAGCAGCATTATCTAAACTTCATACATCCAAAACAACCCAAGTAATTTTAAAAAAACACAGAGAGAAGAAGCCACTTTTCTACAATAATCCCACCGTGTCATCTGCCATTTTCAATCAAGAATTTGCAAGCAGTTCCAGCAGATATTTTTATGTAAAGCCTCTCAAAATTTGACAGGTTCATGTATGAGAATACTTGAACATGATACCCTTCTAACAACCCTTTCCACATTGTAGCAATTTCAGTGAAGTAACATTTCTTACTCGCTTTTTTCCACGGCATTGAAAAATACGCTGCTCACATAAATAGCTGAGCTACTCATAAAACAGGGTAAGATGCAAAGGAAATTCCAACTAGGCATCACCATAAGGATGGTCTGGTCAAACACGGGCAGCTGGGCAGCTACTCTGAGGGAGTCTGTCCTTGGAGGTATTCAAACCTTGACAGAACAGCTTTGAGCAGGAAGTTAGATCAGACGACTTTCAGAGCTCCCCTTCAACTAAGTCAGTCTACAATTCTCTTATTTCTTAAAGGTCTTAAGAGTTAGAAGTAGAAGCACCTTTATCTTTTGTGTTTTGCCACTGTACTAGCAGATGCTTCTTTACTTCCTGACTTAAATCTCATGTTGATTATCTTTTGACAGGAATGGACTACCAGAAAATCTCTAATAATGCTTATCACTTGTACATCCTGATGTGAGTCAAAAGCCTTTCTTGAGTCAACACATGAACTCTTCTTAAGTGAATCTTACCTGAAGGAAGGCTTATGCAAGTTTCCAGTGAAGTCTCCATTTAATACAAATTAAAATGTAAAGGAAATTCTAGCATTGCTGCAGATCAAGTGATCACTGCCATTGCTGCCTTGCTCTTTCTTCCAACAGCAACAAAGAGAATCCCCAAGTCAATCAAGAATCCCAAAGTTCAACCAGTACACCTGGTTGAACTTCATACTTAACTAGGGCTACAGTTCATTAACAGAAACTGATTCCTGGACTTTAAAAAAACACCCAAAAAAGCTTTAGAGGGGCTCTCAATAAGACAACCTGTCCAATCTCCTTGCCCAGTGATCCTCAAGAGCCATTTACGGACCACGCTGAGTATTTCAATAATTTCATCTAGTGAATTATCCTTTTCCAAGTAACTTATCTGTACTGCAGTTTCCTTATTACCCCAACCATTGTGCTCTTTCCAGATATCCTAGATTAAAAACATAGCTAAAGAGTACAAGATAGCTGGAGACCAGATAGAGAGTGCCCTCTGACAGTGCAGTCAATTGCTGCTTGAAGAAACAACCATTGCTATTAACATTCCCTTCTTCAATAAGTGCAGGATCACAGCCTGTCAATTCAATCATAACAGAAATAAAATAATTTTAAATAGAGGAAAGCTCTCAATAACAGTATTTATCCACACATTGCTTGAAAGTTAAAGGTTTAAACAATATATTCTAGCTAAGCCATGCTGCTTTCTAATTGACTTTATTTCCAAGGGTATCAATAAAATCTGCTGGAACAGTCAAGCATCTAAATACATTCAGTTATGCCTGGAAACATACATTCAGGTTACTAAATCTCAGCTGCATATGCAATTTGTTCATGGACTAAATTAGGATCAAATTTCTTATATACCACTACTGCCAGAGTAGATGGCCATGGCATTTTTCTGCCTACACTGTTTTCTTAAATAATTCAAATAGCTACTAGTGAGTTATCCAATATAAATGCCTGCAGAGACATAACATAAAACTTCTGACATGGAATAAATCTTTCTTATATTAAGATTTTCTCCCATCTTCCATTTAACATCCTACAAATCCCTTATTTTGATTGAACAAGCATTTCAGATGAATCAAATGAATGCCTAAAGCCCTAAAAAAATGGAAGTCAGTAATTCTATTTCATACCAATCTTGAAGTAAAGCAGAACATCAGCATCTCTTCAGATATACAAGTATTACGAAAATTTGTGGAGATTTGTTTTCTATCCTTCTTTTGGAAAACAATATACAATAAGATTGCAAAGTACAGTAGCCAAATAAATATGCCAAGATTGCTGCCAATTCTGCAGACTTAAGAATTGCTTAAAAGGATGTATGAGATTGGTAATATAACCCTTAACTCATCAGCTAATACTCTTACAGATATTTGGGAGTGGAGAAAGAAGTTTAAAATATGATTCATCAACTGATTCACTGTTCCCTAACAATTTTTTCACCTTTCCAACCTGAATAATTCCAGCCTTTTCCCCATAAATAACCTTTATTTCCCTCTTTTTAATTTTCCACACAGAACTTCTGTCTTGATTCATTCAATATAGCTTTTGAAAACAAGAGACCTTTCTAAGTGAATTTCTAGTTTAGACTGTAGTCTTTGCTACATTAAGTAAAATTAGTTCATTATCAGTCATTCCAATAAAATCTGAAGCAACAAGCAAAAATAACAGTTAAGCAGAAAAGCCTTTGAACAAAAAGAGCTGGTCCCTAGTACCAAGCTGAAGCCTAACAGTTGGTTGTGCCAGCCCACAAAGCCACGTTAATTGTCAGATGCCAAAGATGCATGATTTGTTACTATACAGAAGCAAAAGGTACCATTCTCTCAATTTAGGATCACGATGCCAGTGTCCAGCAGCAAATCCTAATTTTTGTAGTGGAGAAAGTCATTAGTAAGGAGGTTGGGTTTGATTAAATGTTTTGCAGACATCAAGTGTCAGCACTGCAACTCCTGATCCAGGAGAAGCAACCCTGCAGCCTTTCACTACTAAAAGACTGCCACAAAATCCAATACCACCATGGGCTACCCATCACTCTAAACTTATCTTCCTCCTTTGCTGGAATCAAGAACTACAGCACTTCGATTCACAGGCATACTGCTGCAGTGGCCCAGCTCCTTGAGCCAGCAAGCGGTTGGTGGGACAGTTTGGAGGTCTAAGACAACCTGCCCCCGGTTGTAGTGAGGAGAAGGCTTTCCCCATAAGGTAGTGCAGTTCTGTGTTAATTCCCCCTGTTCACTTAACTCGTTAACCCCCTGCCTACTCTCCTCCCCTTCCTCCCCTCTGTGTACCCCCTTCCAGAACATTCTCCATCCCTTGCCACCCCATTAGCTCCTCTTCCTCAGCCACTCCTCCCTTGTACTCCCACTGGACTGTGTACCCCAACCCCGCCTTTACTCCTCCTGTTTGCCCTCTTCCAATTGGTTCCCATCCCCGGATAAAACCCCTGGACCCTCCTTTGTTCCTCAGTTGGTTATATTGTTCTTGGATCCCCCTGCAGAGTCTCCATACAAAGACCCCCTCCTGTCTCTTAGTCTCCGACTGACGCAGAACTCCTGAGCCATCCAGGTGTGAGTGTGTTTGTGTATCCACTGCACGAGTGTGTCTGTGTGCCTGCCAGCAGCCTGAGCGGCTGCACTGGAACGCCTGGTGAAGGACACTCCCTGGGACAGGACGTGGTACACGACCCACTGACCACTGTGCCACGTCAGCATACCGGTTCAGTTTTACTTACAAACCTGCTGCACAGAGATAGTGATACCTTTTGGAGAGCATCATCCTTTTGAGTACACTGCGTGTTCTTCCTTGTCATGAAAGGGAGTTTAAGAATTTTTCCTTAATGATGTTTTTTTTGCTTTTTTTAACTGATAAAAATTCAGTGACATTTCTTAGTTACCAGTCATAATCCTAGTGATGCTACAGTGGCAACATTAGCCTGTTGCCTTGGGAAAAAGCCAAATTGCTCCACTACCCTTTTATCTCAGGTAAAGGAATTCCACCCCATTCCCAGCAAGCATTTACCACCCAAACATGTCCATCAGCCAGCTGAAAGTTAATCCTCATTTTGTTCGGGTTACTTGATTATGGAGCCCCAAGTACTATTACTGCCAACATAATGGAGATTAGACCACACAGCTGAAGGAAGGTGGCTGCCAACCATTCCCAGCAGCAGCCCAGTCTTAGGAGTTAAGACAACCACAAACCATCACTGCTGACCATCAAATCATCAGTATCCTCAAATGCTTCAGTTAATTACAAAATTTCACAAGCTAGCTCGTGTTATCCAAAAAGACCAGCCATGCTCTCCCCAGACAGCTTTTCTCCCCCCCCAAATAACATTCCCACTGAATCACACCTTCTAAACTTTTCCTGGTTCCACAGCACCCTGTCACAGTGTAAGTCTCGCTAATATACAGTAAGTGCTGCAGCAGCACTCTGCTCCCTTCTGGTACTTCCAACAAAAAAAAATGCTATGATCTGCCACTTAATGTGGATGAAAACCACTGCACAAAACAACGACATTGCATCCCATTTCAGCCCTCAGAGGCAACAACATCTTGTTTCTTTACTGAACACTCTAAATATCTGCCAATAGTTGCACAGTCTTTAAAAGAGCAGAACTTAGTAATTAGGTTACTTTCCAAAACAGCAATCTGAGGAAAAGTTCAGAATAATTTTCAGAAGGAAGAAGCAGATTATTCTCCATGGGAAAAAATACACACATCCCCCCAGGTCACCCCTACTAAAGTAATTTTTTAATTGCATCTGGCTACTGCTTTTATGTGCATTCCCTCTGATGAGTGGGCTTCCGTATCTTATTTCCCAGAAAAAGCACTAACAAGAAAATCATGTTTTAATACCTATGTGAAAACCTGCCCTCTATCATTGTGCTGTATGATATTTTGGTTGGTTGGGAGGGGTCAGATTTTAGGGGCTTGTTTTAATGAGAAAACTCTAACCTACTTTTTATACTGCATTTAAATTTCACAGGATGCCAGAACTATGAACATAAGCTTTTGTTTACACTTCTAATGACCAGTTTCATAATAGCTACCTAAAAGTAATGTAACCAACTCCCCTACATTGACAATCTAATTATACTGAATTGTGTTTTCTATGCAATACTGTGGGTTAAAAATAATTTTTTCTCCAGAAAACTAAGCACTTAATCCTTCTTAGGAGTAGATGTAATATTGAATATTCTTCTGAATCTCCTGACCATCCTAAAACACACTGCAGTTAACTGAAATTGCAATACCTTTTTTTTTAATCCCCTTCAACTTTGAGGAAATTCGACAATTCTGTTCATTCCTTCCAACTAACTGAAATACACTGGCCAAAATGTTAGCATAAACTCAGCAGGAATTTGAGAGTACACAGGCAATTTATCTGGGACTATGACTTTCCCACCCTAGGGAGAAAGAAGTAGGGGCTTCTGTTAATTTCTTCTTTATATCATAAAGCTATAAAAGGCTTCCAATACCATCTCTGGATTATGTCCTTGGCCTTTAAGAAGACCTTTATCAGTTTTTTGCAGAATTTAGGCATCTGCTTTGAAAAGAAAGATTAAAAAACCTTTAGGTATAGATGCTTCTGCATGTGTGGTGGTCACACATCCCTCCTTTACGAATTCATTCATGAACGCTGTCATATGAACAAGTAATAAAGACATAAAATCAAACAAACTTTCCAAGTATCAATCCTGACTGGTTTTCAGCCCTTCCTCCTGTGCTCTGAATAAAATTGAATGAAAACCTAATGAACTAAACATCAGTGCACCCATAAGCACTTACTATTCACAGTCTTGCCACCAAACTGGAATTGTGGAATCATTTCAGGTCAAATGATTGATTACTTTTACTAGAAAGCATAAATTACCAAAAGAACTATTAATATACAAAAGTTGAATAAAATAAATAAAAAACATGCAACAAGATAACATAGCTACTTTCTATTCTGTTCCCAAATTTTCAGAAGTGGAAATTATTAGTTACACTGTCTTCACACAAGACTCTCATATTCCTTAGAAATAAAGGGTAATGCTGAGAGTAAGCAGATGAATATTCAAGTGAAAAAAATCACAATATTTATGGCAAAGTATCAGTGCTACTGTGTGAGTGCTGCATAGAAATATCAGACATAAAGCTATGAAACAGCTTTTTAATTTTTTTTTAAGCTATTAGTTATTATTTCCTTGTTCACACTGCACAAGATAGGAGTTTCTTTACCCACACCATTATTTTGCTCCCACAGAAGTGGAAACAAAAATTAAAACTCTGCAATTTAGACTAAGGGAGCACTGTTCTATGCAGAAAAGGAAAATGGCTGCTTGAAAATAAACCAAGTGAATAGAAACCTCCAACACATAGATTTTATGGCTGAGCTGAAAGCACAGGTTCAAATGAAGAAAATATGTGTAGGCCTGAACATTCTCCTATAAACATTATTGCATGCTCAATTTTAAATGTGGAGATTTTGAAATTAAAAAACTACAGAATAGAAGTTTCTGGAGTAGGGATTAAAAAGCCATAGACAGCAATTTATTTGCTAGATTCCTCACTTTTGTAATCAGGGATTTGAAGAAACTCAGGGTCAGCAAGCCCTTTAACTTTTCTGCATATTCAATTTAAGCTGATGTGAATTCAGTCACTGATATGTTATAAAGTTATTCAGATCTCTAACACTCCTCTGCATCACAGGAGAAATGTTATGTTGGAATTTGACTTCTTAGAAAAAAAATTATCTAGAAAGCATTGGTTACTAATGCTCAATATGTATTGCATCTAACTATCCACACCTTCCCCATTTGCAAAGGATCTATAAAGCCACTATATTCTACATCTCTGGTTCTTTCAGAGTATCTTCTCTTTCTGTTTTCTGTAATCACAAGAAGTGGTAAAGAGGGAGAAAATGAGCAGTGGACGGTGGACCACACATTGGATCAGGCTGTAACCCCTTAGATACAGAAGACTGTATTGAAAAATCTAATATTAAAGTGGATGACTCAACAGTTTCTGAAACTCTTATAAGGAAAATCACATTTCACATAAGCTAAAGGTAGTTAGAGAGATGTGCTTTTATGCAGTTTTCCTTTCTGTACCACAGTAATCTCTTAATTTTAAAGGCCCATGTAGCATAACTGAGGGCCAGTAAGAGGTGTACAACACGGTGAGCAACATTTAATTAGCTCATAAAAACATACAGCTTTGTTTTCACACACAGTAAGGCAGACTATAATCCAACAGTCAATTTTTGAGCATTATTAGACAGAGGACCAAGAAGGCTTTTGAGAAACTAGGTGACCGCAATCACATCAGGAGTGTGGTTATATTACACACTGTAATTGAGCAGAAAATTTTAATTTAGCTGAAAAATTACACAAATCCACACTGATCACTGTAATATACTTTGGTGTTGCATCAAGATCATACTGCTCTGTTACCACAAGGTGAATCCATATATAACATTTACTGCTTCTTGCAGACACATCAGCTTATTCAGAGCTGGCTTTAATACCTACATATGACTTAAGTCCCTTATTTAATCCAAGCTCAAGTTACAAAGATGCAGAGCACTGAACAACCTTAATGAGATGTTACTGTATCTGTAGTAACAATTGGAAGTGAAGATTTTTGAACCTTCATTCCAGTTCCTCCCATGATAACTGACACATGCACTCTCTCCTCAGGGTCTACTGGCATTTTGATATGGACAGAGAGGTCATTAAGCACAAAGGCAACCATGAGATGGAACAACACTCAGGCAGCGTTCACCTTCCAATCTCAGGTTCACCTTCAACTCCATTGTGGGACAAAACAAACCAAGAAACCAAAGCAAAGCAATAAACCTCCTCCAAGTCAAACCCTTTCAAGGAAAATTCCCGAGTAGCTTTCAACAAAATCAGACAACAATTGTAAAAGAAATGAAGGTACAAAATCAGAAGAAAAAATCCTGGAAAAAACCAAATATGACTAACAAGCTCCAAGAAGTCCTAGAACAGCTGATAGCTGGCCAAGAAATTGCTTACCTCTGTCTGCACGTTTGATAAAGGTATTATGACCCTCCCAGGGCTGTCCCAGCATTTTCCAATGAATGTTATCCTTTTTATTTAAGATAATCTCTACTTTCCCTACTTTTTCAGCAATATTTACTAAAAGAGAAAAGATTTCATATTGTTACTTTTCATTACACTTTGTACAAAAAAATATTTCACATGTCAACTACAATGAAATCCAGAATAATTACTCATTTCACAAGACACATGTAATTAATTTCTTAAATTAGAATATCAAATTAAAGGTACTTCAGCTATCTCTTGATAATGTTTTAGAGTGCAGGTAAAACAAGCACTAGCTGGATATGAGTAATTAATACACATTATTTGCTAAACAGATTGTGAAACCAGGACAGCTTCAGAGACCATCTGGTCAAGAAAAATGCTCATGAACCCAGAGTCCTCATGTACTAGAAACTGGTAGTTACCCTCACTTACTACTTTCTTTTCAAGGCAATTTGAATTAACAATTAAATCCGAGAAAATCCCAGTCTAAGCAAAGAACAGTTTACAAATACAGAACAGAACTAACTTCCAGCTATTTTAACATTTAGTCATTCTAAAAGGGATTAGAGTGCTATCAACTTACTACTTTCACAGGCCCAAGTGACACAATTAAAAAAACTTATTTAATGCTGTGGCTTGGTTTGATTGACTGTGTCAGGACCTGGTGGTAAGTAAAACTGTAAAGTATCTGATGAGTCAGAAAAATAAATCAAAATTCCACATTCTGATATCAGAATCAGAGAATATAATGAGTTGGAAGGGACCCACAAGGATCATGGAAGTTCAGCTCCTGACAGGACTATCCTAGAAGAGATACAGAAGTGCTGCAAGAGACAGAAATTACCAGCGACATCTTCTGAAACTGCATGATCCAAGTCTGAAATAAATACAAACAAACACTGTGTTAAGCAGTAACAAAATTCTATTCCAGCCATCATATATACATAAAATATAAGTCTAGGAATACTGAGTGAACTAATAACCCTAAAAAGCTATACATGTTTATCTGGGCTTGAAATTTGACTCATGACTTCTACAAGCCTCATGCATGAAGCCATTATTTTTCCCATTACTTTTAACAATGGCTCATGTAAAGCTACCAATCTGCATTTATGTAAATTATTGCACTTGCCCTTGTGAATTAGGGCATTTTAATAATCATAAAAAACACACTCAAAGAAAAATTCTACACAATTTAAAATCAATTTATTACTGCACTTTAGTCCGCATGTAAGAAATTTAGTACATACTAAACAAATGAAAATGTGAGTTGATAAATAACATAATTCCTTTACATCAAGGCACTTTTACAATCTCTAATGAAAAAGGAATAAAATATTAATTGGTACATGTAAAATGCTTATAGTCTGATTAGTGGATTTCAATAAAACACAATGAAAATTCAGTACTTTCAACCGCAAAATTACAGCTGAAATTACCTACCAACTTCTACAAGATATGAGTGGTCATCCATGATGATCTCTCCCCTTAATCGTTTGTCTTCACAGTCAACTATCACCAACTCTGCATTCATATCCTTTCATAGCCAAGGGAAAAAAACCCAAACAATTATTGTAAAGTTCTCCCAGAATTCAAGCTAGATCACACCTGGATCTTGTAACTCTTCCTTCATAAAATATACTTACCTTCTGCTTAGTATATATGACAATTGTGACCAAACTATCTGTTTGGAACCAGTCATAACTGTAAAACAAAAAATACAATAAAGAAAAAAATATATACTTTCTTTGGGCATATAAAAACACATTTAACCCCAAGCCCTCCAACAGAGCTTTTTTAATGAATTAACAACCCAAACATATTACTTACTACTTTTGAAGATTAAGTCCAAAGTCAGTAACTTTGAAAAAACTACTAAAATAACTATCTAATTATGCATCCTGATAGTCAGTATATTGTAATTGAAATTGTATGACATTAGTTTTACTTAAAAAGCATGTGCATTCTCTTTGTAGTATATGAACCTTACTTATGAGATTATTAAAATCTTGAGTCCAGACAAAAGCAGTAAATAGGCAGCATGGCTTCCAGGAGTTAAAGATTTGATGCACATTCCACAAAATCACAGTTCCCTTCATCTCCACAGATCAAGGTTTTGCATTCATTCCTATGTTCCCAAGTCCAAACCTTGTAATAAATCCAGGGTAGGGTAGAAAAAAAGAGAGCCTTCAAATGCTAATTATTTGTATGGCCTTACACTTGCCGGGAAGTAATTTCCATCTACTGTTTAGACTCCTGGACCAGAAAAACAGGCAGAGAGGGAGGAACAAACACTCCTGAGAGCCAACACATTTTAGGCTGCACACCCTCCAGTCACATGCCAGAATATACCAGACACACATGGGAAGAAAAGCAGCAAGGTCTGGAGAGCACTTCAGAAAATAAACCTCATTCCAATTGTTTACAAGCCACAATATCTTATGACTGCATGTAACTAGCCCAGAGATCACACACTCACAAGGGATTTTGATGCCAAGTGGGAAACCGCACCTTGAGGACCAAAGTCATCATGGAATAAAATGACACCTCAGTGACAACAGCAGGCATATCACAGTGAGCTTTTAAGGCCTGCTTTGCTTTATATGTTGCAGAAATGTGAATGCAGCTATCACATCTTAATAAATTCCAGCTGGAAATGAAGCACTTTTTCAAGGCATGGCAATTCAGATGTTTATGGACAAATTAGTTAAGGTCAAGAAAGTAATCAGTCCAGCTGGAATCACTTTCCATGAGTTTTCTCAAGAAGCAAAGCTGAGGAGCCTGCAAATATAAGCCATACATTTGTATACAATGCAAGACAGCATAAGTGTCAGGCATCAACAGAACAAGCAAAGAACCATCATCTGCCCAAATGACCTTTGGCAAGTTCTTTAAACCTGAACCTCAACTTTTCTACTTGTACAAGGATGGCAATGACATATACTCATTTAACTGAAACTTCAAGAGCTAACTATGGAAGCAGTTGCCTGTATTTACTAAGAATTGCACAGAATTCTTAAATAGAATGTTCAACAGACAATAACAAAGGCTTACCTCGGACTTAAATCTTTAGCAGAAGAAGCCAGTACTTTCTTCTCAGGAAGCACACCTGCAAAGAGCAGAGAGTCATTAAAATATTTGCTGGGGTGCTTGCTTAATAGAAATAATACTCAGGTATGTTTGGGGTTTGTGGTTTTGGGTATTTTTAATTGAATGTTCTAAGTGTCTTCCAACAATATTTAGTGGCTTTATTTCCACAGCCAGACTATGTACCTTTTACACTTAGTTTTTATTGAGCATTTTTTCTTGAAGAGCAGGGTCTTAGAACTTGGAGCTCTACTTCAGAACTTAAGGGTTCCATACACCACAGTACCTATGTTGTACTCAGTTTTGTTACTAGCTTGTGCTTTTACACTTTGTGATAGTGAAGCACAAAAAGACAAAAGGTTATCTGAATGACTTTCCTTTAGCAGAACTATTTGTTTCTACAATTCAGATTAATAAATTCAATTTGAGATGTCAGATCTAACCTAATTGGCAAGTAAAATTTCATGTCAGCAGGTTAAGCAAAGATATCAGCCCTAAGCTTTCTACACAGCACTTTGCTAGGAATTTCCACAGAATTCAGATGCTCAGTTTAAGTATTTAACTACATGAAACAGCCTGAAACAACCTTTGCTGGGAAGTAACAGTTGGTCAGTCTTTCAAAATGTCAATTGTACTAATCTCTGGCATAATAGAAACTGAACATATTTGGCAAAATCTTGAGCACAGGGACAGATAAAAGCAACTGCAATCCTGCATCAATTTTAACACTAAGAAGCTAAATAGAATGATGATGGAGGAAGTTGCAGACTGAACAGCTGGAAAGTGCTGGTTTCAAGCCCATTCAAAGTTCAGCCTTGCAAACCTGAAATGGCTATGCATAAAATAATTAGCACATGAATTCTCAGTTACCCAGATTATCTCCTAAATGCCAGTAAGTTTTGTAGTATGACTACAAACACCATAATTGAGTAGCTCCACCACGTGGGAAGTAGATAAAAACAAAGAGAGCCACTCTGGTCTAATCCAATCTGTCAAAACTATTTGATCACCCAGATGGGGGAATTAACCCAAAGTAACTAAAACTCACTCAAATTACTTATTCTTTGATCCTTAATTACTTCTAAGTACACACCATCTGCAGCTGCCAAGGAAGCTAAATGGCAGAGCAGTCAGATCATTGCAAAAGAAAACCAATCACCCAATAAAAGCCTTCTCAAAAGCTAAGCCTTTCTTAAGGACACACATCATATGATTTGCTTGGCCTCCACGGATAGCAGGAGCCCATGGCCATACATACTTCTCTTTGCTTTTGCAGGAGAGAAATATATGAACAGCCACAATAAAACAGAACATTCTGGCAAACCAAGTTATTTATGTATTACTTTGAAACACTGTAAGATGCTACATGAAAACAATGATTCACGCTGCAATAAAAAGACAATGATTCAGGTGATCAGTGAACCAATTAAGCAAAGTGCTCTATTAGTCATGGTGATCGTAAAAAAAGAAAAGCTGCAGGTGAATCCAAAGGCTTATGGTAGGCATGAAATGAAGAGTTTAAAGTGACCACATGAACAGCAGAATTACAACCCTGCACATCACGGGACTGCTGTGCACAATCCCAGGGGACAGCAACACTAGTGATAAATGTTCTTATGTTATCCTCACAGCCACATTGGAAAGAGCTGGGTTTGATAGGCAGATTGCAACATGGAGAGAAAATGAGTAGAACTGCCAGTCACAAAAGGTGTGATCAGCATACGAAGTCCAGCTGGAGGCTAGTTACTGTCGGCATTCCCTAGGGAAAAGGGAATGCTGATACTGTTTCACACAGCCATTAGCAACCTATAGGGCACACACTCTCCCAGTCAGAGCAATAACAAATCAAACAGGCAATCACAAAAGGTTAAGGTTATTAAGGAATGCAGAGAGACTGAAGAAATGGGCTGACAAAAAATTCATGAAGCTCAGAAGAAAATAAAAAATTTTGCACTTTGAGAAAAAAAAGATCTAGCAAAACAAGTGTAAGACCTGACTGGACAGAAAATCTTCCAGGCATTTCACAGACAAGCTGACCTTGCTTGTCCATCCCATACCTCCCTTGTATATACTACTCCATTGCAGCCTTACAATACTTTCAAACACAGAACTCACAATACTTGGCTAGGATTCTGCCTTCTGAAATTTTTTACAGATCACTATAGCCTCAATAGATTCGAATGCAAAGAGGGAAGTCTGGGTAAACACTGCTCATTCAATGATAATCAAATAAGTTTGAGACTGACTCCCCACTTTGCTCCAGGCGAAAACTTACCATTAAGCTGCTTCTTGTCTTCAGACACAGCAGAAGAAATCTCTGCAACTATTAAGAAAAAACAACAAGGACAAGAGTTAAGAAGTTACAGTACTTGCCCACATCATGCTAAATTAGCCAAAGTAAGGATCTCCCAGTAAACCTTCCAAAAACCTTAACGGAATGACCAGGATGTTTCAGACATCAGGAAGTGACAAATAAATGCAGCACTGACTACCATTCCAAAAGATTAGGTCTAATTAAAGAATTGGTACATTACTAAAGGATAGGAAATGCAAGAACTCTGACACTTCAAAAAAAAACCCACAGATTATCTTGTGCAATTATAAACTTCATAGCTAAGAAGCTCACTGAATCTATTAAGAATTCCAATGACACTTGTCTCACGACATCACATAGTGGACTGCAAACCTGACCAACCTAATCCTTAGAAACCTAAACCCAATCCTTGGCAGGAACACAGGAAAAAGAAAATATTTCTATAAGTGCCCTCTGCCAAATGATTTTATTTTCAAGTTATTATCTGAGTTTTTCATTTATTCTACAGTATGCTACAACTATTCCAATCCAACGAACTCGAGCAGAAAAAAAAAAAAAAAAATAAAGACCAAGCAGATGAATTACACAGTGTCAATTCATTTGTAAGGTAATTTGTAAATTATATATTATGGGAAACAAACTGCACCTCTCAGCCACATGCCCTTCTGTTCACAGTAAATCTATGGGGAAACCAGTCCTCTGGTTATACCTGGGCCCTCTTCTGCTCTTCTCTACATTGCACATCTCAGAATGTCCCAATATGAAAGGCCCAATTTATATTCTGTCTTATGGGGAACCAAGTTTGGGTGGGAGAAACAAATCTGTTCTTCCTGCTCTATTTCATGAAAACCAAAATGGGAATGTTCCTTCCCTGTTCTTCCATATCCTTCCCAGTGTCCTGCATCACACCAGCCAGCATTAGAGGAAGAATGCTAGAGATGTTAAGGAAGGCTCCTAGAGCAAAGCACACAGAATTCCAAAATTCCTTGAGAGCTCTTCAAGAACGACCTTCATCAGAGGCTTTCATATTGTGCCATTGTAAAGTAAAAAGAAAATACTCCACAAATTTTTGGTTGAGGCAACATTTGTCTGAATCTTCTGCTATACACCACTTCATGGTTTCTGCCAGGATGGGCAAGTTGTTCATAAAAACATCTTTCTAATGAAAGGTAATTTTTTGTATTTAAAAGTCTACTCTCATTTCACCACATTTTAACATACTGCACAGAAACCAGCACTGCAATTTTAAGGACCACGCAAGACACATCAAAGGCAGAGCCCTACCTCTCTTCCTTGGATGACATCAGAGCTCTCAGTCCAGTCTTGTTGAATTAACAATAACACAACATGCATTCTGACTCCCAAGTAACCACTGAAGTAACATAGGGACATACACTAACATGTCTGTGGAAACATCAGCAGTATTAAAGTATTTCAGACAACACATTGTGATAATGTTTACAGCTGAGCATCCTAAAGGGACAGCAAGCAGTTTAATGCTGTACAGGTTTGCTGAGGGAGATTCTGAGATCATCTCTTACATACCTGGTACTGCACTGCTTTCTCAGCAAGTACAAACACTACATGTTTCAGTGCAAAGATCCACTGTAACACTACAGAAGAGACTCTTCAGAATCTCCTATTAGTCACTACCAATGCATGAAGCAGCATTCCCAAAATACAAGCTGACAAAACATTAACTATCACCAGCATTTTCAAAAGACTCTTCTTTCTTAAAAAAAACAACCTAGAGTGTGCAAGGACAAACTTCAGCTTCCTTAAGCAGTTCAGTAAGAAAACCATTGTACCATCTACCAAAAAACCACCAGAACACAGGACAAAAAACCTAAGCTAAACAACCAAATATTCCAGCAATGCCCCACTGCACCATTTGGTGTACCAATGTACAAGTACCAATGCTTCTCCTATTACTGAACACTCACTCTCTGCCACAAAAAGAAAGCAATTTAAACCATAATTTGAAGTCTTGTCTTCCCTCTACACTTACACGGTCATTTAATCCTCTATTTAAAAACATGCACCTTAAGTAAGTAATTTACTCTTCTATTCCAAAATGCAAACTTTGCATAATATGGTTTTCTGGAAGGATAAAAGACTAGAATTATTGCTGGTTAATAGGGAAGTAAGTCAATCACTTTTTGATAATTCAAAAGAGGAGGATACACAACCTTCTACGAATTGAAGTAAACCTTGAAAATCTTAACAGTGAAGGATTTCAGCAAGTCCAATGCTGGAGTGTTCCAGATAAAGGCCAGAAAGCTGGTGAAGTGTCTAAAGGGTAAATCCTATGAGGAGTGGCTGAGGGAGCTGGGGTTGTTTAGCCTGGAGAAGAGGAAGCTGAGGGTGGACCTTATTGCTCTCTACAACTCCCTGAAAGGAGGCTGTAGCCAGGTGGGGGTCAGCCTCTTGGCTGTGCCAGGAGAGGTTCCGGTTGGAGATCAGGAAGAACTTCCCACAAAGGGCTGTCAAGCATTGTATCAGGCTTCCCAGGGTGGTGGTAGAGTCACCATCCCTGGAAGTGTTCAAGAAATGACTGGACATGCACTTAGTCCATGGTCCAGATGACAAGGTGGTAGCTTGAAGCATGGACTCGATCTTGGAGGTCTTCTCCAACCTAAATGACTCTCTAATTCTGTAATCAGCTTGATTCTTTATTAACAAAATTACTTTTTTTTTCAAGTCTGAAATGGCTGAAAGTAGCACAGGCAACAGAACTGGTTTTATATAGTTTACAACCTTTATCCTGCAAATTTTACTACAGCAAAATGCATAGTCCTATTACAGAACACAGCAGAGAAACGGAACAGCAGAAAATGGACTGCCAGAGCCAGCAGGAGCAAAGATGTGTTTATGTTTTACTGACTGGCTGTCACAAGAATTCCTGCCAGTTGCAGAAAGTTTAGATTAATAAAATCAACAAAATTCATGTTGACTTTTAAATTTCTAACTCAGCTGACAGAGCAGCAATAATGTCTCTGTAATGCTTCAACTCAGTGAGGCAGTTACGCTGCTGAGGTTTCTCCATACTTTGCAGCATTTACCTTAAAAGTTCCACACTGGAATTAGCTACCTAGCATCATGGAGATGTAAAATACTATTCCACTTCACACACAGACCAAGCTCAACCTATCTGTTAAGATGATGTTATCTAAGCATTAAGCAAGCATGCAGTGCACTTCTTCAGGTGCCGAAGAGCTACAAGATGGCTGAAATTGTGAACTAAAGGATACCACAGAATTGGAGAAAAATAGTTGTAATCATTAATCCTTTTATGTTTTCACTGCAATTTTGCTAAGGGTCAATATGGAGTAACAGTGTCTGCTTCCCAGGTATAGGAAATTTTGGCTGCGGCCTACAAACTGAAATACTGAAGATTAAAGTTTCTAAAAACCACCATCCGCATTCTAAGACTATACTACATTTCTTGCTCTCCTGGCTCAGAAGAGTCTGTTGTATCAGCAAAATTTTCTCAAGGTAAATTCAAACTGAAGGACCCAATAAAGTGTTCTGAAAAGAATAACTGCCCATAAAGTGTATTCAAATATCTCAGTATGTATGCAATTTGCCAGATTTATGTAAGGTGCTGAAATCACCAGATTGAAAATACTTTTATTTCAAGATGAGAGCTGTTTATCACAGTTTGCCCACTGGGATGAGAAGAAAAAGAGGGATCTCAAGGGAGAGCAGGGCAGGACAAGGTTTTTTCTATACACACAGACATGTAAAACACACACACAGCTGTTTTCTAATGACTAAAAATAGAAGAAGAAATCTAGCAGTACACTACTTATAAAAGTCTTCAACTATACAATTTCATCTTCAGTTATCTGCTGTAAAAAAATTAATATATGCAAAAGCCTTCAACTCTATGTAAGAATAGAGACTCTCCTAATAAATATAAGGTGTTTTAGGATTTCTTATAATTTCCAGGTAACTTTATCGAATAAAGTATAATAGACAATATTTCATTCTTAAAAAACCTCACCTTTTGGAGCAGCAATAGGCTTGACAGCCATTCTCCCAACAAGACATTCCTTCAGCATTGATTCATAATTGACCCAACGATGAACCTACATTAACAAAATATTTTTTCATAAAATTTGGAATTCTTACTATGTTGTTTTATGCACTGAAATAGAAAAGTTCATTTCTGTACATTCAAAATGTACATAATTGCAATGCAATTAATTTAGCGGATTATTTTTTAAACACAACAGATGTCACTATTACATCATTCAGTACTTATTTTACTTCTATTACAGGTATCATGGCATTAAATGAAAAAATAGGATTATGGAAAAAGTAGCAATGGGCTAATTTACTCATTTATGCTTTTCAATATCTGAACATCATAACCTTGAGCTACAGAATATATTTCAGAAGAGCATTTTTGTGATGCAAACTACACAACAGAACAAAGACCTTGTGATTACTGCAACATTTATTAGTCTTGTTTAGAAAAGTGAAGGGAAAAGGGATGAAGGAAACATAAAAAATAGCAGTTAAGACAAACAAACACCTCCTGCCAAGCTGGTGTATTTCTGTTTGCTTCTGTCTTACTATCACTGAATCATTTGGAAATTCCCTCTTTTAGAAAATAAAGTGAAGAAAAAGCAGTAGCTTTACAGACCAGAACTGGAGAACTTGTAGAGGAAATGGATGGCAGAAAAGCGAATTCTGATAGGGCATCCAGGATAACATCACAAGAAGAGAAAAGGAAACAAAGTGTTGCATGACAAATTTGAATGGTATCTAGATTGAAAAATAAAAACTTTAAACTGGAATAGCTAAGGAGACGTGATAAAGAATCCCATCAACAAGCTGTAGTTTCCTCATACACAGATAACAGAAAGAAGCAAAGAATTATGAATGACAATTAATTTTCCCAGAAATTTGGGGAACACTAGCAACCTACCAAACTCTTAAAAAAAGACCAGTATCTGACAGACACAGAAAGCAGAGAGGAAAACAAATGCCTTGGGTAAGAGGAAAGTCATAAGCCAGAAACAATAAAAGTGAAAAACATATTTTCAGGATCTTTCATTCCCATGCCAAAAAAAAAAAAAAAAAAAAAATTTTTAAAATTTTATACACCCAAAAAAAAAAAAAAAAAAAAAAAAAAAAAAAAAAGTAGCAATCATATATCTGAACAACTACAGGGGCTTCCCCAAATGTTCCTGATGTCAAAACTCCTGTTTTCAAGGACATCATATAATGATCCAGGCACATAATTCCAAGCCACAACTTGATACTGGACACTTGATGCTACAAGTTTCTTGAAACCAAAGAATTATACTCAAAACCAACACTTCATTTGTGAAAGGATTAACAAAGGATAAGCTCAACGAAACTGAAACATTATTCATCTTTATTTACACCCTTAAAAATATTTTGCAAATAAAGGCATAACATACACTGATATATGACATGTAAAGAGGTAACAGATTTCCTTTCAGAAACAAACTTCTTTTCTGCTCTTCCCCAGTTTCTCAGATAAACCTAGTGAGTAATGGAAACTCAAAGAATGTCTGTTTCTAAAAAACACCAACTCAGTGAATCACATTTTACAGAAACAAGTTTGCAAGCAATTCCTTGCAGAAAGCACACCCATGCTGCAGAACCTTTATTTTCTGAGTCTTTTCAAAACATTTAAAGAAACAGTAAACAAGTAAGAGACCAACTCTCATCTCATGATTTGTTCACCAGTAAATAGAAGCTCCAGCATTTTTTCTGATAACACAGCTGCCAAGTAAATAGACAAGGGATTCTACAAGCATTTTTCAAAAAGTGAAAGTCTTAGAAGTCTTAGAAAAATAGGCCTCTGCAACAACAGTAATTATTCATTGCAGCACTTTACTAAGAAGGTGGTATCTCAAATTGTTGCTAGCTTTATTGCTATTTCTGCTAAAAAAGGTCTAATTGAAGCATAATTCTAACAACATAAGGTGACATTTTTATTATGGTCTTTTGATGCAAAGTTTAAACTACATGTCTCTTTCAGCACATAAAAGCGTCATTCTGAGCAGTGACCCACTGCCTTCCCTTAGGACTGAAAAAGTTTCCAGTGACATGCCCTAGAAATAATCGCAAAACATGCATTTTTCGAAGTACAGTGAGCAAGTGTTGTTTGCTGCCAGTTGTTCTCACCTGATCAAAGAGATCTGTACCATCAGTTCCTGCTGCTCTCATTAGTTCATCCTCACCACCTGGATGATATTCCATGTATGGTGTGACATTATATACAAATCCTGAAGAAAATAGAATATATGAGCAGCATTTCTACAACCACTCCTGTCTCCAAACACAATGGAAAGGTTAGCACAAATTAAAGAATGTACTAGCAAACAGTAGGCATAATTGGAACAAACAGTATGACTTCACAAAAACAGAAACATAAATGACACAATTGTATAGAACAAAGAGGTATCTTATTACATGGATATGCCAGTCCTACAATGCTGTATCACTTGGCCAGGTTTAAGACTTCAACCTAGAAATTGAACATGACGTATCCTAGCTAGAGGGTAAAAGTACCAGGGAAGGTTTAAAAAGAGACAAAACTGAGCAGAATTGTTCAGTGCACAGAATTGTTTCCAGTTTCCTTTATAATTAAGTTATCCCTGAAGCGTTGTCATAGTTGTTACCCTATCACCCAACACCATCACGGAATAAAATGCCTACAGGAACAAATTGTCTCACACAAGGAAAAACTGTCACCATCAGCAACAAAACTTCCATTCTTAAGATTCAGCAAAACAAGGAACTTAACATAGCTTGTGCTCATTACAGGTTTACAACTCTGGTAGCAATCTGTCCCAGTAAAAGAGCTCAGCATTGTTCCTACACTTTCAGAGAGATAAAACAATGTTTCTTTACAGGTTTGAAATGATGAAAGATAATTATTGTTGCTAGGCAACTGGGTTATTGGAGCCTGAAGAATGCAGCTATAAAGAGATTTAACTACAGACATATTGCTGTTAACATGATTATTGCATTCCTACCTAGCCAAATATTTGAAGATATTTAACATTAACAAAACAGGAAGCTACAAAACGTGGAATTGTGGCAGTGTTTTCACAAAAAGCTTTTAAGACATTAGGAAGTGTACATTAATTACTTCAAAAGGAGAGAAAGGCATTCAGCACCGAGCCTGGGGGCAGACATACTTGGGACAATCCCTAGTTGGCAAGAACAACCATCCCAGTCAATAACAAAGACCCAGTCAATAACAAAGGAAGGATCTTAGTACATTTTACTGACCTGCTCTTCTGATGGCTGTATTCACTGTGCCCTCTTGTGTGCAGCTGTGATTACTGCACACAATAAAATACACATATCTGCATAGTCATGGCCTCCTGAATATCACTCAAATTTACCACCAACCTTGCTGGAGCAAAAGAACTATCATTTATATACTCTTCATGCTTTTTTCAACTCCCCTGAACCCCCCCTTTATATACAAATTTGTGGGCTATATGACAGCTTTCTTTGCCTGTTCTCCTTTCACTTCACATTGCTCTCATGAGTTTCTGCTCTTTCATAGAGAGACACAGTCTAACTGCCAATGCAGAGACCTCATTTAGCTTTTCCATAATTATATTGTTTTACTACCCGTCTACATATGAGGGCTATGGATAATCTACTGTGATTTTCAGTTATGGTGGATTTTTCACAAGTCATCCAAGAACAAAAAAAAGGCAGACATGTAAAACTTTAAGGAAAGATAAAGATGCAGCTTGATGGAGTTCATGTAAAAAACCAACCTCAGAGATACAGTGAAGGTAGGATGAGTTAAAAATGAAAACAGAAGCATTTTTAGGCAGTAATTCTGTCTGCAGTAAATGTTCCTTTTTCAGAGAGAAAAATGAACAGATGTACATAGCAAACATTTCTTTAGCTCTCCTCCTGCTATATTTTTACTAGCACATGCAACTGCAGCACAGAAAATTAATAATCCTATTATTTTATTCAAAGGCCAGTACTGAATAACGTTTTACCTTTACTTTCACTCTCATCCCCTTTAACACCCAACCATAATACAATCACCTTCACATGGAAACTCTTATCTTTCTTTTGCTGAAGTTCAGAAATGACATTTTATCAAGCATCAATGCTGTTCCTTACCAGACCAATGTCATGACTAACAGAACCACTCTTTCTACAGGAATTTCTCATTAGCTACTCTGATTTTCGTTATCCATCTTCATAGAGATTGGCATTATCTCCTAACAAATTTAAGGTGATATTAGTGTATTTTAGCCTCTAAATGATTAGACTGCAGAGCAAACGTTTTACTCCTTTCTGTAGGTCAACAAGGAACTCCATTTGCAACTCTGAAAATACTCTTCTACCCACAGCTATTGCTCCAGACCACCTTCACACATTGCTAAATGTGTAACATACGATTCAACTTCTGAGCTAAAATTTCATTAAAATAATAACAGAAATAGAATTGCATAGTTACCACAGGTATTTGTTATTGTAGGCAGAGATTATTACAGTTGCTCTCTGTGGCAACAGTCATTTGCATTACTAAGTATTATTTCCTAAAGACCATTCTACAGATTTAAAGAGTGTTTTTAATATTTATATGTCTCTAGATGCTCTAAAGCAATCCCTAAAAATAGTCAACTGCTCAAAATAATAAACTATCCAAGACTGAGGAGTGTACATGTCAGCATTTTCAAACCCCTATTTTCTTGCTAAGTCCTTTTTATTTGGTACATTATCTAAAATCTTGCATTTTATTATTTTCACAGGCAGCTATATAATAGGTATAAAATACGCCCATTTTGAAGACTTCTTTAGAAAGGCTTGAAAGCAAAGAAAATCTTTGTAACACAAAATCTCTTACTTGAAGTTATGCCCAATTATGTTAAGATTACACCTGGCCTAAGCACAGGAGGTGTATAGTTTTCTTTTGGAGTGTGGCTTTTGTTGTTTGGGTTTTGTTGTTTCTTCTTTAAGTACAGAAAAGAGAAGCCAGGTAAAAAACACAAAAGTAACATCACAGCAACCAACCTCTTATACATATCGAGCAGTCCTCCTTTTTGTTGTGTTTAGAGAGCTCATCTTCAGTCACTTCAATCAGCCTCCCTTTCAAACCAGTCAAGTCCTTCCCACTTTTAGTTAGCCGAATCCAATCCATAAGACTCCTTCCTGGTTTTAAAGGTACCTGAAAAATAACAAGTGTACAAACAACTTCAAACTCTGAAGGAAGAAAAAGCCATTCAATACACTTTTCTAAGCTTCATAGGAGGGCTCAAACCAAAAAAAAAAAAAAAAAAAAAAAAAAAAAAAAAAAAAAAAA
>VZRF01015809.1:1159712-1207801 GCA_013396875.1 Vireo altiloquus
GTGTGGGCACCGCGACCCGCCCGCCGATGGCAGCGGTGCCCACACGCCGGGAGCAGGCGCGGACAAAGCGATCTCATGCCGGGGTGGCGGAGAACACGACGCTCTTTGGAGGGTCCTTACTCAATAACGCGTCAGCCCCAGAGCGCTCCCTGACGTGTTCCCTCAGGCAACGTCGGTGGTTCTTTTCATATATATATGTATGTATGTATATATATGCACACACACAGACACACACCCCCCCCCTTTTAAAATACGGTATTTTTAACGAGGAAACGTGCCTGCCTTAATTCTTTTTTCGTGTGGTCCCAATACTTCATTCCACTGCCTGCACTGGATGCTGTCGCTACACGTGCAAGGTTTTACACTGAGCTCCTTCCATTTCCATGTTCCTCGGTACCAAGAGAGTTTATTTTTTTTTCCTATTTTTATTTATTATTTTTGTATTCCCTTCTCTTTCTGAGATTGCAATCAGTGATGCATGTGAGAGGGGCAGAAACAGGTTATATAAGAGCTTGTAAAGTAATAATATCAGCCTCAAGGAGGGTTGGTGGGATGGAGCTGCCCTAGATGCTGAAGGAGGGATTAAACCCCAGGTAATTTATTGTCCCATTAAAGACCTACATTAGTGAGGTTCCACAAAGATTGAGGCACTCTTTGGAATAATATTTTGCCTTTTTGAGTTTATATGAGGCATAAGGAGTGTGCCTATCTTAGCACTGCCCAAGAGTAGCTGCAAGTAGCTGCTACTCTCAAAAACGTAGTTACAGGCTTGTGCCTTCTCTGCAACATCTTCAGCACAATCCATTTCACTAAATAGTACCAGCAGTGCCAGTTGTAAAAAATGTTGCATATTAGAAACTGAGTGGGAAATGTAATCAGGTTCATCTTTCACATCTTAAAGTCAAAACCAGATGCAGGCTGACTTGCCTTTCTGAAGAAAAGCAACCACTTACTTTGAACAAGAAATATTGAAAGACTGCACATATTCAAGCTAGTGCATGCTATGATACATTCCAGCTTCACCAGTGGACATGCTCTGTCATTTTGGAGATCCGTGCCATTTGGCTACTTGGAAAAGTTGATAATTGTGATTTTAAGAGTTAATAAAGAAAAATGTATTTTCCAGTGAAAATCCAGTTTAGTAGGATGTGATGTTTATAGCTCTTTGTTTTTCCCTGCCTCATTTTCACTGTGGCCTAGAATCAGATTAATTAAAATCAGAGTGAACAAAGGGCTCAAACTACAATACATATTCATCTTACAGCTAAGAAATAGACAATAGAGCAAAGTATAGTAACTTGTGCAATAAACTGATGCGATCATAAGAAAAATTGTTTCTGCTTTTCCTCTTTTTTCAAATAGCTACTGTGAAGCTTGTTAGATGAGGTAAAGCATAAAAGAAATGTTTAAAAGCTGTCTGATGGTAGATTCTTCTTTGTCCTAAATGAAGAGGGAGCAATAATTTTTATATTTCACATTTCCCTTTTGAAAAATTTAACACAGGCTGTGTAAGGAAAAAAAAATGAGGCAAGGTTCATTGTCTAAAGAAGAAAAGCAGGAACATCCTCCAGCACATTACTAGTGACAAAGGGCTCGGAGAACACAACATCAGCTTTAGCTGTTTGATAAAGCATAAAAATTAATTTTAATGTCTACACTGAAAGCAACAAAAGATGGGTGTCTTTGACCAATGACTCTTAATTGTATCAAGATTCTTTCTAGTACCTGCCTGAAATGAGAAAATGTCCTAGGGAGAAAGTGTGATTTGCCCATTAGAGAGCAAATTGAACGTGAGGTGTTGAAAGGATAAGGAGAAAATAATGACTAACAGCTGTTGTTCCCCTGCATATTTTCACACTCTGTGAGTCTTCTTGGCTTTATAGTTCAGTAATGCAGTCCTGTTTATTGAGAGAAATACAGAAGTCTGTCTTTGAAATAATAACTTATCATTTACATCATTAAAAAAAAAAAATCACCAAGACAAACTCTTAACATTTTCCTGCCTTCCCACTTGAAATACAGGCTAGAAATTGGTAAATCAGGGATAGAAGATGCTTTGTCATGTTTGTCTCTTCTGCAGTTTGTGCACAGTAACAGTATATTGGTAATTTACTATCTGAGCCATGGTTTCATCGTGCTAAAATCTCTTCAGGCAGGAACTACGTACAGCTGCTGAACAAATAGTTGGTTAAATGGGAGGGATGGAATATACTTAAAACTGGTTCCTTGCATGTAGTCGTGGAATACATATCTGCAAATTCAACATGAAGACTGATAGAGGCAGTTCCCTCATGCATTCTTGACTCATCTAACTAAAGCAATATTTCCCCTTAGTTCTTGCTTTTTTTGTATTTCTAGTTTTTTAAAAAAGGGCAAGTCCAGAGTTGAAGATTGTTCTTGGTTGTACATATATCACTAGACTACCTCTAGGAAAGGAAGGCTGGGAATCAGGCTCTAATACACTGTGCTTTATTTAACTGGAATGAAAACTGAAATATTGTGGTTTATGGTTTTATTTACTCTTATGCAATAATAAAAATATTCGGGCTTTTGATCAGTTATCAGTTTTTTGAAAATTTCTCTCAAGGTCATAAATTTAAAAAATTTCTTTATAGCACTTTCTCTGGTCACTTACAGGGTTAAATCCTGCTTAGCTATACTTTAATTTTTATAGGGATTTTTGTACAAAATTACAATTGAAGAATTTCAAATGCAGTACGAAAAATCTTGTACAGTCACTCTGAATTTACAACAGTAGAACTAAACCCCAGTTTTGTTTTCTCAGAATTATACCGAGCAGTTTTTATCCAGAATGAAAGTTTTTTTTTTTAATTTGGTTTAAATTGATTAAAAGCACTTTTGTGACTTTCTGCACTATGATGTTTTGAAATGTATTGCACTGTTAATAGGATACACAGAAAAGCAAACACAGAGATCTGTGCAGATTTCGGTGTGCTACTATAAACAAAGAAGGTGTTCACAAATGGCTTAGAGCTAAATTTGACAAGACAGTGCTAATCACACTGGGACATGGGAATATCTGAACAGGGGACATGCAGCTGGCTTCATATTCACCTCTCTTAAGGCAGAGAGAGCTCTCAAGTATTAGTTAAGCAGGCACATTGCATGAAAATTATTGCGTGGGTTGATATAGGGAGAGAATTGGCTTGAGCTTGTCAGGAATTTGTTTTAGTGACAAAAGCAAGGTCAAACATGTATAACTGTTCCTCTGCTTACTGAGACTGAACTGAGAAAACTGATTAACAGACAAAATTTGATCTTGATTATTTTACAGCCTAGCTTCACCTTGATGCTTCCACTTCTGACAACACTTTAAGACCAGGTTTTGAAATTAAGTGTATGCCTGATACTTGCATTTAGATATTGACTGTACATGCGTATGTCATTTATTTACATGATCAATCATAAATTGATGTCTTTTTTTCCTACTGAAAGCAAAGTTTGTGCAGGAATTTTATGTACAACTTTGATAGATGTTCATTGGTGTGCAATGACAATTTACTGAAAACTTTGCCATGGTTTCTTATGAGGCCTTCAGCATTTTTTAGTTGATATATGACACAAAGAGCATTCTTTCTGCTATAATTTGAAAATAAAATATCAATTTGCAAAGATGTTTTCACCAACCACAGATGTTTTCACCAACCTTTATCCTTACCACTATTTGGATTTGATACAGTATTTTCAAAAGACCTAATGTACTTGAAAGTGGGCTTCATTCAGCATTTCCACTAAATTATTTATTTCTGTCAGTAAATAATACGAGATCCAATCATATATCATAATATATGATCCAATCATATAGATTCCAAGAAATGCAAGTTAACCTTTTTTATTAAAAAAAAGGAACAGAACTAAATCAGCAATCAGTCTATTCACATTACCAGTGATACCAATGGCTATAAAACGTTTGCTTGGCTAATAAAATTTGTGCCTGTCCTATTGCTGGTGTGCATTTTTTCCATCCTATTTATACACAAACTTGCAGTATATATTCAAACAGTGTAATTCCACTTAAACCAAAGTGCCAGGTGATTCCTACGGAGGGGTATGTTGGAGGTCTAAAGATGGAATCCTCTTTCATGGACACATCCATCCCGCTTCTCCCCATTTCTCTGGATTTTGACTAGGCTGTAATAGTATCATCATTCTCTCATTTTATGGAGAAAATTATTCTTCCCCTTCCTCTATTTAACTGAAACACTGGAAGGAAAACTATGAAAAGAAAGGATGCAATTCCAGGATAGGACATCTTTTCATCCTCTTTGCTATTGGGAACCAGCCCCTGGTAATTCTGGAGTGAATGGCCTCACATGAAGCGGCACAGCTCTACACTCCACTCTGTCAATGAGGCTGAAACCCTCCAGCTTTCCTAGATTTCTCCCAGAACTGATGCTGCTACAAAGTTTGTGGTGGGGTGATGGTTGGAATCTGCTGGGGGATGAGCACTGTGTTGTGTTCATGGCACACGCACAGCTACGTGAGAGCCCTATGTGTCCATGTGGCAAAGTGTGACTGCACACAACAGGTTGGGCTTCCTCATTTCCCTCCCCCTCTGCACTCTGCTCCCAGGCCCAGGCTGGCAAATGGTAAAGGATAATGTATCCACATGGGAAAGCAGCACATTAAGGGACTGAGAATGTGTAATGGAATCAGCCACCAGTTACAGGGATCTTTTAAAAAAATAGGAGTATCATTTGCTATTGAGTTATGGGCACTTTAAATTCCATGCAGATAAGAAACAGAGACATCAATGCTGAACACCAATCTTGTTAACCTCTTTTAATAGAATGGGAGTCAGTGAAACACTGATACATCATTGATGCCAGGGCTCAGCAGAAGTGTCTGGCTGGCTCAGCATAATGCAGCATAATGTCACAGTGTTTGCTGCAGTTGGAGCACACAGTGCTGCAGTGTGGCACTGGCAAGATTTGCCCTCTTGCCTCTGGAAATAAGTGAGAGGCAGCCAAATGAAATGAAGTCAACACCTATTGACAGAAGAGATGAAGAAATTAAGATAATCATTGGAATGTCCTTATCTGACCCCTCTGGTAATGCAGTCCCTAGCAATGTCATCTCCTCTCTCACAGTGTTCCATTCAATTAACTGTTTCTTCAGATATATTGCTTTCCTGGCTACAAAGATAGTGATGGAGGCAGAGTGATCATTTTTCAATTTCCCTTGTCTCTCCAAGCTATCAGCACAGCATCAACTCTGCAAAAGGACGCATGCTACTAAGCATGATGTATATAATGCAGCATGATGTATATAATGCAGGAAGGAATTAATTCCTCTGTCAGGAAGGAATGAATTGCAAGAAACAGAGCTGTACCTCTGACAAAAGAGTACTTGAGAAAGGGGATGTGAGTCCTAAAGATAAGCAGTGCCAGCCAGAGGAGTACACACAGTATCTTGTACTGCACTGCAGGGATGTCAGAGCTCTTACACAGGTGCCTGCAGATAAGTGCTGACAGAGACCCTCTAAGCCTGCAGTTCCTCCCTGGCTTCTTGTGACTGAGATTATGAGGCCGCCAATTCCATCATGTCAGAATTTCAGCACTTCTCTGAGCACGCTCACATCCCAGGGATCCCTAGTGAAAGCACTGAACACAAGGAATAGGCTGGTATAGCCTGTCTGTTTTCATGAAGATGCAGATAAATGCCAGAGGTACCAAAGGTAAATACTGATGTCACATGTTTTTAAGGCTGCTTGTCAGTACCCTTAAAATCACAATTTCCATTGCTTATAATTTTCCAAATTTTATTTGGGCTAAATTTTCCTGTGGTAGGGGAATTAACTGGGGTGGGGGTGGGGGGGAAGGTGATGGCAGAGGATACTGAAGTCGAAATAAGACAGCTCAAATCACAGAGCCATTTTCAAGAATCATAGAATGTTTTGGGTTGAAAGAGACCTTAAATATCATCTAGTTCCAACCCCTCTGCCAAGGGCAGCAGTGCCGCTCATTAGCTCAGGTTGCTCAGGGCCCCATCCGCCGGGCATTGAACACTTCTGGGGACTGGGAGATCATCTTGCAAAATGAAAAATTCTACTGCCTTTTTTTTTGGAGGGGAGTAGTCTTCAGCAGATATGGGGATGGGCAGCTTGAGGATGTGGAAAGAAAAGACAGTGTTTGAGCAAGAAGACTGGATCCAAGTCCCAGATAGGCAGCAGAAAACAGGAAGAGCGAAGGGGCAGGACAGTCACCAAGGAGCAATGTTGCAGAAGCAAAGCAAGAATGACTGGAACAGGAGCTGGTAAAAGAAAGCATTAAGCATGGGAGGGACAATTTGGACTAGAAAAGAATAACTTGGTGATGTCAGAAGAGGGTAAGAAGATTGAGGTGAAGGATGGAGGACAGGAAGAGCTCCAAGTGCTTACAAATGGGAAAATACTGGGAAAACAGTCAGAAGACATGAGACAGGCTCTTCTTAGTGAAGGTGATTGAGCCTGGATGTCTTGGTCCCAGATGTGATCTAAAGAGAGGTCTGAAAGTTAGAACCTGGGACTGGTTAATAAGAAGATGAAAAGCCAAAATAAGAAAGATATGTGACTAAAATATTAATACATTCAGGGGAAGGGAGAGGGGAATTGGGTTGGGAAAAAAATATATAGGAGTTATAGCCCCAGTGTAGACCTTTCCACAGCCTGTGTGGATCTCAGGAGACCCTATTCCAGTAAAGCCTGACAAATCTGCTGGAAAGGTCCCATCACCTTCTAGAGAGGCTACAATTTAGAACCACTAACAGTTACTCTTCTAGCTCAAGGAACAAAATCCTGCATCATAGACCTGAAGTTTTCTATCTGGGTGCTATTTTTACATGACCTGATGATTTTTTCTCCCCCTAGTTGTTCCATTTGTATTTGTACAACATGGCAATTCACCTCTAGACTGTAATGTGGAACGATTTTAATGCTGCAGTCAGTCACCCAAAAAACAATAAACTTTTTAAAAAAATCTGTGAGGTTTACATATGAGTTATATCTCATCAAATTTAAGTGTTTAGTAGTTAGTGATCTAAATCTAAGATGGTGAATTCTGGCTGCTGTTAGAAAGAAACCTTCAGAGAAAACTGATTGTGTCCTGGAAATGGGGATATTTTCTAAAAATGTCCTAAAATGTCTAAAATGCACAGGGCAGGCAAGATGACAAGCTCTGGCACAATCTGGGTCTCTACTGTCTCTGAAAGACTACCAGTTTAACTTTGAAATGCCTAGTTTAGCTTGAGAATAGTTTTTAGGTATCTCAAGCTAGGTAATGTGAATCCAAATTACATGTTTCTGTATTTGTGTGTCTGATACTAGAGGCTGCAGTAAGATTTGTAGAAATGTTTAAGTCTAGCCCTCCCAGGGTTTGCAAGTGCAAACTCCCTCTTGCATTCGTGTGTCCTAAATAGCTTGAACACTATGGATCTGAGGCTCATGACTGCATTTGAAATTAATGAGAATCATGTCTTTTCCATAGCCTTATTCCAAGCTACGGAAAGCTGAAATCCTCATTATCCCAAAATGGCCAGCCAGGTTTAAAGAGCCTTTTTAACATTAGCTACCTGGTATAAAATGGCAGTAGTAGTCCCTAAAGGCTCTGTGAAGTCTGTTAAATTCCTGCAGCCACCACAGTTACTGGCACTGCAGAATCTTAGAATCCCAGAATGGTTTGGGACGGATGGGACTTAAAAGATCCTCTAGGTCCAAGTCCCCTGGCCATCGGAGCAGCATTTTGACATCTTGTCTTGTTTTTGCTGTGCAAGAAAACCATCAGAGTGTGCCGGCTGTGCAAAGAACAAATGATATGTTGAAAAGCCAGTCAATACCTTCTCATCACCTATTCTGAGCACTGAGAGAGGGAAGGGACTTGTGAAAAACAGGAGGTGGTGGTGCCATTGACTGCCATGAGGCATATAAACATGCAAGCCAAATTTAAGTTGTGTAGACAACCATAATTCTGATGTTTTTCTAACTTTCTAGTGCTCACTCTTACGGTCTTTATAACATTTTTTTGACACATGATTGTCTGTAAGTGTAAAACATATGTGTCTGTGGTGTATTCCATCTGGAGATTTTGCCTAAGACATTCCCCTTTTTAATTTCCCTCCAAATTAATTTTAATTTCCCTTTGTGCATGTCTTTATATTCCCAGAACTAATATTCAAGATATTATTCACTATCAATTTCGTTATCAAATACACCAAAATATTCAGTATATTTTATATCGAGCAGAAAACAATGGGGTACAATGTTTGGTTTTGACATGAATATAGATATGCAGATAGAGGTATCATACACAGATAAAAGTCTCAAAGCAGATGATTTAAAATTTTCTCTGGTAGTCATAAATTTGTAATTTTTGAAGAGCTGGAAGAACATTATTACTATGTTTTTAAAGTGCATCTTCAATATTTTAATGACCTTCCTCTGCTCACATTTTTATTGATTTGTTTCCTGTTTGACCTACTGCCACAGTCTCCTTATGAGACACTGCATTCCTGCACATCCTAGCATTCACAATATGAAATACAGGATAGCATGTAAGTGTGATATCACATTATTAAAAATTTTTACTCTCTCATATTTTAAATTTTCTCCTGGCATTTTTTTCATTAGTATGCTTTAAGAATTCCACAGATCCCACTTTGTGGCTTCACTCTGTGAAACAGAAGTCTCTGAATAATTATCATTTTGTTTGTCAGCCAAGTATCTCTCTGGCCTCCAGGCATTACTGCAGCATGAGTATAAAAAAGAGTTTGAAATTTTTCCATTACATATACCATCTTCCTAAACAGGTTCTTTCTTAAAAATAACAATTCATATCATATCAAATTTCTTTTTTTTTGTTACTGAAATACTTTGTGGCTACAACAGACATTGTAAATTTTCCTTGTTTCTTTTTTTCACCTTCACAGATTTTATATTTATCTCTAGCTATGTTTATATTTATACTGTAAAAATACATTGTATATAAAATATGTATTATATAGGAGAGTACATGTATTCTTACCATCCAAAAATTCATATATTTTTTATATATATATAACATGAAATATATATGGAATTTTTACATATATATGAAGTACGTAGTAAATTAACTTTCACCTGAATATATATGACCTAGTTGGAAACTGACAAATAGCAAATCTAAACCTTGTCAGATGTATCTTCCTAAGTAAAAATGTTAAAAAATATGTATTTTTTAAATGGTGCTGCTATTAAAAGGAAATGTAAAACACAAAGAATTTTAAGAGCATTTTTCAGCCAAAATGCAGAGCTAATCATGGAAATTATTACCTTGGTTATTTGTTTGTTCAGCACTGCAAGAGATCTCTCATATTGTTGGCAAATACTCTAAAATAGAATATGGTTTCATGTGCACACCAAGTACCTTTCTGTCTAAAATAAATACTTTAAATACATTGAAACATGTATTTTTAATGGGGGGTTTTATTATTTATTTATTTACCTAGTTACATAGAAAGGATGAAGAGGACATGAATATGGAGTGCATAAATTTATAAGCGTAAATTTAAAAATATTAAGTGAGTGTTCTGTTAAAGCAACTTTTATACATAAGCATTCTTAAGCACCTTGTTGAGACGAAGTATTTTTCTTTGCATTTGAACATATATTAGTATATATATCTAAATACATAATTTTCATTATGTATAAAACCCAGGGCTGTGTATCAACTGCAGAATAGCTGAGGATTTCATTTCCAGGTGCACATTTTGCTTTTATCAGGAAAAACCTCATGTTGACTGGCAGCACACTGGAAATCTAGAAAGGATTCAATGGCCTCAAAAGGAAATGCAGTTTTAAATCCTGCCCTGGCTTCCTCTAAAACCTGCAGCAACTTTATTTTGGCCTGCAAGGGAGCCATGTGAACTCTCAACTGATGTCACAGTGCAAATAAACAGTTCCATTCAGAGGGAGAGAAATAAAACCTGCCATGACACTGCATGGCCTGTTACTGTTCAATCAGATGAAGAGAAAACATCAGCTTCTGAGGATCTATCCTTTCATTTCAGTTCTTCAAAGAACTGTAGACTTGAGATGCCTTTCATGAGTTTGCTTATATCATGAGCAGGGAAACAGTGGAAGATCCATGCTTGTTTTTTCCCTATGCTGAAGCCAGGAAAAAATTTTTTTGAAGAAAAACTGATGGTGCTTTTCTAAAGAGGTTACTATTTTCCTTCCCTTTCCCTATGCAGCTTCTGTTCTCTCTCATTGCTCTCTTTCCGTGGTAGGAGAGCAGGTGCAAGGCAGACGCTTTGGCAGATAAAAATGTTCTAGTGCTATAATTATAATCAACATTTCTGTGTAAAGTACCCAAGGATTTATGCATGCACAACACATATAGGAAGCCCCACATGGAGTTTTCAGTTTCTTGCTCTTAGTCATAAATAAAAATACCTTTAATTTTATGGAGAGTTCTATTTTTAGGGTTGTGAGGAGGATTGGAGGGGGATGTCGGGGGTGGGATGCCCCTGGAAAGTACTGTCTTGACCATGCTTAATCATCCCTTGTATTCAAGATGCCCTTAGTGTAGTGGAATGAGGGGAAGCACTGTGAATATTCTGCAAATTTATGAATGGCATCAGCCTCAGCCTCCCCAGCACACCCTTTAATTATGCATTGTAAGGCTGACAGTGGAGAAGGAGCATGTGCGGAACAAGGCTTTGTTATTTTCATGGGCTTTACATGGACATGGGATTCCCTGCAGGCCAAGTAGCAGGACAAATCTGTAATGGAACTCAAGGCCAGAAAGCTTTCAGGGAGCAGTCCCTGGAGGGGAAGGACACAGGTTTTGTGTCTTCCTCAGTGCTGTGCATGCAAACCACGGTGACAGTTGGGGTAATGGATTTCCAAGGCAGACACAAGAAATTAGCTCAGCTTAATAGCACACCTCAGTGAGCACTGGAGCTGAGGATATAATTTTTAATAAATCATTTACTTCAGAAGATTCATCTCTGTGTTTGCACATATGCCTGTTTCTTCATTTCTGTTGTATAACTGTGTACAGGTTGAGAAACACTTGAATTTTGTTCACTTATTTAAAAACACGCATCTCCATTTTTAATAAATTATGCACAAACTGTGTTTGCAGTTCCTTCTAACCAAACTGATGCATACCAAGGAAGTCTGCCAGCAAGATCAACAGACTCACCATGTGTCTGTGTTGTGTTGTTGAACTGGGCTGCTATGATTGAGTGTCCCATGTGGACATCACACAGATTCTTATTTATCAGTTTTGATTTCTATTCCCTGAACATCTCACGGATTATATTTAAGAGTCTTTATTTCCATGGACCATCATTCCAGTAAATGAAATAGAGGCAAATGCAGAATATGTGCAAACCCCACCTTCCAGCATAGAGCAGAAAGTGTCTGCTAGAATTCAGGATTTAAAAAATAGAAGAAATAAAAGAGACTGTAGGAGTGTTTAAAATGGAGGACTGAGGACAAGGTGACAGATGCCGGAGAGCACACCAGTTGGAGTGACTCATTACTGAAAGGGCAAAACTGAAAACACTCTGA
Organism: Vireo altiloquus; assembly: GCA_013396875.1. Lineage (NCBI taxonomy): Eukaryota > Metazoa > Chordata > Aves > Passeriformes > Vireonidae > Vireo > Vireo altiloquus. Next base: position 1,171,264 of record VZRF01015809.1, read on the forward strand.
ATGCCTGAAAGAAGATGACAAAATCCAAACAGGAGACAACAAAGATTGGTGCAAACACTCTGGAGAAGTCAGGCATACAAACAGGGGTCTGACCAGTACTCCACATGAAAGTGCTCTATGTGTGTGACCGCTGGCAGTCTGAGGAGGTTAGTGAACTGGAATATTTAATTTTAAATGTTTGTAGAAGTAGGCATCTGATAGAAAATAATCAGTGTTATACTGTAACACAGTGGAGTTCAAATACATTTGAGTGCCAAAGAAGACTGCACCATTAGAGGAGCAGTAGTGTTTGTTAAAAGAAAGCTCTTCACATTGGTGACAGAGTGAATACGTGCTGTAAAATCAATTTGGGTTGAAATTTCCTATCCAAGAAGGAACAATAGTTAAAAAACAGTTGTCCTGCACTGGGAGGTCAGCCTGGACAATCTAGAGGACAGAGAACCAGCAACACTCTGCACATGCCTGTCCCTCTATGTTGACGGTGAACATGAGAGATTGCCTGGCAAGCTCTTACAAAATATTTACCTGTTCACTGGGTAAAGTTCAGTGTGATAAATCCACCTGATGATCGAGGCTGTGCTCCTAGTGACTCACACGGGTGGTGGCAACAGCTGCAAAGCACCCTCAGATTAAAGGCTGCGAGGGTCAGATAGGTGCAAGGGGAGACTGCAGCTATTTGCAGGGGCATTAGGAAGAGTTCAGAGCATGCTATATTCAGGCAACGGGTTTACATGGTTTCAGTTCTTGGCCCAGCTAGTCAGATGATCCACAGGAAGAAAAGCCATTCTAGATTTAATCTTGAGCAGTTTGAAGGAAGTATTTCTACATATGACTATGGAAGAATAGCTCTGTAGCAATGACTCTAAGGTATTCAAATACAATATCCATGGAAAAAATGGAAAAGGCACCAACATCCCAAGTTCAAGAAGGAGGCTGCTTACAAATGGTGAAATTAGTCAAAAATAAACGACAAGAGTCACAAAAAAAGATTAATGGGGAGGAGGGAGTAAGCATGGCTTGTAGAGGTTGAAGTCACACTTTATTAATGACCTAAACTTTTTTTTTAATTAGAAACTCATTAAGTGCAGTTATCCAAATGAAAGAGGTCATGATTATAGCACTCTTTGAGCCACTGGTGAAACTGTGTCTTGAGTATTGCATGGACTTCTGCTCCACTGATGCAGTATAACTAGAAAAGGTACAGCTAGGCAGCAATAAGGATTAGACACTGGAAAGAGCACCTAGGCACAAGGAGGAAATATTATGGACTATTTTCACATATATTACTCTTCAGTATAGAAAAAAAGGTGGCTAGAAGAATTTCATTGGATATCTGTAAATCATTGATGATATAGAATGTAAACAGCTATTTTTGCATAACTGTGGTGCATCACAGGCTTAAAATTATCAGAAGATGCTTTTTCATATAATGTGTGATTAAAATTAGAAACTCATTGCTAAAGGGTGTCACAGAGACCAAAAGCATAGAGAAACTTAAAAAACTATCAGACGTAGGTAAGGCAGATCCATCACATCCCTCTCAGCATCCATTGTCAGAGACTGAACTGGACAGGCACCCGGCCTATCTGGGAGTTTCTGTTCTCACATTCAAACCAAAGTAATTTAAAAATTGCAAGAAAAACCCTAAGATATTATTTTCTCCACTTCTACCCATCAGATAATAACCTTTGATTATTGCAAATCAGGCTGGATTCCAAGTGAAAATTTCAAGATGAACAGCTCCAGCTAAGTTATCATTTCCCAGGGGTTCTCATTTGTAAATGGAAAATAAACATGAATACCAAGTCTTTCTAACTGAATGAAGCAGAGCAGCTCTCTGTCAGATTATTTAATGAAGATGATTCATTAATTCATATGCAATATATGCCTTTCAATGCACAATTCAATTATTTCCACTTCCACATTCTTCTTTTATAGTCAGGATTTGGTAAGAAAAATTGTTAATAGAACAGGATCATTTTCAGTCTGATGCTTCCACTTGTCACAGTTACTTGAAAACCACAGAAAATGGGGTTATCTGTCCTTATGTGCCTTTCTCTGGTGCTCAGCGTGTGAGACACCATGGGCCAAGGATGATAAATTTAATTAAGTTCCTTAAGCAACAGCATTCTGACTCAGTAAACATTAACACTTCTCATTATGCCTGAGCAAACACAAAGATCTGGTCTCAGCTTGGGAATAGTTCAGAGTGCTAATGCAAACAACACAACTACAGCTATTTCTACAAATGGTCCTGAAGGGTTTTCTAGCATGTGTTGATCACACTTCTCACTCAGGAAAGAAACTTTGCTCTGTTATTCTGTATCTTATGAGAGGAATCTTCTGTGTCAACAAGTGAAACTATTTCTTTGGGATAAGGAGGGGAGGATCTATGCTAAGAAGGCTCTGGATAGGCCTCCCACAGCTAAAAAAAAAGTGAACAAAACCCAAACTCTCAAGTAACTAGAACTTGCATCTGCAGTTATTCCCCACTGACAACAAGAAGGTCAGATTTTCACAGACCCACTGCCACAGTCTGGAGGGTCTCAAGTTACTTTTGTCCAAGTCCGTATCCATCTGATCTACCTCTTACACAGAGAAGTAAAAGGCACATATATGCATATGTGGTTATATGTGAGTTCATATATTGATCAATAAGGGTCAACACTGCCACATGACCATTGACTGCATCTCTGTGCCACACCAGCCACTTGCTCACTCAACCCCAGCAGAATTTCCTCTCCATCTGAGGGCCTGGAGTGTAACACTCCACTCTTTAGAATTCCCTTCATTTGTGTGGTTCTTTTAATTGCTGACTGGTGTGTGATGTGGGGGTGCAGAGGAACTGTACAGGAATTATCCATCCTCATACTGTGGAAGTGCTACATGATCTCACACGTTTGGAGCTTCTGGGTCTCTTGGGGAAGAATGGCTCTGCTCAGGCTGTACTCAGAGAGGAGCAGCATCACAGCCATGAACCCATTCATGAGAAGAGTATTTGGGAGCTACCATGTGGTAAAGTGTTGCCTCACCAGTGGCAGCAAGGCTGAGGTCCTGGGGCCTGCTGGAGTGTCTGAGGTTCTTCCCTAGGGGTTTTAGGTCAGGTATCTTTGGAGCACTGTGGGGATGACTGCATGACACACTGGCCCAGTGTCGCATCAGAAATGCAGCAATTTTCGCTTTTGAATTAATCCATGTTTAAATTTGGCAGTGCACACATGGTAACATGGCATGTTTGTTGTTGTTTCTTATGCCTTTGATTACAATGGAGACAAAGAAAGCTAAAGGGGTTTCTATATTGTCAGTATTCCTGTTAAAGGAAACCAAAGCACCTGCATCCATTTGCACCGGAAGACATCAGGTCTTAACCTGGTTACTTGCCTTGATACCTTTTATTATTTCTATTTCATCTAAACTGAATGCCAAAAAATGCAGAATCACTTACTGAGTTTTTATGCTTGCCATTTTGTGTTCTACTGCTAAGTGCCAGATTTCATTTTGCAAAATCTGAAGATGGGGAAAAGCTTGTGTCCAAGGTTATTTCTCATTTGAAATACAGGATAGTTATATTATTTAAATAAGCCTCTGAATTTTTAGGAGCACTGAAGTCTCAATTGACCCAATTAATGTTCCATTCAGTCAGCACATCATCCAGCCCTGACTCTTCCTGACTCCAAACTACGCCTTGTTAACACATGCATGTTTAGCAATCAGCCTTTTTGGCCCATGTGAATTTTGTGTCTTCTAGGTTCTTTGGGAAAGCATCAACTGGTTTAAAAGATCCCTATTATTTCACTATCTTTGTTTGCAACTGTGTTTTTTTTTCTCTTAGGAACCCCACTCTCATTCATCACATTTCTTTTGTTTCCTTTTATTATCAGGCCGTGTTCTAAGAGAACATGAGCTAAATACCAAACAACCCTTTGTTAGTTGCTTGTCCTTATCATTATCATCAGGATCAGTTCCCTTTACATTTTCACATCTGACCAGTCTCCCTGAAACTCAAAATTATATTACAATTAAAATGCTGTAGACGTAATGTGCACAGGAACTTCCTATTTATAGAGTTCTGTATCTTGAACTGAGCAGAAAAACAAGTTACTGCCTTTGGAGTTCTAAATTCAGGGACAAGGCAGGGTGGACTGTGGTCCACTCTAGGATATGTCTGTTTTATCTGCCATAGTTACCAGGGATTTTGATCCTTATAAACCATGTGGAAGATCTCAGCTGTGCTCTGCACCTGGATATATCTGTTTGACTGTTGTGTCAGAATGAAAGGACTAAAGCTCAGGTCTTCAACTTCCTCAGAAAATGGCCTGTCAAGAAGTACCAGGCCATGCTGGTGGGGGAGGGTTATCCTGGGAGCAGGAAAGTCACACTATTCTCAAAATCCTCGTTCACAGATTAGGTAGTTAAAATGCATTTTGTAACTCAAACATATACGTCTATTTTTCCTTTGCTTTTAAGACTTCCTTATGCAGACATATTTGCAACAATGTCTTGTTTCTTCCTGGAGTTCCAATCTTAACTCCACCTGTTGGCATTTCATCAATATGAGAATGACCTGCCTTTTCTTCAGAGATCAGCAGAGAAAAGAAGCTGAATGTGTGCTGTCTCTTCCCTCATTGACTGTGCTGGTAGTATGAAAGCTTTCATTATTTTCCTTCCTTTCTGTAAACCTTGGGAGGGTATTTTGATAGCATTGACAATCCTCTGAGCAGATCTCATTGTGCCTTCATTCAACTCAGTGCATGAAATGAGGCAAGCAAAATATAGAGTTTGCATCTGTGATTTCTTCTAAGTCTAGAGACTTCTTGTGTTCCTGTTAGCCAGAACCTACCAAGAGATTCAAGGTAAGCAGCTCTTTAGAGGATGATCTTTATGCTCTCTCCTAAGCCAAGGAGATTCTGTGTAACATTCTTGTTAGGCTGCCTATTTCCATAATGAAAAACAAAAAATAGATTGAAAATATATTCCTTGTTCCAGATGCACAAAAAGCTGAGTGGGAAATCTGCAGATCACTGTGGTATATCCAATACTCTATATGTTGTTTCTCATATAACTTTTCCTTTCTGATAAAGATCCTTGTGCCTAATAAAAAAAAATTCTGTACAGTTATTGATGTTTTTATTTTTTCTTTTCAATTTTTTAATTTATTAATATTAGACATGAACATTCATGAGCCAAATTTCACTGCCTGTGCTAATACTGATTTAACAAGTGGGAAGTGGGGGAAAACAGCAGCAGGGATTGAAGGAGGCTGTGACTGCTTTGCAATGAAATAATACAAAAACTGGAGTCACACCCTGGCAAGAGAGCAAATAACATAAGGCTGGTCCCGAGGATTCATTCAGTTTCCAGAGCATCCCTTTGCATTTCTACAAGCGATGCTATGCTGAGCAGTGCTGGTGCCCCCTTCTGATCTGGGGGATCCTGCCACTGCACATCATGTGCTTCTGCAAGACAGTTTGCACAGTTTTATGCAGAAAGCATAGAGCCTAGGATGAAATTTTTGTTCGTAATCTCTGACTTTGTGTCTCAAGCCTGAAGAGCCTTAAGATATTTGATACAAATTGACCCAGGTGCACAAACTAGCTTTCAGTAAGTAAGGTGTACTGACACTCTTGAAAAAATTATTTTGAGATTATTTCTCATATGCCCAGAACATTCTGCTTTCTAACCCTTTTCCTTATCTCACCATTTTACTCATTACCCATTTGATACTTCAGGGCTGACTCGACTCTATGTCATATAAACTGAGGAAAGAGATTATACAATGTGGTTCCCTGTGTTTCTAAGTCAAAACACATTTTGCCGTCAGTGAGAACTGCATCATATCCTATTCCCACGACAAATTGTGATGACAACAGGATTACAGTCTGTGTTTTAGGACAAGAAAGAAATAGTGGAAGGAAGCAAAATCTTAAGAAACAAAGATCCTGTTTACTTACAGCTAGTTTTAACAGCCAAAAAATAAAGCTATGTCTTGAGAATTTCAATTTGAGGCATACCTGACAGGCATTTTATCCTGAAGTTTTTTTATTTCACATTTGTCCCAATCACTAAAGCATCAAAGTTGTGGCTTGCAGGCTGTGCAAGTACAATTAAATGTGTTACATTTAATAATGGGGGTTATTTACATTTTTATCATTTTTTATGATATCAAGAAGAAGAAGTAAGAAATCTGAAAAATGGAAACTTTGTAAATGAACCTAAGATAGAAGCAAAAAACCCATTGGTCTTGGACCTGTAATTAAATCTCCCCCATAAATCTCCTCTGGTTAACTTCACTGGAGACCAGTACTCACAGGAATGTTGGAGCATCTAAGGCAACCAAAACTGAAGCTGAAGCTCTGTAATGTCACAAATCAGGACCCATATTTTTAGCTTCTCAGCCACACGGAAAGTCTCAGAAATGCCCATTCACCTTGTTCTACTGTTGGCTTACTTACACTGGGCACTTGATTTAAAAGACTTTTTGTGATAATGTTTCATTTGAGCACGTCCTGTACTTTAATGCTTATTCTATTTTTCTGCTCAACTAGCTTAGGCAGGTTAGAAATTAACACTTTTTTTTAAACTCACTAAAACCAAATCATCAATTCAGATCCAACTGCCACTGGGGAGTAATTCTCGAGTCATGGTCTTTCACGGAGGATCAGTAACTGCTCTTAACTCGTTCATGGCTCTAGTGTTGGTATGGTTTTTTTCTCAGATTTTGCAGTTTCTCGAAGGGGTGGCTTGGTTGCTTTAGGACAAAGAATTCACCTTCAATTATGTGTTAATGCTTACATTGTTCTTCACCTGATTCTCACGCTTGGCCTGCATGTGCCAGCATTTAATCAACATATTTTAGCATTTCTCAGCTTGTACTGGGGACGCAGCTATTCATGATGAAAAATAGGTTCATTTTAGTTTTTCCACTTAGTATTATGCATCTTCCCTGAGAATGTGTCCCAATTAACAGTGGTAAGAGATTATAAATGAAAATTCTAACATAGTAAGAATGAGTTAATGTTACACATATATGCCTTCAAAGCTCTGTTGTCTTAGAAAGATGTTCTCAGGCAATTAAAGTCCAAAATAATATAATGCAATATTTAAACATATCTGAGCTTATCTTAGCTGAAGATTAATTTGTCTAGATATTTAGCTCTTGTGGATAATTTTGGTGAAGGATCAGAAGTGTTTTCCAAAACCAACTGACTGTAGAAAGCCTCTAGGATTTGTTTTAATATTTCAGTTGAAGCTGCTGGTGCTTAGGTTCACATCCACAGAGAACAAAATCAAAGTAGTTCTGGGAGGTTTCATATCATGCCATAATATTTGTTCTTCAGGTTAAGTGAAGCTTTCTCAAGCTTCTGGAACAGGTTGCCCAGAGAGGTGGTGGACACGCCATCCTTGGAAATATTCAAGGTTGATTTGGATGGTGTTTTGATAAAACTGATGTAATTGAAGCTGTTCCTGCTCATTGAAGGGGGCTTGGACTAGACAACCCTTAGAAGTTCCTTCTGGCACAAATTGTTACGTAATTCTGTGAAGCAGAAAGATTTTTGTTGTGATTTTTCATGAGTTTTGATAGTTCAGAGGAAAACACCTGCTGATTGTCATTGTGCAAAGTGACAAGAAACAACCAAAGGTGGTTGTAGCTCATGTGGTAAATGTTAGAGTGCACAGAGTGATCCTGAACCTCCCCAACAGTTATCTTCCCAGGATCACTGTGGCCATACTGTGATGTCTCCTCTAACTCCCCTTGAGTGATGAGTTCAAGCTAGCCGTAGGAAGCCTATTTCCACACTGAAGGAAAAGTGATTTAAATAATCCCCTAACATCTATGTGGTTTAAAATCCAATACATTAAAAATATAGGTAACAAGTATTTGGTGCAATCTGACAGCAAAATGCCCTACAGCAACAGAGGCAAGAGTTCTCAAACCACAGTCATCAATAACATCAATATCAATTAAGATATCTGGGGGAAGGCCTCACATAGGTATCATAAGTAATGATCGTGGAGAGAAAACAGGGCTGGTAATGTAATTAGTGCCAAGATACACAGTAAGTGCTTGGCAATCTGCTAAATTTTGTAGTGCTTAAATACACCCTGAAGATCAGAAATAATTGTTGGGGAAAGAAAAACTGTAGAGCAAGGGAGCAGTAAAGGCACAGTGCATTATTAAACAGTGATTAAAATACTAAGCCCAGAAATGTTGCTTTCTTTGCAGCTCTTTAAATGCTTAGAAAAATCATCTGTTGAATCACCTGTGATCAAGGTGCAAACACAAAACCTATCAACCACGTAGCTGAAATGTATTCAGTTTATGGCTGCCTCTCTAGAGGAATCTGAAGATGAAATAGCCAGGGGTGTGCTCTGGGCATCGGTGAGTGTGGCAGGTGCTGAGGAATGTGCAGTACAGGGGGCAGCCCCCAGCACCCAGCACTGCAGTGGCAGGGCTGTCCCCAAAGCTGCTTCCTAAAAGGCTCTGTGCAAAGCTCTCACATGAAGCTCAGATTTGCTCTGCACACTTTAGTGGTATGAAAGGACCAGTTTTCTGCTCAGACTGTCTAGGCAAAAGGAGAATATAAACCACAGCAACAAATTTTTAGCTGTCACAGTTTTCTTTTTCATTTCTATAAAATTAACGTGGAAAAATTCAAAGCAATGCCTATCAAATTTGTGCCTTTTCAAATATAAAGTCTTAGAAATTTCAGACCTAGGACTTTAAAGGAAATAAACGAAGAGTTTTTTAATTACTAGTGTTAATATTTCAATGTATTGAACTATTTCATTATATTCATTTGCAATATTAAAAAGATGGGCAAATATGAAACCTAGTAGGCAAAACACTGGAATGGTTTCTATAAGGATGTAACAGCAAACAGGCGAGGCCAGAAATGTGTTCAAGACACGTCTGCATCTGATGCTGTGTGATGTGGTTTAGTGGTTTAGGGGTTAGAGTGGCATTGCTGGGTGAATGGTTGGACTGGATGATCTTGAAGATATCTTCCAAACTTGATGATTCTATGAATCTATGAAAAATTCAAATAATCACTTTCATGGTTTCATGGCAGGTAGATCTTAAATCAAATTTCAATGTCTTTGACTTAGCAACAGTTTGGGCAATAGTGACAATATGTCAATACCATCTGCTTAGGTTTTGGCAAAGCATTTATATCTATTTAGTATATCGATATGTATCTAATATATATTAACATATTTAATTTACATTGTTTATTTATATATTTAGATCTAAAAGCTTTTATCTGGTGAAAGAAGGCAAGTGCAGAACCCAAACACTTACAGACAGGTCTCAAGGTAGATGAGAATGGAGATCTCCAATGGATTGGGCAGGTTTTGATAGGTCTTCCAGTACTCAGTTTCTGGTTCAAGGCTATTTAGCATTTATGTTGATGGCTCACAGGATGAGTCACTAACTCTTTGCTGGCAAGATTTTGGATCTCAGAAGATTGCATTGGTAATGTGTACTAGGAATCAGCTACTTAGTGCTCTGGATCTGCTGTTTGCATGGTCCTAATGCAGTAGAGTTTGCTCTAACATCTACAAAATAAAGATGCAGTTATGGAGGGAAAAAGCATATTTCTATGCATTTTCTCTGTAAGACAATATGCTGGAAATTAGCAGCTCCAAGGAGAAGAAATGGGAAAAGAAGAAATGCAAATCATGGTCCTATAAGGAAGGAGAGGTCATGTTAGGATGAAGAAGGCCTGTAAGTGAGGGGGAAACCCTGTCTCCTGTGCAGCCCACCTGGAAGAGTGCCCACACTGCACCATCCTTGAGAAGAGATCCACAAGTAACTCAGGGATTAGGAAAAACCTTTCACAAAAGAAAGGTGGGAGATGATTGGAAAACCATGTCTTATATGGAGAAGCCGCAGTGGTTTCACCCTGGGAAATAGAAGCAAACTGTGGTTCAGGAATTGCCCTCTGAGCTTAGCTGAACAGAGAGAGTGGTGAATGCCTGAATGCTTCATGCAGGAGAGAAGGAGATGCTGCTGACGTGCTTCCAGGTGAATTAGCTGTCTCCCTCTTCCCTGTGGGTGTGGTAGGGAAAGCTGTCTATGTGTGTGCATTTGAAATCTGAGGGTCACCCTGTGTACCCACTGGTGGTCTTCTGCAGAGAAAAGGAAGCTTTCTGCTATGCTCTTAATACTCACGAATTCTGCAGCTCTGCAGTGGGACAACGATTGTAATCAAATCTCATGCTTCAAGGCTCCAGGGTCAAGAAAAATAACATCCTCCACGCCACCATCAGCACATGCTCCAAATACCTCGGGCCTGACAGGAGAGTCTTTTCATTTTCCATGAGCTCAGGCATGTTGAGGATGCTGGGAACTCTCTACCTGCCTGTGCATGTGGGGATTGTTTTACTGCCTGAGGTCATACAAAACCTGCTGCTAGATTTTGGAAAGCAGGTAATATTCAGCCTATCTAAAAGGTTTCAGTTTGATGCTAGGTGTCCTGGGATCTGCAGGTGAATTTATCTGGTACTCTAATTTGGACAGTTTCTGTTAAGGAATTTACAGAAAATAAATTCCAAACTGAAGCTGAAAATATTGTCTTCTTAATTCAGAGGGAGTCACCATTAATACAAAATTTTTGGGCTAAGCCAATTGAACCTTTTCAATATTCTACTTCTACACTTTGTGCTCCACCTTTACCAAGGCAAAACTCCCCAAAAAAATTGTAATTGATTTCATCACTAAAGTGCTCTACAGAATATACATAAAATCCCTCATCTCTGAAACTTATTATCTATGGTTTAATTACATACCCGGACAAAGACTTAAAAATCCAAATTTGTGTTTGCAAAATAAATTTGCTTATCTTGTTTCCGTATTCATGTAGTACTTTTCCCTTTTTCGTCCCAGTAGCAATCTTTCAGTATCAGTCAATATTAATTGACTAAAATGAAATGGACATGTAATGAAAGGAAATTACACAGATGTAATCTGTGCATCCAAGTTGAGGATTATGAAAACAGGCATTCAGATACAGCAATATGCAATCTTTCTAGCCCCTGTTTTTAACTAAGGATACACAAAATGTCGCTTAATGTGTGCAATTAAGTTTGTAATTTAAAGAGAGTAGTAAAGCCGGACCAAAATGTAGTAACTGTGCTTTGATACAAATTGCCCACCTCTGAGTAAGAATCTCCAATCGCCAGTGTTGCCTGTTCAGCAGGTTGTTGTTTAATATTAGTCTAACGTTTCTTATTTCAAAATAAATGACCTATTTCAGAGAGAAGCCTGACTCCACCTCTGCAAAGTTTGTAATAAGCCTTCCAGATGGAAAAAGCTATTAGCTAAACTGTTCAAGGAAGGCAGGGTGAGGGAAGTTTCAAGGTGGCCATAACTGAGGAGGAGGAAAGGAGAAGGAGGGATGGAGAATAATGGCATAGCATGCTTGAAGGCAAGCAAATGATCAGAGAGTATATTCTGAGAAATAATGGAGGATCAGCACTGGGATCCTGTTTAGTGGTCAGCTCTGGGGAAAGGGTGTGCTCCGAGGTGCACAGAGCTGTAGGACACCAGCAGGTCAGGGGACTATCAGGCCAGTGAGCGGCAAGAGACCGATGACCCTAATGGCAAGGCTCCAGACAACAGGTAATACCACAAAGTGAGTTGAGAAAGGCCTTTATCTCACATGTGACCCAAAATATCTGTTTTCTAATCTCCCTGGTATGCCTGCAGCAGGCAATGACAGAAGCCTCCAAAGCTAGTCAAGAGAGTCTGGCCCAAGCCGTCTGCACCATCGCTCAAGCCCATCATCTCTTCTCTAGAGATCCCATGCTCTCACTTCTTTCCTTTTCTATCTACTCCTTACTCATCCCTCCCCTGGCCTTACCTGACTCTTGCCCTCCAGATGGCCTCAGACACCAAGCTGATGTCTTTATAAGACCTTTAACCACTTCATGATGCTCTAGCTCCTGTGGAAGATGCTTATTTTGTTGGGAGACAAGGAGGGAAAATCTCTGGACATATCTTCAGGATATGGAAGTGAAGGCTAGGAGACAAAATACCTTTCTCCTAAGCCTGTGACCATATGGCTGCAAGTTACACTGTCTAATGGTGGGGAGCTCTGTTGAGCAGGAGATACTTGGCAGGGAGAAGAGATATTTAAACTAAAACCCAAAGCTGATAGAGAAATGAAAAAGAATAATATGACCACAAATTAATTTAGCCTGGAAATTAAAAACTTTCTAAGTTTCAGAGAGGCACAGGGAAACACAGGTAACACATCTAGGTAACTACTGTTGGAATAAAAACCAGCAATTAGGTTTTAAGATACAGCTTCATCATTTTGTGAATAGGATTGCTTTACCTAATTGCATGAAAATGTAAAAATTAGGCTTCATGGCATAAAACCATATGCAAAAACCTATTCAGACTGCTCAGTCTTCAAAGTAGCACTAGTCCCATCCCACGCTTTTTCAAAGTGTCAACATTCTTTATCCATGACTGTGGCAGGACCTTCTGTATGCTGCTGCATTTAAAAAGGAATAACTCGAGTGTAGGGAGGAGAATTAAACTAGGAAAGAAAAGTTTGTGACGCTCAGAAAGGTTATTTGCTTTGGGGGGATATACAGAATCGTGTCTTGGAAGATGAAGTTGTGACATTCCTGGCACCTCACAGCAGGCAGTCGGTTTGCTGGGGCTGCCCCGGCTGCAGCCTCCGCCGGCTGCTCCGTCTGAGAGAAGGGATTGCTCCGCTTGTGGTTGTTTGGTGCCATCTATGGCCAGAGACTGGCTCCCACACCCCAGGATCATTTTAGGAAGATAAGCATGCATATATGGAAGAGTTTAACGAGATCAGCAACGACACTGGTATACAGTAGACCTTTATATCTCTCTATGGATATTAATGTGTCACTTCTCTGCCAGATGTTTGATGCTACATGTGAGTTCCTAAAGGCTGTTAGTACCTTCTGGAGTGGTCAAATACTTTTCAGATTGGCCTTTGTATAAAAGCACAGAATATTAATTTGGGGCATGGAGCAAGGAAACTTCATAGGAACTTAGGAAGTTAGTTTCTTCTTCACTGAAGAAAAGGATGCACAGTGCTAGAGAAGATGCAGCATTTATTTTTTGGAACAAATTATATGTTCATTATAGACATCAGTTGCTGTGTCATCTCATTTTTCCTCCCATGTATCCTCAAGGACAGCCAGCCTTCAGTGCCACAGCCAGAGATTCCTGTGCTGTTTTAGGAGTGCTGTCTGGTCACGCCCATGGCTTTGCAAGACAGCTCTCAAATGTAAAAAACATTGAGTGGACAAGCACATCCCCAGCTGTGCTGCAGTGTGTCTGTGGTCTGTGTGTTCATCTCTTGGCAAGCACTGCTGGCAGTGCTGCTATCGATTCCTGCCCAAGCAGCAGCTCCTCCGAGGGGAGCAGTCGGTGGTGCTGGCAAGGGCACGTGCACAAACCCAGCACTGCCTGGAGAGCTTTCCCAGCCCAAGGCAGAGGTCTGTGTCTTCTCTCTCCTCCCTCTCGGTTCAGTCCCAGGGTCTGGCTCTGAATCTGCGAACAGCTATGAGACCTCCTGAAGTATCTGTGGAGAAATGTGCTCTGTAGAGCACATCAAAGCTACAACCAACCGTAGGTATGTCTAAACAACCTCTTGAAATGAATCTCTCTCCCTCAATGGCATGATGCATCACAGGGAAGGATGCAAACATCTATAGATGTCTGCATATCAAAGTCTACATGTGAGACAATTGTCCAAACTCCCACAGACATTGAGAGAGGGCAGGAGTGGGATGCAGCACCCACACACCAGCACCTTGTGCTATTCAAAATGCCCCTGTGTATCTCACTCATCCACACAGAGCTGCCACATGCGACACCGAGACCTGCAGGAGACCTAAACCCTTCTGCAGCAGGAGCTGAGGGCCCAGCAGGACACCCAAGAGATGTTCACAAGGCTCTGCCTGTGTGTGGGCAACAGTAGGTGCTTGAATTCAGATGTATTATCCTGAGCTGGATCCCACCAACTGCATTGCCATCTTCTCTGAGCTACTGACAACCCACAAACAGCTGGTGCAGTCTACACTAAACAGATTTCAGAATATCCCCCAGTTACTCATAATATTGCACCAATAATTTCTACTGATATGATTAATAGCTGCAAGGATGTTTAGTCAGTGTAGGTTGTGGGAACTGCTACTGAATTTAAAAGAAGGATATTTTAACTGGTTATTTAAATGGCCAAATTATTCAAAAATTGTCTACAGTTCCTATAGTTTCAGTCATCTGATGCTATCCCATGCAGTGCATCTCCTGACAACATCAGTGAGATTTCTGATGTAATACTCAAGTGAAGGTGTTGCATATATTATATGTGAGCCAGAGAAAGGGGATGAAAGATGCATTCCTGTGTTTTGGGTAGGATCAGCTGTGTCACATTGATAGTAACACTTCTTTAGACTGCACATGAGCCAGAATATTTCTAGTCAGGGGTTTCATGGTCCAGAATCTGAAAGCCCTTCTTTATTCATGATGTTTGCTTTGCAAATAAGCACTAAATTACTTCCCTGGATTTTAGAAAATGATGATACCTAGAAAGAGGTATGGCTTCCAAGTATTCCAGGATCAGTGGGAACCAAAGGCAATGAAACAATGCTAGTTGCCCAAATTGTTTAAGAGATATACATGTAATAGAAAGCAATAAATGTGTCTGGGGAGAGGAAGAGAAGAGAAGAGAAGAGAAGAGAAGAGAAGAGAAGAGAAGAGAAGAGAAGAGAAGAGAAGAGAAGAGAAGAGAAGAGAAGAGAAGAGAAGAGAGGAGAGAAGAGAGAAAAAAAGAGAAAAAAGAGAAAAAAAAGAGAAAAAAGAGAAAAAAGAGAAAAAAAGAGAAAAAAAGAGAAAAAAAGAGAAAAAAAGAGAAAAAAGAGAAAAAAGAGAAAAAAAGAGAAAAAAGAGAGAAGTGTATCCACAACACACAAAATATACAAGAATATTAAAGAGAAATAAAAGCCAGCTGTGAATATATCAAAAGTGGGTGTGGGGACACTGAAAGAGAGAGTTTAATATGATGAAGCTGTCAAAGGATGAAAAACATTGTAGTACTGGGACCCTTTCTTCCCAAGGGAAGTAAATGTAACATTGCAGCAGCACCTATAAGGACTTTTGATGGCTTTTGTAATATCAAAAGTACAGAAGATAGGATTGGATATGGTGCTGTTGTGGGTGTCTGAATTTGGTCAGTGATGGTAAAACTATCTCCTGATAGTCTTGCAATCACAGAAATTTCTTAAGAAGAGTTTTACTCAAGTATCCTCTTATTTTCCAATTTAGCCCAGAGGCAGAAGTACAGCTAGACCAACCAGACCTCTCTCACATGCTGTCATTCTCCTACTACCCAACAGAAAAAGAAAAAAAAGCATAAGAGGCAAAAACAAGGGGCAAAGAATTTTAAAAATACAAATATTCCCATTGAAGTGACTCTTGGTATGGTTCAACTGGCATTGTTTGTGGTTTGAGTATTGTGTATAGATGTCTTGAAAAGATGTCTGGCTTTTGAAAATAAAACTGATCAATACATAGTCAGAGAAATATTTTAAGAGCAATTATTGTAAGGGTAGTAAACAACGCAGCCAGCCTGAGCAACTTACAGCTGGAACAGATTTGGTTTTCAGGTGACAGGATTGTAATATTCAGCAATTACAAGTCCATTTATTTCAACAGGAAGGAAAACCTTTTTTGGTTTTGGGTAGGAAGATGAAGAAGCACTGAGACTAAGTGAATCCTTAAAACATAAGTCATGTCAGAAAAGAGCAATGCAAAATCCATACATCCCAGTTCTAACTATCATGAAAAAACAGTGCAACTTTGTGCAAATAAAATGTGATATTGAATCACCAATAATAGTGTATCAGTCAGGGGCAGTCACATAATCTTTGTTCCAGATTGAGGTTGTTGCAAACTCAATTTGGAATTTCAGGGTTTTCTGAAAGAGAAAAGTATATACCAGGGAGAGTCAATGCAAATGGAACCCATTTATTTATGCCTTTTTTTCCTTCTCCATTTTCAAAGATCTCAAGAATAGCATTAATCATTATTATTGACTGTTCTGATAGCTTCACTGAATATACTCACTATCAAAAATAGTTGATGTTGAAATCCCTTTACAGGATACTTCACAGACATTTTGATCAATTATGTGTTTGTGGTTTTGTTTGTAGGTGCGCACTCGCTTTGGATATACATCCATACTTCACTGGATTCTGCTCATACTGATGCAGCTATGCCCCTGAAACAGGGGTTTTTCTTCTTCTATCAAAGTCCCATATCAAATAAAAAGGAGCCAGACTTGCAGTTTTCAGTTTTTCTTGTTGTTTATTCAAGTTCTTATCTCAAATTCAGAGAGCCGCCCTGCACCTGGGCTTTGCGCTCTAAATTTCCAGCTGCAAGACCTCAAAACTGAGAACGCAGTGCTGTTTTAAAGACTTTTCACCCAATTAACTGTTAAAACATACTATATTTATAATTCTGTACCAATAATTATCACCTATTTTTAACACGTTTCCCCTACCTCAAATCTATTCTGCCAATGTCTTTGTGCCACTGTCACAGCAGAAAATGGAATAAAAGAAGAAGAAGAAGAACTTCAAACACCACACAAAAACCTCCATCTTGCTTCCCTTTTACTTCCATACTACAAAACCCAAAACTACAAATTTTCGCCCCGTGATAAACTAAACTATAATCTATCTTATATTATTAATGTTCTTAATTCATCCATAAGTGTTGGAAGCTTCTCCAATGGGCACAAATCAAAACCTGTGTCCTCTTGGGGTCCCAGAGAGGGTCCCAGACCCCCTAGGGCAATTTGAGAGGTTTTCCAAATATCCTGGACTCCAACACATGCCTCAGAGGGACCTCGTGTATTTCATTAACCAGTGCCTCAAAATGAAAATCTAAATGAAAACAGGAAAATCAAAAGTATGCCTTCAGTACCATCAGAGTATTTCCAGTATTTGACCTTTAAATCCAGAATATTTTTTTATTATAGAAAGTTTTCTAGCTCTTCTTCCAATGGAAGAAGTTAAATAACTCATCAGACATTAATGACCAGAGTATGCTGCTGTTGTGGTGCACGCCCCCAACCCCTCTGCAGAGAGAGAATGAAACAGAAAGTGTGAAGATTTGTAATATTCAAACATGTCTTATTAAAAGAACCTAGTACATAGCCAGCAGCCTCACTTCCGGCGAGGCACCTAAATTCAGCTATACAAAATAAGCTAGTTTCTGGAGTTGAAGCAATTGTCAACCCTGCTGAAGCAGAAGAATCTACATTTTCTTTTGGCTCTTTGACAGAGATGCAGTCATCTTCAGAGTCCAGAATTATCCACTGCTGTTAATCCTGCTTCTCTTCACTGAGAACACAGTTGACCTTCAATTTGACCCATCTTTAACAACCTCCCTCGCCTTCAATTACCAAAATTGCATCCATTCTCTTTGCAAAATCTGTATCACTAGGATCTTCCCCTCTCATCTGCTGCTTTTCAAAGTCTGTGATGCAGCCCTGGTTCCAACTGTACACAGGGTTATGTCCCAGAAGTGTTCTATAATTAGAACTGACCACACAGATGTGCTTCAAGAGACTATGCAGCTGAAATGCAGAAAATACTTTAAAAAAAAAATAAAAAGTTCAAAGTTTCAATTTGCATCATTGCTGCTTTCTGTTGGCAGCTTTTCTTCATGGCATTGCACATCACTCTGTCTCCTTTCATTTGAGCAGAGGTAATTAATACCTTTTCTATTATTAAAGCCTCGGGAACAGAAGATGAAATCCTGCCTTCGTTAAAGTCAATGGCAGAACTGTGAACTTCAGCTCCTTGAGTGTTAGGCCAAAAGGGATCATTAGATTGTCCTGCATATCATTGATATTGATGTTTTTGTCTTGGACTGCTGCCTATCCTCCAGATGGCATCCAAGCTGTGACTCCTAAAGGACAGAAAATCCACCACTATCCTTGGTGGTGACATATTCCCATGATTAGTTACCAGCCCAATAAAAATGCCCTGAATTTTACCTTATTAAGCTTGTCCAGTTTAAAATTCCAGACATTAACTTTTTTTATAGCTTTCCTTCCCAAATTGAAGATACTTATCCCACCTATCATATTTTCTCCAGAAATATACCAGTTTACAGTAATTTAATCTCTTTATGAAATTCTAACATCTACCTCAAGTAAAAACTGTGATTTATGACCCTTTGCCAGAAATTATTTTGTTACTGTGCCCTTTGCCTGCATTCTCCCCTAGGTTCTAAAATGATCAAAGGGCTCTTTGGTATTTTGATATCCATCTCACCAGCTCCACCTACAGCATTATCTTCCCACACTTCTGCTGCTTGCAACCCCATTCAAGCACATCCTGTGTGGTGCTGGGTTCTCCTGGAGAGCTGCTTGTCTGCTTTGTCCCAAACACCTGGCCCTCATAAAGACACAGCTTGAGTACTTTGTTCTCAAGCTTGCATACTTTTGTTCCTTGTATAAGATTGTTTTGGGCTGTATCAAAATACATTTTCGTAATCAAGCAGTTCAGATCAATGCGTAGGGCAGCCCAGTCCTACATGTGTATTTACTTGTTATTTTTGGGTAGTACAGCTCTGAAGCCAGGCAGTGATGCTGCACATTTTATATTTGCCTTGGTACATAATCATCATGCTCAGGCCAAGGAAAAATAGTGATATTAGTAAAGATATCTTGAACAAACAATTTTTAAAGGTGTATCTCCTAATACAATTATGCCATTATTAGTATTTCATAACAACGCTTTGTGTTAGACACTTCTGTTGCAGCATGCTGTTGCATAATACTTCACACTTTCATAGCACATCCCACCTGAGAATCTGACCCTCTCCCAACAACGAGTCGAGCTCCACAAAACTACCCTGAAGCAGCCCTTGTGCTAGTCCAAACCTCAAGATGATGAAAGGGAATGACAGCAAAGACAAGGAGTGCCCAAGGTCACTAAGAAAATCTATGGCAGAACTGATTCTGGAAATAAATTTCCTAATTTCTTGCCTTAGGTTTTCACCACACAACCATTCTTCTCCAGAATATAGCAGTGATAAGAAATAGAAAAAAAAAAAGATAAAAGGTCCTTTTATTCAGAAATTAATTCAATATTTTGCATGGATATATTCCTGTTGATGTACTATAGAAGGCAGAGTTTGCCAAGTGAGGCTCTTAGTAGTTGGGAAACACACGTTCAACCTGCTCTGTTTGCATTACAGTGTTTTTCTGAAGATGATCCTTTCTCTGCACTGAATAAGCTGGGAAAAAATTATCTGCAATCAAATAATTAGAGAGGGTTTCAGGGTCATGTATCTGTTCTAGCTGCTGTCAGCGTGACTCCTGCTTCACAAGCTCCAGAAGTTATAAAATGTGCAGAAAATAAGGCAGGGGACTGCGGGCAATTGAATGCTGCCCTGGAGAGATGGATGCTATCCCTGCCTCTGTCATTTTTCATTTTCTTGTGGCCCAATTGGAGACATCTGGGTCTAAATTAGAAAAAGGCTGAACGTTCACAGCTGCACTTAAAATTGCTCGCTGCAATTTGAACAGATGAAAAAAATCAGGCTCTGAGTTTCTAAAATTGGGCATTCAAATTTAAATAATACTTGATAATTCTGGGTTTAACATCTGTTCCTCAGGTCTCTCTGATTCAGGTCCCTGGACATAAAATTAAGGGAAGAATAACCTCAAAGTAGACCTGTAAGAATACATTAAATAATGTCAATAAACAGTGATAATATTGCAAAGAGATCATCACAGTACATCTCATGAGGAAATTAATAAGTCCATGGAGTATTTGAATAATTGTGTTAAAAATGTGTAAATAATACGTAAGCTTACTGGAAGCAGAATATTTGATTACTTGCCCCTCAGTGAGGTCTGTCCATCCTCCAGACAAATGGAGGCAGGAGCCTTGTGGGAAAGGGATGTGACTGTGCCATTAGGTATGATATTACCAGCTGTACTCACAAGTGAGCTAAATTCCACTTGCTCTTCTAATTTTGGCACTCCCTAACTTTTAAGAGTCTGAATAGCTCTTTAAAAGCATCCTTTTATTACATGTCTCTGCAAACTAAATTCTATGTATACTATTTTTTCAGTGTAATTTGGGTGTAATTGCCATATACCCAATGGTAAATTGCAGCTTCCATGAACTTTCAATTTATGTGACAAGTAGAGGGAATTATGTTTAGAGAAGATAAGGCAGACTGCTGTTGCAAGCAGACTGAAATACCATGTACAGATAATGATCAATGAGTCCCCTTTGTTTTAAATATGTATATTTTTGCTGCCTTTCTCTGCTCAGGGTTATTTACTATGAAAATCACATGTCCCTGCTGCTCCTGAGAGGCAGGTATACTTTCCATACAGAAAAAAATCTTTGGTCTCATGGTGGGAGCACAGGCTCCTGTTAGACACGACACAAACCACTGCCTTTAGCCCCACAAGTGCCACCTCGTAACATCGCATTACAGAGCAAGGTGCAAGGTCCTGCGCATCCCACGGGATCCCATCCTGGGAATGCCATAAGAAGCAAAACCAGAAACTGCTAATTTGCGAGAGATTTTTGCAAAATGCTACATGGATGTTTTATTTCAAGGTGAGCATGGTGGAGGGATGCTGCCAACTGCTCACAACTGCTGCGCTGCTGTTCCTCCACCCCAGCAAAAGCACTTGTAAGGCTTTGCCACCAGCAGCCTGATTTTGCCTCTCCTTCCCATCACCAGAGGGAATTCCTTGGCAGCTTAATGTTGAAGAAACCCTATCCCACTGTTAGAAAGCACCAGTATAAAAGGCTGCAATTTATTTCACTGATAGCCATCAACTTACCTGTTGCATCGCCCTCCAACTGCTGCTGGAAAATCAGGCTATGCAGACCTGTGGCCACAACAGACCATGGGGTAATGTATCAAAGGAATGATGTGGCTTGATGGAGCTCTGCATTTTGGGTTAACCTTCAAATAATCCAAGCTCCAGTTGATTCTTCTGATGCCACCAGCTGTCTCTCTTCAACTGCTTTCAGGTGCTGGCTGCCCCAGTTTCACTTTGGGGACCTCACACACCAACTTCCACATGGCTAGGAAATAGTGTGGGTACTTTTAACAGTTTACACCTATCCAAATAAAACCAGAAATTTTTCTTTTAAAAAACAGGCTTTTATCGACACACAAAATTACACAATCTTAAAAACTAGAATCCTGTTATCTATTCCAACACCAATCCAGACACATAATACAGCCAAATTCTAGTGCCAGCTTGTAATGAAAGAAACTGTTTTATATTATTTCTGGTGTAACTTCATGCCACAGATTTTAATAGTTTGGGATTTTTTTTACAGTATGTGTTTTGATTTGGAGAGGAAGGACTTTTTCTTCTAGCTTTAGAGAACTTCTGAGGCAGTCAGCCAATATAGAAGGTGTATTTGGAAAATTTCCCTTTGTTCAATTAAGACGGCTGGGAGCAATCCAGATTCAATGCAATTGCTTTCTTTAACCAGCTCTCATCAAATTTATTATTCATTTCTTTAGCCTAGCTTTCAAGTAAAACGGATGAGGATATTAAACTATGAAAAAACCATTCAGATGAAGGGCTGACTTCATCTCTTAAAAAGCAGGAGAGCCAAGGTTAAAACTGTCACTACTAGGAGACCTCTACAATATTAAAGAGACACAATGAGAGCAAGCTAAAAATGGTATTTCAGGATTAGCTCAATTTTTTGTGTGTGTGTTTGCAGATTTATTACAGAACCAACTCCTACTTATGTTAGGTGACTAATCTCATTGCAATGTAGTAACTCACATAAGTAGGAAAATAAGACTTAGCCTTTCCTGACTGCTAGCTTGTTGAATTAAATTATAGCTTATTTTAATAACTCTTTAAATATATTATACCCTTAACTACCTTAACTACCACATTGATTTATATTTTTGATATTTGGTCCTACCAATGACAGAATGAGTTGGATTTTAGAGAAAAAAATAGGAACAAGTGAGTCATGTTAAACAAGTATTCCCTGGCATGCTCTGAGCACCGCCATCCCAAGCGAGCAAGAGAGCAAGAATATAAAATCAGTGTCATATTTAACTCTGTTACTTGGTCTTACATATTTTTAATTAAAAAAAAGAAAGAAAGAGAAAAAAAGAGATTAGCCTCTCCCATGTATGTTCAGATTGGACTGAGTTAAGGTTTAGAGTGGTGAATTGTTCCATAATTGGTTTTGACAGTAGAATTAGTATTATGTCTAGCTGTGGCTTCAAAATTTGTGGCAAAAATGTTGGCTAGCTGGTGATCAAATACCAGTTAGTTTTATTATAGAAATTTAGCACGGTAATCTGGAATGAAATATGTACCTTGCTAGTCAACTGTAAGAATAATAAAAAAAAAAATTTCAGAAGGTAGATTATTTTTTAAAGTTTATGCCCTGACAACGAAAACATTTTCTTAAACTAAAGAACTAAATGCAAGAAATATATGTCTATTTTCCAGCAATCAAACGCATCTTGAAGCCACAGAAGGTGCTGAATCATAGAGAGAAACATTAAATGAAATGATGACTATTTCCAGTTCTGAAAGATTTTGTATTGGCTCTTGATTGCAAGAGAGCTGGAGCAATCTATGTTGTGATGCTCTATGTCTGGCACTTCTAGACAAGTTCAAAAACTGGGGAAGGGAAATCTAAACATATTCAGGATGCTCTCTTAGATTCAAATTCTAAAACTTTTATTCACATCAAAGAACAGCTTACTAACTTTTTAGCTCTATAATCAGTGCTCACACTCCTCAAGGAGGGACTTGTCAGTAGATGCAAACAATGACCTGCGTCTTTCCTACCAGTTGCTTCTCTAGTGCCTACATATAGGAAAATTAACTCTATTTTACATCATGGAAAAATTTTTTTTCTCATTTATCTAAACTAAGAAAAAGCACTGAGAGCTACTGCGTGAGCGCACCTTCAGATACTTCCTAGGTTTTGTGGTGCCTTCTAGGTTTGTGCAATCATGACCTCTAAAATTTCCACCACGTTACAGGTGGAAATGTAACAATGTGCTTGTCTGCATGCTTACGCTCATGCACATGCACACAGTCTCTCACTGTGTCTCTGCCAGCCTTGCCAGCTGACAGACACAGAGCTGCCACTGGGTCTAAGTGTCACCAAACTGGGTACAACAGCACAGAGTATCTTCCTTAAATTTTGCCAACAGTTTCTTCTCCTGAGGTAAAACAACCCTGATTTATGCTGGATGAAGATCTTTGTGTTGTAGTGCTAGCAAAACCTGTCATGTTAAAGTCTGCTTGCCAGAATGTTGGTATTAAGGTAAAACTTTTTCACCCATCGTACAGAGTAGCACTGAGAGGGGGGCATTAGCCTGTGTGACATGGAGCTGTGTGAGTGAAACAGGTAGCCAATGCTTCGTAACTTTCTCTGCTCTAGTATTACTGGGTCATGAAAGTAGCAGGAGATAAAAGCACATGGCACAAATAGGTCAGAAACCCTCCTGACAGTCCCTTCCGTGGAAGCAGCCACTACTGCAGCCCTCTGGAGGAGCAGATGTCCTGTTCCCCCTCCATCTGCGTCTGCAAAACAGAAGGAATTTCCTCTCCCTTGTCTTTCCCCACCTCTCCCACTCAGTTTCAAGGAAGAATATTGAAGCCTATTTACTCAGGATTTGTGGAGAGCTCTAAATTCACCCTCTAAAAAATCCTTTTTCCCTCATAAAAGAGGGTTGCAAAGGAGGATGTTCTGGAGTATTTTCAGCAGCTCAGCAGGTCTCAGGTTTTTTGACCTTTGATACAGCCCGAAGCCTTTATTATTGCTGAAGACCAGGTGTTCATCCTGCACTTGAGCAGCCTTTGAAACTGTCAGCTATAAGGAATTACTGACACTCTTGAAATTCCTGGTAGATGGATACAAAAATGCTGAACAGATTCCTGTATGTTACACGTTTGTCAGAGCTAATACTTTTCAAGTATTCTATCCCACTGTCTCTGCAGGATTCTGTCAGGGAAAACAACGATGTTGACGGGGAAGTAAAGGCCACAGAATTTAAATTCAATTGGTGAAGCTGGGACTAACATTAATCTTAGGTCATTTTAGATGCCCACAACATGGATATTTGTGTGCAAACTCATTATCTGGCTTTCCTTTATTGTCAAGGGAGAAACAGATGCAGGATTCACCTGATCTTTATGAAGACATCTATTTTATGGTAAGATGGAGTATAGCTCGGAATTGGCACTTCTTGCCTGGAAAGCAGATAAATAGCTTAGCTCAGTATCCAAATTTCAACAAATGGATTGAATTCCTAGAGGTAAATCTCCATCTCTTCACGCTTTTGGCATTGCTAGCACAATATTCTCTGTCATAATAGTGATGTGTGTAAATGAGAACTAAAACCACATGTAGCTTTGGAGAAGGTTATAAAACATAGGAAATACAGCCAAAGACAAGGACCTCACCCTTCTGAGTAAGAACTGGAGAGCAATGCTTCTGCAATGATCTTGTGTTTCACCAGCTGCAGTGGGAGACTTTTATATCCTTTTTTCCCCACTGATTATTTTTCTAGGAAAATTTCACGTTTTTTCGAGACAATACTTACATGTTAGGTACTGTAAAAAGCATCACAGTATTACCTATTTAGCAAACCTCCTCTTAAAATACTATCCCCAAAGCATCTTCAACTGATTTCAAGCTGAGTATATGTCAACACATCATTTTTAGATCATCAAATGTTAAGTAACTGGTTTTTCACTTGTTCCTTGAGTGGGTGCTTAAAGCAGATTCACTGCAGTTTTCATTATTGTTTTAAGTGGGTGCTTGAAGCAGGTTGACTGCAGTTTTCGTTATTGTTTTAAGAAAACCCTATTTTATTTTCTTTGCTATGAATCTTATGTTGTTTAGTCTTGTCCTCTTGGGAAAACAGAAATATAATGATCCAAGCTGAAATATATCTAAACCCACTCAGAAATAATATCTAATTCTTTATTTGCTATGCATGTTTCGTGGAGAAACAAAGTTTAGTTATCCTTGCTTTAAAAAACCAAAAAACTACAATCTGAAGATGCATATGCACTTGAACAGGTATCTTGGCTATATAATTTTCCTGTAAAACACTAAAACAATTTATTTTTGTTGTGAATTGGACATGAGACAGAAGCAAGCTTAAGACTAACACTTCTGAGAAATTATGAAGAATCCACCTCATCCAATTGTTTAAAATCAGCAAATCCAGTGCCAAACCTAAAGATGGCTCGGTGAGATTCAGAGGGAATTTTTATTTGTTTACAGCTTTGTATGTCAGGATTGACAGCAAAGGTTATAATGAAACCTGACTTCCAGACCTGTGAATAGAGACATTTCTGAAAATTTCCATAAACCCCTACAGCAATGCAAATGACAAAATGGTAATAATGCCCCCACCCCCAGCATTACTGTATCCCGTTTCTTTGGATTCCTGCATTTATGCTTGGTTTTCATGGAGAATTCTGACTTTCTTAACTGCACACTGTCTCAGAAGAATCCCACCATTCTTACAGAGCCTTTGTGAAAGGTCTTACTCTAATGAAGCCTGTGAGACCCAGCTGCTTCTTTTACATCTGCATCAAACACATTAGGAAAACCTGTCAAATGTGAACGATTTATATTCTGTACTTTTATATACCCCATATATTCTGTGCTCTCATAAAGCATCTACATGAAAACTTTCTGCATAAATAGTGAACCAGAACACAGCTGAATTGTAAAACAATGCAATCGGACATTAACCCTCCAAGGTAACTAGCGCAGAGAAGGTAAGTGTGTGAGGGATGCATGGGACAAGGCTGGCTGCATCGGATTTATTTGGGCAAAAAATGTGTTACTTCATTATCCTTTCCTGCCACTGCACAACAGAAAAGAAAGTTTAAAGAGTTCTGATTTTGTTTTTCGCAGTTTGTGAGCAGTGATACAGAAGAAACCTTTTTCTTCCTTTCAGATTTTTTTTTCGAGGCAGTTCAATAACATTTCAAGGATTTCTGAGTGCAGTGAAGAACCAACACACCAAAAATCAGAGCATGCAAGGACATTCCTGCATTGCCTCGTATCATCCAAACAGTCTAAACACTGAGGTAACCTCTAAAGTTTGAATTAACTCTACAAACTGCTCTAGCATTTAAAATAAAAGCTTACCACATAATTTAGGCCTAGCTGAGCTATTTGATGCATTGCAGTGGCTGCTAAAATTCTCTCTGGCTGCTACAGGTTACAAAAACCATGATGAAGGGCTGCAGCATCCCCTTTACTCTTATTCATGGTTGAGATCAGCCATCTTTTCTGCTGGGGGCTGGAAAGAGACAGCATGGTATCCATATGTTGTTTTTCTTCCACTAAAAATACTTGAGGGATGATCCTGGTAAGTTTCCAGATCATTTATGGGGCAGGAGTGGCCTGAAAGGGCGTTGGGAGCTCCATTATTCTGCTCAGTTATTTGTTTGCCAGTCCAGATCCTCAAAAACTACTTTTAATCTTCAAAAATCAATGGTTTAAATTAATAATGATGTTGACAAGATGCAATGTAAATGAGTTATTCCACTTCATTACATCTGTTCCAAAGTCAATATTGGTAATTAGAATGACTATCAAGCATTCTGGATATGAAACCTTCGTAATGGATTTGGTGAATTCTCCAATGTCGGTATGGAGAGAGAAAGACCAGTTCACCCCACTGAAAAATTAATTTATTTAATGGCGACTCTACTATTAATGTCCATAACATGTACATATGGTCTAAATTAAAGGTATGCACATTCTGTCTTTTCATGAGTAATTATCAAATAGCTTTATAATCCAGGTGAAAATCTATGTAAGTAAAAAGCAGTGTCTTCATGTTATAGAGAAAAATCTGTTTATTCTATGAATGCTTACTGAAGGGACATAAATGCATGTGATCAATTATTTGAGAAGACATGTAAAGATGTTAGCATTATGCAGTGAGCTAGCCTCCCTCTACAGTAGTCCCACTCACACTCATCAAGATGAAATACCCACAAATACTGAGTGTTCTGCCCTGATCTGTCAAGTCTGACACTGTAAATGTAAAAAACCAAAAAAGATGCAAAAGGATGAACTTCCATACTCTCAATTGCAAAGTACAGCAGTAGGACTTACTGACTGTAATTTACACCTGAAAGCCACATGTATGTTTGTCCATGTGCTTATCAATAATTTTTGTACACCAAAATATAAAAGGAGCATAACACGATATACATATTTTCTATATCACACCCTTGCTGCATCTTTTTAAAAATTTATTTCATTCAGCTGTGTTTTCCTGACCATTTTTAGACTTAGTGCCTGAAGATTTATTATCAGAATTGTTTCATGTTGAACAAAGATAGTCTTTTATCGGTTCTGCTCCTTAGGTGTCTAGTGTTGCAAACAGTTTATTATGGAAGGTCTGTAGCACCACCAGCAACGTGGTGAGCACTTCCTTGATACAAAGAGAAGGCACTCCCTGCAAGTAATAATACTTATGTCCCATACAGAGAAGCTGGAAGGTTAATTAGCATTTGTGAAGTACTTAGAGTTCTTTGAATGGAGGACACCGTAGAAATGAGGGCTAAAGCAAATTGCATTGTGAAGCAAAACTGTCAACAATCAATATTATTCAGTAAAGGCCATAATTTTCCTATTAACAGCATGTAGAAATCAGGCTCCTGCTACATGAGGATCAGTTATTATTTTAGACTGAAATTTTCCATATAGGCACGTAATTGTATGCACAGGGATATAAATAAGTAGCCCAGTAGACATGATCAGCTAGGTGATCTACACATTGATCTCAATCTGTGTTTGCTCCTAGAGGCTGTTCCTCTCTTTCAAGCTTAAAAATTTGTAGTTATCTTTAACCTCCTGCTCTTGCAGGCTCTGCTACGCTTCTTTTTACGTGCCCCCACTCTGGGAGTACTGGATTATCACTTCCTTTATCACAATTCCTTCTGGAGATAATTTTCCCCATTCTGCCCACTGGAAGCAGCATTTATTGATCAAACCATGCAGGCTACATATACAAGCCTGCTAAAAGAGCGTTGCATTTTTCTAGTTATAGCCTTGCATTCTCTAAGTCACAAATTTAGTACATTATTAGCTCTCACACATAATTTCTAATCTGAGGTAGGGTCAATAACTTGCTCCTGTCAATCTTTGGATCTTAAGAAAACAACACTTTCCAGAGCTGTGAGATACCCATAGTACCATCACTTACAAGAAGAGTGCTGGCAGTCAGAACTTCTAGAGAACTGTCTCATCAGATAGCTAAATAAAGATTGAAAAATGTCTATAATATTTGGCTTATTCTTCCCACAGGATAAACTCAACGTGGCATCAGGAAATATTTGTCCCTTTTTCTGAACTCTAAGTAATTAACAGGTAATTGTTTTCCTCCTACACTGAGTATTCCACAGCAGCAGGATAAACGCAGTCTGGCTTTGGTAAGGATGATGCTTAAGCACACCTTATTGTAATTAGTATTTTTTTTTTATATTTTGAGCACTCCACAATGTGCTTACCCGATTGCACTAAAGTCAAGAAGAAATCAACTTTGATGCACATTCTTTAAGTAATAATTTATTTCACTAAGGTCAGGTGCTGCATCTCCTGTAGAAATTACACTTTCTTGTGTGTCACCTAACTGTGTACCACGTGAGGAAACATTCCCATCATGGTCTTAAGAATAAAATGAGCTCATCTCCTCAGTGCCAAATCTATGACCCTGTTTTTTTATAATCCAAATTTCCAAGGTCAGGGTGGGTTTTCTGGATCTCTGTTCAATTATAAGCAGTTTTGATGAAACAAGAAAATCATTACACAACAAGAAGATACAAGGAAAGAAATGAGGAACACCCCATGGGCAAGAAAGCAGGGTCTCATTATAAACAGGACAGAAAGAGCTTTCTAATACTGTAATGCATTTTCTCAAAATTCCATAAAGAGGACATGAAAATAGGAATTTAAGCAGTCTTGTATTGCCAGTGTTATTCCAGTTATACATAGAAATGGAAATGACACTCCAGTGCTGTTGGGGGTATTTGATTACAAAGTCTTAAGTCTGACAAGGTCTTTCCACACAGCATCACATTCAAAGTTCAAATATGTTGTTTGCCTGCAATGACCCCTAATCCTTTTTCAGAGTAAAAGCTTTCCAGCATGTAATCTTATAGGATTTGCTTTTAGATATATGCACTTGACTGCATTAGCGCATTGTTAATGATCCTAATTTATCAAGCAATCCAAAATCAGAAGGGTTTACTCTTTTACATACTTGTGACACTGTCAGTATTGTGCAAGCAGGACCAATTAAATGTGAGAGTCATAAAGTCAAGAAGAAGGAGTGAAGGGTTGACTGACTACATCCCACCACCAAAATGGTTCTTAGGATGCCACTGGAGGCCAGTGCAACCAAAAGTGTCCTTTTGTGGGTGTACAGATTCAGTTAAAGAGCAACTTCAAGCCTGGGAGAGTAGGAAGTGAGAACTCACTAAGCTGTACCAGTCACACTACCACTTCAAAAGCATAATAGCTGAAGAATTTGATCTTACATTAGCAAACTGAGTTTTAGGCTCACAGCCCCTAGCAAAATTATGATGTGCAGTGAAAATACGAAACTATTAAAAGATTAGGGATTAAGTATTGCTAAAACCAGGAAAAAAATCGCTATGATATACATATTTGCACATAGAGGTTTTAGCACACATTCATATATCTAATTGCCTAAACTAGCTTTTTTTCAAGTGAACAGAGGTCATAAGGTATCACAATTCATAATCTCCCTTTCCTATTAAATACATGCTTATCTTTTTTTTTTGCTTAAAACTTATTTTATGCTCTGGGTTGAAAATTGTACTCTTATTTGACATATATCTGGCACCTATTAAACTTCTGTTGAACAAATCTGCCACTGAAATTACAACTTCAGAAATTTCCTAGAAGACTTTGACTGTCACTTTACTATACAGCTGGGAATTTTTGAGCCTAGAGCAGCAGCAGATGGGGCAGGCTGTGCGTGCTTGAAAGCTCAGCCCTGAACTTTGGATGGTACCACTCTTCCATGGACCGGGAATAAAATTATTATCATTATACTGAATTCCTACAGCCTCTTTCTACAGATTCTTTCTATGACACACCAAGTTCTTCCTTGGTTAAAACCTCCTTCTAGGATGTCAAAAACTCTAATAAACAATTCACATCACCTGGCAGAACTCTTAAAGAGAAGGTGGGTCACCCTTCCTGGACCTGGCTGAAGGCCCACTGTCTTAATAGCTTTTGCCTAACACTCCCTGTCCATCAGCTCCTGCATTTGTTTTATATGTTGTCCAACACTGGACAACATATAAAACAAAAAAAATGCTGTAAATGCACACAACTTGCAAAAGAGTATTCAGCATGTTAAAGTTACTGTTTAAAAGCAGACTCTCTTTTGCAGAAGTTGGGGATTGGCCAAGAGCCAGAGCAGGTAAGAGACCAGGCTTAGGCTTCAGGACGGCAGCCTTTACTGATTTGGCAGAGCAAAAAAATGGAATTTCCTTCTCTTGAGAACCTTTTCTTTTTGGAAGGATATAGACAGGCTTTCTCCCTTGCAAATCATTGCTAGTTTCTTCTCAGGCACAGTTTGTACCACTTGTGCTCAATGTAAGAGACAGCATTTAATGCTTCCACTGGCAGAGCAGACAGAAGTCAGTGAAGCATCCCTGGTTCTATACACGATGGTCATAGCCAGGATGCAACCGTTGTTACATGAAAACACAGTTATCACAGCTGTACAATTATTACTACTACTAATACAACAATTCACCATTTACAGCAAAATGCAGCCACTTTGTCAGTATGAATAATAAAATAATACACCTTTACCAAAAACGTTGTTTTGCTTGAAAACAAAAACTAAATGTCCTCAAAGCCAAGGTAGCTTAAAAGTCTGTTGTCTTTCCATGGATGAAAATTTCTATGGTACATGAAATCTGAATTTTATTTCAGACAGCATCCTTCCCTCTTTGAGGAAATGATGAAGATGGGATCAATGCCTTCAGAGTCACTTTGTATTCAAATACAGGACTGTCAATTAGACAATGAGTAATAAATTTTAAACATCGATTAGTAGTAAATTATCTGTTTCTGTATACTCCTGCAAATCTGTTTCATGATGTCTATGAAGTTCAGTATGACTTCAGCTAAATTTTTTGATAAATGTTCCCCTTTCCAGTGTCAACAGCTTCAATGGAATACAAAACATTTGTATTGAAGCTGACTTGCAACTTTCTCAAATTAATTTTCACCTCCGTCTAATATAAATAGAAAGCCGTTATTTCCACATTGAATATACTAGAATACATATTACCTAGAGAAGCAGTAAGTTAGGCAGCTTTTGGTACACAGACTTGTTTAAATAAATCTGTAAAAGATTAGTGCTCAGTGTAAAAGAAAAGGTTATTAAAAAAAAAAAAAAAGACAAGTTTAAGCCTAGTCTGAATCTGTAATGTGGAAGTGCAATATACTTCATATCTTCCAACTTTTGCAATGGAGGTTCTATCACGATTATAAAATTAATGACCAAAATCAATACTAAATAGTGAGGAGTTTCACAGGTACTGGCTTCCATGATTATAGGACCTTTGCTCCATTTCTGATACGTGTCCATCTGTCCCTTTTCTGATCTATTAACCTCAGTGTTACTGCCAGACGTAAGCCAAGAGCTACTCCAGCAGCAAAAGCTATCCTTGTGATGTGGATGATGGGATCCATTAATACATAAGTCAAAAGAGGTCTCTAAGACAATATAGACTTCAAGATTGTCCTTGTGGGAACCAGCATAGCAGATAAGGGGAAGGAACACACAGGAATTTTCCTCTGTACGGAACATGCCAATTACCACCTTTCTGTAACCATCAACTCTAATATGCAGTCTCTCCATATTCTGCAGAACATGACCTCACTCTGACATGGCTTAATGAGCAGTAAGAGAGCTCGTTAGCTATTCTTTGTGTAACTTTTCTCTTCTATTAATTCTCTCTCTTATCTAAATTAACTTTTTAATTTCAAAGTTATTTAAAGACACAAAAAAGGCATTTCCTATGGGATGTAGAGTATATACTCACGCCTCCAAGCTTGTACCCTTACCACTGTGTATTGCTTGCCTTTCTCTTAGATTCAGTAGCTCAGGTGGTTTTCTAAAATGTAACGGATCTTCCATCCACCTGGGATGTACAAATACATTCAGGCTACATCCTTCTCAGACCATCATTCTGACTGGAAAATTGACAACCAGCTTTAATTTCTCTTTGCTGCTTTATATCACAGCAACCAAAGGAACTACTGGAACAATAGCCATTAAAGGAGGGTGAGTTCAGAGGCTGAATACACTGTTGTGGACAGAACCCACACGAGACCAAGCAAAGAGGTTATATTTAACAACAGAAGCACAGAAACTCCTGAGTATTGCATGATTTGAGTACCTACTGTTGTTTTGCAATTTCTGCTGCATGCGCCGTAGAGGGTGCATAATGCAAACTACCTGGTTCCATCAGCCTCATACAAAGTCAGAAGCATGCTTCTCCTTTGAAAAGTCTTATTTTCCCCCTCCCCAGAGCTAAACAGATCTGTTCAGGACTGCTGCTATCACTATGGTTACAGCCAGCCTCTCCAGGATCTCTGTTTGTACCACTGGCCCTAAGAGTAAGAGGGAGAAGCAGAACACCAGCACTGGGCCTGATGCAGGCTCAGGCACACACAGGATGGGGTCTAAATCTCTGCCTGGCCTGTGACGGTAGGAGGAAAAGGCATCAAAGCTGGCTGAAGAACTGGAAGACTTGACGAGAGAAACCGGGAAACAAATGGGAAAAAAAGCAGAATTATGGTGAGAAACCTCCAGCTTTTAAGTGCACCTCAGCGCATGAAAATAGAGTCTACGTGCTCTACAACACCCAAGGCATGGGCATATCTGGTGCAGAATTCAGGTGTGAGGTGTGATGAATCAGCTGTTAGACATGCCTGCTTCCCTCCATATGTGTGCTTGAACGTGAGATTAACACAGACCAACTCCATTTTTCTCACTTCAAATTCAGTTAAGAATTACCTTTGTGCCTCAAAATGGCTGTTCAGTTTGTCATGAATATGTCTCCTCTTCTTTAAGGTTTTCATTATGAAGTTGAAGGCACAGTTACAGTCAAGAAAAAAAAATCACTGATTCTGTGGTATTTTTAGCAGCAAGAACCCTCTCCAGATGCTTATATGGCACTCATCTAGACTTCCAGTGCATCCCACCAGCCAAGCTGTGAACTTGGGTTTCACAGAGCCAGCATACTGGGCAACTTCTTGGGACTTCATCGAAAGCTATCCTGTGAAATGGTAACCCCAACTCCCCAACTATTAAATTCTGGGCAGCTCCCTCTGTGGTGCATCCTTATTCAAGATGGTTCCTTCTTCCTGTGTGGCTTTCATTACAAACATGAGCTCCTATTTTGTTAGGCTGGGTTGTTTTGGGGGGATGGTGGTTGGTTTTAAATCCAAAAGCAATACAGCTTCAGTAGATCACATCCCCTCACTCTAAAAGAGTACTACTGTCATCTTGGCTTACCTTCTTGAAGAACCTTGGGTTTTCATTAAGATCATCATGCATCAAAAATTTAGATAACATTTGTCAAGAATGACATCTGCCTGAAATAGCTCAAGAAACTTTCGCATCAAGTGGTCCTGGTCTAGCTCAACAAAATCTTTGTATGCAGGCAATGGAAGTCCATCCACTGACTTTAAGAAGAAATAGAGGAGTCCTATATAGAGCAGTACTGACCAAATGCGATATAGATGCAAATAAGACAAATTTTCACAGTGTTTTTTATTCATTACATTCATTACTTGTTGAAGAATATGCAAGTAGTGGCAGGTAAATTAAAATCTTAAAGGGCTTCTGTAATTGCATTCTGGTGATTTGTTCCTTTGTGTGCTTGAGATTGTGACTTGCTGCCTTATAACCAAAATACTGGAGGGTCTCTTTATTACTTGCATTTAAATTCAGTTTGCACTGCATAAATTTTAAGGCAATAGTACAGATTATCTGACTTATCTTTTGCTTCAATATTTTGACAATGTGAAGATATAAAATTAGCTGAGTACTAACAATCAAAATTTTTGGTGACACAGATGAGAATCTCAGTGACAGTAACTGTTGATAATGATATGGACTAGTTCAGAAAGTATCCAGACGTTCATACTGAAGATGTACACTAGAAATTAATAAAAGTTGCATCACTAATTAGATACTTTGCCTAGCTTAAAGTTGAAAACTATCTTGCTTGCAGGAAATAAAACCATTTAAAATTTCTGCTGTGTAGAATCAACAAATTCCAAAACAATTTGTGCAGTTGTTTTTTGTCTTCTATAATATACCAGTTAAAAAGAAAGTTTCTCTTTTAAAGCCAAGTCATTCTAAACTCCAGTCAGTACTACAAAGAAAAGTTCAGTCACTCTTAATGCCAGTAATGGAACATGAAGTATTGGTAGATCCCAACTGTTTCTTTCCTCTGAATTCAATTGGGAGTATGACCCCAATAACTGATTGTGAAGTACAGAGGAAAAATTGTTTGTGTACCTCTGCTAAGACATGTTTCTAGCTGCCACAAATCACTCAATTAATGACAAATTCCTAGGCATTGAAGTCAACACTTCTGTGGTAACAGAAACAATTTCTAAATACTACCAAAATTTGTCCATACTTGAACAGTAGACTATAGTAATGCTAAAGAACACAGTATTACTCTTTTGTGCAGCTCCAGGGTTCATTTATTTGCTACTCATTACTGAATAGAGCTGAGAAGCACGGACACATCCTCGCTATTGGGATATGAGAGTCTTCTTACGGAAACATTCAAAGTTTGCAGACTCCAAATGCTGATTGCTAACAGCAATATACATTTTTCTTTTTTTTTAATTAAATTCCTCTCTATATTCAAACACAGCATTTGAGAAAAACTTTGAATCTTGAAATCCAAAAACCTCTATCTGCTCTGCAAAAAGGAAGGCGATTTAACCAATACTGAAAATGTGAAAATCCGAACACCTTTCTTCAGTGGTCCAAGGCATCACATTTTACAGCTATTTTGGAAGATATTTCCCACAGAAAAGATAACTTGAACTTTTGATCATTATTTTAACAACATTCCCAAGCTTTCTGACTACCTAGTGTTTTTTTAATCTCTGTGTTGTTAAGAAAAAAAAAAGAGAAAGAAAGAAAGAAAGAAAAAAGAATGAAGTAGTAAAAAAGCTGCTGTTTCATACTGTCACAGACCACAATCCCTTGTCAGTGTTCAGCTCCCGATATAACAAATGGAAATGGTTCCATATGTCTTTGTATGCAACACAACCCAATTATCACTTGGTGTGCACAACTCCTCAATACTGACTGTGTATAATGTTTTCTCCAGCTAACTAATAACATGCACTGACATTGTCTTCTGAAATTTGTTCTACCGGCAGCTCGAAGTAATTGCTACCAGTGCCATTTCGTTTAGACCCCACCCACTTAAATCACTTCACTCCAAAACTAAGTTCAGCCAATTTATGGTAATATATGTACGCCACATTTCCCAATACTCCATGGATCACTCCGGTAGGCTTCAATTACACAATAAAATTGTAGCAATATATCCTCCCCAGTGTAGCTGGGTTGTAACCAAGACCTTTAGGGTATCTCGGAGAACAGAAAGAAAACCCTTCTGGTGACATATTTCAGATGTTTTTGATAGCAATAATAATAATCATGAAAATATCCTGGAGAAACCAAGTGTATGTGCAGTTTTGGGATCCCTCAAGGCTCTATTTTAAGCGTTCACGACAGGACCGTGATGCAGACGGGGGAAGCATCAGTGGCTTCGGCTCCCCCCAGTCGCGGATGCACAGCGGGACAGCCTCCCCCCGGGAGCGGCTCCGGCCGGCCGTCCCCGCCGCCAGCTCGGGAAGCGGGATGCGGGAGGGGGACCGGGGTCAGCTGACTGCGCCGGGCCAGCGATCTGCGGCGGCAGCGCCGCTCGGCTCCGCTCCGTCCCGCCCTCTGCACCGGGCTGGGGGGCGGCGCTGCTGCGGCAGTAGCGCGGGGATTAGGCTGCGGGAGGATTAAGCCGCCGGCTGGAAATAGCAGCATCGGCTCCCGGGCGTGGACGCCCAGCGCATCCCCGGCGGCGGCGGCGGCGGGAGGGGAGAGCCCGCCCGGCACCTGGGGCTACCGGGGCCGGGGGGCCGGGGGGGGCTGCTGCGCNGGAGGGAAGGACGCGCTGACAGGTCGGCCGCTGGCGTTCGGTCCATCCCGCTGTCCCCCCGCGCCGGGATGCTGCATGGCGCTGGGCGCCGCCGCCGCCGCATCCACCGGCGCGCCGCTTCCCGGCGCGGGGGGGTCCCTGTCGGGGCCGGGGGTGGCGGTGGGGGAGGCACCGGGAGGGCAGAACATGGCGCAACGGGGCCATAATCTCCCACC